>JAZKJV010010447.1:0-486003 GCA_037367405.1 Ottelia alismoides
TCTCTCTTCTTCTTATAGTGAAGGAAGTGCATCTCAACTTGGTCTGGTGGTTATGAAGTCTAAAGACAGGAGTTGTGGGTTGCAATAAAGCTTCAAAAGAGGATAGTCTATTGGCTCAAGAGGAAAAACTCCTTATGTATATATGCTGCAACCATGTAGCTATGTTGTACATATGCACATCAAAAAAATGTGCAAAGAAAAAAACTCCAAAAACGTGGTGGGTCGGATTGAAAATTTAATAATCCCACCGGAGTGTATATAGTCAAATAAAGCAAAGCTTATGTTACACATGACCATTTCATGAAGCTTGCAGCGGGAGACTCAGCTACACTGGTTAGAGCTCCCAAGGATACATGGCTACACTGGTTATGGTCCATTCTCTTTTTCCCCCTCTTTTTGAGCCGGTTGTACTTGAACTTGGAAGGGAATACCCCGCTCCTCGAGGAAAGAGTTGCTAGACCGAGGCATTAGAGTTACCCAGTTGAGGGAGGTTGTTTCTTTGTCATTTCTGAGGTGGGGAGCTACATATCACTTACAAAGTACAAGGAAAGATTCATGGTCATTAGAGTTTGTGTATGCAGACTTGTTCTGATCTGGTTTATTGAGGAGTCTTGACCATAGATTGGTGGAACTTAGAGGTTGTTAAGTTTTAAGCTTGAGTCCAAATAAGGTTCCGACAAATTAATAATCCAAAGGTCTGACTGAGCTCCATATTTCAATTTAATTAAGGAAAGTTTAATAATCAACCTTGATTTCCTCTCTTTTTCTTTTTCTTTTTCTTTTTCTTTTTCACTTCTTTTTCAAATAGGTGTTTGCTAAGGGACTAGTAAAAGGAAAGTATAGGGGGGTAATGAATCCCCATTCATCACTCTTTATTCCTTTATTTTAGCTAGAATTCTTTGCAAAATACAATGTAATTATTTTAAATATAATAATTTGTCAAAATGCATGTATTGTGTAAATAACAATAATTAGCATGTTTTTTGTGAAAAAACAAATGAATAAAGAATTAAAGAAAAAAGAGGGAAATATTTAGAATAAATATTGAGTGACTCGAACCCAAGGGAGGGCTAATCATGGGCCTGACCGTAAAATAAAATAAGTAGAGAGAGATAGGGTAACTCAACCTTGTACATAAACCCCCTCTTAGTATATATATTTTATTTTCCAAAAAGTAAAAATATATATGGGTTTCCCATATTTTGTATATATTTATAAAAATAAAATAAAAATAGAAAAAATAAAATAAAAATAAAAATAATTTCTCTCTCCTCAGTATATATACCATGTATATACGAATAAAAGATGTATTTATTTTCCCCTTGTAAATAATAAATAAAAATCAAATAAAAATCTTTTTATATTCCAAATTTTATGTTGTAAATAAATAAAATATAAAATTGGGATAATTTTACATAAATAAAATAATTAAAAAAATAAAAATAAAAAATACATAGGTACAAATACCTTTATATAATAATAATATAATTTATTTTTCAAAAAAAATAAATAAAAATCACAAAAAAATACTTTGAAAATAAATAAACATTTTTTATTTTGAAAATATTTTGAAATAAAGCAATTTACTATTTTTAATTTAATTTACAAATAATTAATAAATGGCGCGCTCTGATTGGTCCACGGGGGATGTTGACCCCTGGTCAACTCTCCTCCCAAGACCACCTCCCTCGCGGATCCGTGTATCGACCCGACTTCTCCCATTTATGAAGACGTGATCCGCCTCCCATTTATCCAAACCCCGAGCCCCGATTAAAGATCCTTCATATGAGATTCACGCCCATGGTTCATTTTAGGGATCCGTGCATTGGATTGCGCGCCCGACTCCCGTCTTCCCGGACCCTACCTGTATATAGCTTCGCCTCCTTCCGCCATTTCATGCACCTTCGCCCACCGTTTCAGACCCATGTGACCTCCATTCCTTTGCCTAGAGTGACAGCTAAACGAAGGGAGTGTTGTAGAGAGGAGAGGAGACGTTTTACCCCAGGTCCGGTGGTCTTCGCCGTCGTGCTCCGCTATCGGCGAGCTCGAGCCTCTGGAGGTGTCGCTCCATTGAGGCGAGGATCCCATGAGACTCAGCATCTCCCCCACAGATGCTTTCGATCGTCAGGTACCCTTTTCATCCTGTAGCGTAGCTTCCGTTTCCGATTTTAGGTATTGCGCCGCCGGCCGATTCCGGCCAATCCACACTGCTCCGACCACCCATCTCCCCATCCGACCACTCGATCATACCCACGAGACTTCTCCGCACCTTCCACGCCCCTCCGATCATCTTGGTTCGCCCCGGAACCAAGACTTAGGTCTCCTCTGCTGTCACCTCGCCGGAGACCCACGCTCCGCCTCATCCAGACACCCCCTTCGCCCGCTATTGGGTCGAGACAGTTTGCCCTCGACCCCTCTTTCTCCCTATGCAGGTATCGAAGCTTAAGAGACTCATCTGGAGGCTCGACTGTTCAGACAGAGGAGCTCCAGGTGCTCGACCTCATCGGGGACCCTCCAGGTCCTCTCGGTCCCATTGGAGTATCCTAGCAGCTGCGGAAGACCACGAGAGACGATTTGCCCATCTCAGCAGCATCGGAGGAGGACCATAGCACATACGGTAGCCCGGCAAACCTCGCCGGGGAGCTGTTCTTCCAGGAGCCTCCAGAGCCGTCCGATCGAGCCTCTCGCCCCAATTCAGATCTTAGCCATCCGTTTGTGAAGGTCCATCAGAGGATCAAATCTGAGACATCCATCGCCGAAGAGGCTTACACCATCCACAATCGTCAGATCACACGTGGACGTCGTGCAGCTGTTGGATGTTAATAAAGGGGTAATATCACTTAGGCTCCTCTTCTTTTCGCATTTATAGTGTAGTCCTGTAAATATTTTATCTAGTTGTTTTTAATTAGGGTAAATTGCATGTAGGACCCTGTACTTGTTTTATTTGCATTTTAGTCCCTATGTATGTGGTGCACGTGCATCGACACATGATTTGAGGAATATTTGCATATTTTGTCCTCTAGTTTTGAGCTGTTGTTGTTTATATTTTTATAAATAGGAATTACACTTTAGTCCCTGTGAATGTGAATCACGTGCGTGCCTCGTGTTTTTCTGGACTTTTTGCAACTTTGACCCCAGATTTTCAACACGTGTTTTCTATTTGGCCCCAGAACTTATTTTTCTTGCACTTTGGTCCCTGTGTGCTGTGCCTTGTTTTGCGAGTGAATAAAATATCAAATTTATTATAAATTAAGTGAAATTTGGATGCGTGGCTCCTGCCACTGTGTAAAAATTTCAGTAATTGTTTGGGACATTTTTATTACTGTTTGCTATTTTTAAAAAATCAAAAACACATATTTTTGCTATTGTTAGAAATATAAAATCAACTAAAAATATCAAAAACCCCTCAAAAATTCTAAAAACAATAATATATGTTTGTTTTTATGTTTTCTAGCTTCAGTCCAATTTTACTACATTTGGATACATAAAACCCCTAAAAATTGAAAAAGCCTAAAAACCTTATAAAAATCATTAAAAATTCTAAAAAATTTCAAAAAATCCAATTGTTGTTCCTGTAGCTTAGTTTTCATTTCTAATTTGCATAAAAATTGTCTCCAGATTTTATTAGGCTATTTATCTGTTTTTAGATAGCCTTTCAAATCTGGATGCACATTAGTTCACTGTTTTTGCCTTTTTCCATTTTTATAAAATCCATTAAAAATCATAAAAAACTGAGAAAAGTACCAAAGACACTTAAAAATATATAAAACAAAAAATAATTTTATTTTAATTTCTGTCTTGTCTTTGTGTTGAATAAATTGTTGTTTGAGTTCTTTTTACCGTATTTTGTATTTTCTTAATAATCTAAAATCACAAAAAAATTTAAAAAATAAAATCCACCAAAAAAGTAGTCTATTCTTTCATTTCATTTTTCGACTACTTCGTAGGCTCTTTTGAGACAATCCATGCTCCTTGAGTTCGACCCTCGTCACTATACCAGGTTAAATAAATAGCGAGAACGCTATTTGGATTTTATTCTGATTACTTTTCTTTGGTGGTCTGATTTTTCTTGATTGACTGAGCCTCATTATTCGGGGCACAACGACCTTTGACGGATTTTTTACTTTAACCAAGATTTTGTGGGAATTTTTCCGTCATCAACCGTCACCTTCCACCTATAAATACGCCTCCACCGTCGACCGTCAGCCCCATCCGCCATTCAAGAGAGATACCCCTAGCTCCGACCAGTAATTTTGTGACAGCAATTCGTCGTGACGTTGAGCGAAGACGGGCTTCTTCTCTGGAGAGATCCACGGCCTTCCCCGCCGTGCCGCAGCCTCCTCCGTGAGGTGTACAAGCTCATGACCATCTACCATCCTTCAAGCGACGACCAGGAGCATGCCTTCGAGCTCCATTTCCCAGGTAGATGACTCCATCTTCCCTCCGATCTCCTCCTTCTTTTTCTTGCATTTTCTCATAATTTATTCGCCGCCCTCGCTCGACTTAGCCTTCATCTGACCATCCTCCGAGCTTCGCCTCGGAGCTAGCACCTTCACGCACCCTTCCATCTTCTCAGATCACGCACTTCACCTCGCGCCGACGCAAGCTCCGCCACCTTGGCGGAGCACCATCACCGGACGCCTTCATCGCCCCTCAGGCCTCACACCGTACTCACGTTCACTCTACGATCACGTCGCATGCCTCGGCTATTCAACTCACCCCCTAGGTACCCCATCTTTGACTGGTCCTTCGAGCTTCATCGTTGCCGCTCTCTAGACCGTCCCAGCCGCTCCTGAGACCTCTGGCAGATCCCCGATGCCTCCACGATTCTCCCCAACTGCTCAGAAGCCACTGGGACCTTCATCGACGACCAGAGGAGGAGGCAGAGCTAGAGCCTCGTCGTCGGAGCGCAGCCATATCCGCTGCAGGAGGCTGCGGATCCTTTGAGCACGACGGGCAGCAGCCGTCCGATCTCCTAGATCGGACAGTTTAGAGTGATCTACGTCGCCATCATTCCACAGCCGTAGGATCAGGAGGATCCTACGTACTAGAGCATGCCACGTCGCCATTCGCCCAGAGCTTCAGATGCCATTGGATTCATCTTGATCCAACGTCCGTTGATCGTCCACACCTCCATCTCAGAAGCCATCCTCCACCGTTAGATCTTCATATAATTTGACGGGTCTAGACGCGCCACGTCTCCAGCTATCTTCCACCGTTAGATTGTCACTCGATCTAGCGGTCCAGCAGGCGCCACGTAGTCACCACTGAGCCTCCGCTCCGACCTTTAGGTTCGGAGCCCCCGAAGCTTCACCGAGCCACGTCCAAGCCTCCAGAACCCCTGAGCCTCCGAAGTCACCCGAGCCTGGGCCCTCACGTGTCTTTTACGTGTGGCTTGGGTATTTTGCAACGAGGCCCTTAAAGGTTTTGGAAGTTACATTCCAGTCCCTACCAGGAGCATCACGTGAGGCGCACGTGTTTTGTGGGAATTTTGCATACATGCCCCCCCTCATTATAGGTAATTACATTTTAGTCCTTGTCAGCATATTTGATTTTTAGTAATTTTATTTTCTCTAATTGCAGTTAGGCCCCTGTCTTTGCACGCATCTTTAGGCATTCATTCGAATTATTTTTTAAGTTTAAAAATTGCATTATGTAGCTTAACTTGTCCTCTTTCATAGTGACATGTGTCTGATTTTTTGTGATATCAGTGGAATTTATGATTAATTAATTGGTGAAATTTTGTTATATTTTGCCCATTTATGCCTTTTAATTTGTAGTAAATTCTCCGCTGCTTCAAAAATCACCAAAAATTCATATTAGGCTGAGGATAATTTATTATGTCCAAAACTCGTTTCATTTGCACGCATCTTGAGGCATGAATAATTCATTTTGTGATTTCCTTATTTGATTTTTAATAGGTCCATTTCACATAGAAATTTAGGTTTATTAATTTTCCTGGATTTTTCACATTTTGATATATCTAGGATAATTTTTATATATGAAAATATTGTGTTTTGGTATTTATTAAAATTAATTTAGTCAAAATCATCTTGCATTCATTTTTTAATTCGTAGTAAATTCATATAGTGTCAGAAAAATTCAAAAAAATTTGTAGCTCAATTTTATTGCATTCACCATTTGGCCAAGTTTCATAATTTTTGGAATCAATTTGACCACTTTTCTGAATTAACTTGTAAACTGGCTTGATTTTGCATGAGTCTTTTATTAAGTGCATAAAATTGTTTAAAATGACCAAAAACAATCTTCTGAAAATCATACCTCTTAAATTTTCTTAAAATCTACCTAAGGAGATAATTGCGTCCCTGAGTTAGACCTTAGGCTTGCCCAAGTAAAATAAATTTGCCGCTCATGATTAATCGAATATTAATTAAAAGTGGTTTTTGATTAGTCCGTACTACCTGTCTGCAACGAACGATACAACATTAATTTGACCATTAATTTGATTAAATTAACAAGGGTAGTACGAGAGCTCATCAAAATGGCACCGTTGATGGGGAGGCACGGCTTAGGTTGATTTGTAGTTAATTTTTGAGTGCCTGATTTTCCATCCTCGGGTAGTCTTAACCCCGGTTTTCCTGTTAATATTTTTGTTGTCTTTTATTTTTGAGTATTTTTTGTGTCATCCTTTATCTGACCTCAATTTGTTTTTTGTGCGAGGAACACGAGGAGTCCCGAGGCACTTCGAGGAGCTTGCATTTTTAAACTTTTTGAGTGACTGTGAGGACTTGTACTTTTATCTTTCATTTTGCATTCTTTCCAGCGGTTCCTGTTTGTGTTCTCGCTTGAGTAAACATAGTGGAATCGTGTCCCCATGTGCTGTGTGGATTGAATTTTTAGACTAGGCTTGCACTAGCGGTTCCTCGAGCCACTCTAGAATTTGCTTGTGCTCGTAATTCTCTAGGACCACACATCACTTAAAAGACGCACTTAGACTGCAGATCTAGTCAAATCAAACCTGTGCTTCACTCGCTAATAGAACTGCCTGTCTAGGAGCGGATTTTACCGTCTGTATTTGCATGTAGTATAAAAGCTTTCAATTCTGTTTTGCATCCTGCATAAAAGAGAAGGGATCACTGTAAGTATTCTTCATTCAGCATAAGCATCATTGATTTTTCGTGCATCGGCTATTCTCGATTTCTCTCTCTTGGTTTTTCAAACTTAAGTAAAAGGAAATTGGGACTGGATGATAGGTGTGCTGTGTGGATTGGACTAAACCAGAGATAACTTAAAACCAGGACTGCTAACATTATTGACCAAAAATAAATAAAATCGGAAATTCTGCTTGCGGGAGATTAACCCCGACCTTGTTTTCAGGCTGAGTGAGGGTACTTGAGTCTGTGTGAACACCTTAAGGCAGAGCCCAAATCCCCGCCTTCCATATCACGTACCAACTGATCCTAGCAAATATCACGAGCTGACTATTTTTAGGTTCACTAACTAGTACCAAGTAACCTCTGCCTGTTCACAGGTAGTCAGGGGTGAACCAACGATACTTCGCGACAAGTTGCTAGTAGCCCCTCGGGGTGAAGTTCCAGCCTTGTTAGCCTCTGCCTGCTTGCAGGTAGATAGGGGCAGGTCTTTGAACCATCAACTTGGGATATGAGCGAAGAAAGGAAGGACGTAGGTATCGTAGGCGACAGGTTAAACAGGGAAGACGCATCCGGATTTTTAGCCGACTCCCCTATAGGCCGCGTAACCTTTGCTACTTGTCTGAAAATTCACACTTAAAATCAACAAGACTAATCGGACTCGGTTTTGGGTCCTTCACCGTATTGAGTGTAAATTCAGGGTTTGCTCTTGCGTTTGTCTTTGTGTCTGTCCATGTGTGTTATCCTGTGTAACTGCACATTTTCTACCTCAACCTACTTACCTTTATCATTTCCTCTTCAAGATGTCGGGATATTGGTCCCCATACCCTGTGACCTCTGGTCATTCCTCATCTACCATATACCAGTCATCATTGTATTCTCCTTCTTCCATGTATCCTCCGCCACCCACGGGAGAACCTTACCCGTGGTCGGTTCCACATCAACCCGATTATGAAGTCAGAACTTCGACTGACTTCTCCACTTCTTCGCATTTCTCACCTACTCCATATTCTAAGACTCTGAATCCACTTCCACCTTGGGCTGACTGTCCCTTACTCTCGAGAGCTTGCAGGAATCAAAGAATCGAATGAAGAGCAAGCCACTGCTGAGAAAGATGATTGGCAAAATTATATGCCCCCACATACTTCATTCTCACCTCAAGTAGGGAGAATACAACAATTTACATATACACATCCTGACTTGACCTTAGGGCATAACTTGGTCGATCAAACAAACCGAATGGAGAGGCTTGTACATCATGATTTCCCAAACTTGATCGACTTTAGTGATCAAGGTTCCATTAACCAACCTTCATGTCACACATTCGGAGAGCATATACATTCACAGGAGTGGACTCAGGAGCTAGACTTACCAGTCCCCCATTCATTGACTCCATCATATGAGGCTCCGACCAATATCTGCCATTCGGATGGTCCATACTCGACCCAGCATTACATGCCAGAGTCTTGGTTGTTGACTATGAGACCCCAATATCTCAGTAGTATCCTCCAATTGAGCAGAACTCTCCCATGATTTGTCATGAGAATTTTGTGGAGGATGACATCTCTAGACTTAGTAAGAAAAATGAATCATTTGTTAATGAGTTGAGAGGTGTCATGGAAATATTGCACTCAATTTCTGCCAGCCTGGGGATGAAAGTGAAGAAGGAAGTAATAGATCTGATGCTATAAACCGAGCGAGCATTGGGGAACCCATACCGTTTCTACAGCTGGAGTCCACTCTATCTCACTCTTCTACTAACCACTTACCCTCCAATCTAGTCTGATCATTCCTCCATCAACAACACCAAAAAAAGTGAAAAATCAGAAAAATCCATAAAAATTTAAAATGAAAAAGACTTCAAAAAATTGGATCCCACCCTAAGGGAAGCACTCGATGAGGAATTGATTTCCAAACTTCCCTTAATAAAGACCATAGATCACTTCCCCGACCTCAAGAGATTTGGAAGTAAATCGATGCCCAAGAGGTCAGGTACTAAGAGAACAAGGACCAAGAGACACATAGTATCTATGGCCACCTCCTTGGTGATGGAGAGAAAGACCAAGAGCCGTAGAGTTAAGCAGTTGCCTAGGGTGGTGTGAAATCAAAGACACTATCTTTACCCATGCAAGAATTGATGATGACTCTCTGATAAATATCCTCCCGACCTCTGTGTTTGACAAGCTCAAACTCAGGCCAATCAGAAAGTCAAGAGAGATCGTTCAGCTGGCTGATCGATCCATCAAACGATCTAGAGGAAATATTTCAGTCATCATTACTTTCCAAGGTGTTCTACTCCAGGTAGACTTCACAGTCATTGACATTGAGCACCGAGGAGAGTTCACCCAGTCTCCGATTATTCTCGGGAAGCCCTTCTTAGCCTCAGCTAAGGCGACTAAAGATTACGAGACTCGGGAGATCGATTTTTTAGCATTGGGAGCGCTTCGAGCTCACCCATTCTTTGATACACTTTACTATAAGGTGACCCTCACATCCGCTGACAGTCGTATGAGTCCCACCTCTCTGCTACACATGAGAGACTGACTGCCCGGACGACCGTTGGTTCTGAGACTCCCCACACCTTCACTTCATCAACTGCTTGCACCACCACCGTGAAATCTTCTAAGAAGGACTCACAACCAGAAGCTATCATTAAGTCGGACACAACCTTTGTTGATTGCATTGACCATTTTGATGATCCGACACAAGAGCCCTAATATGCCAAGCCAACTAAGACCACTAGCACCTTCCCGAGTCATGTGCTGACCCTTCAGGAATATTAAAATCTATATGGTGACTCGTCCGATGAGGAACCCATGGTCAGCACCACATCACGTTCCAGACCTTCAAAGGAAACAAACAAGACTAAATTGACTCCACATAAAAACAAGGTTGCTCCATCTTCTAGTCAGCTATCTAGTGAGAGGAAGTCGAGAATTGATTCCTTGAGGTGTTCCCCTGAACCTCTCAAGGCGCATTGCTCTCATCTCCTTATCATTGATTCAGGTTCTAGAAAACTGACTAAGAAAATTTCCTTCAACATACCGGAGAAGGAATTTTCGGAGGAGTCCTCATATGGTCCGGATAAGGTGATTTATATAAGTGAGCTCAGTTCGGCTGTTCTCAAGCCTTATCTAAGCAAGCAGCCGTGTGTAGACCCTCGTTGGACGATCCCTACACCTCACTATTATTCATCTGAGGACAATTCCGACAGCGACACATATGTATATTATCCACCTCCTCGCGTCCGCAAGAAGATTCATCACAAACCTTCTTAATCCTTGTATATTCTCACTCTTTCTTATATATACTTTCTCTCCCTCCCTCCCCAGTGATTCGAATCACTCGCTCCGGCTACATATTATTTCATGGCTATACTTAGGATGACCATATCCTAAATATAGGGGGGAAAGTGACCCATGTCTATTCACTGTACATCCTCCAGATCACATCAGTCCTCATACTCACTCCTGTCCTATACTTAGGCTGATCAGAGCCTAAGTATAGGGGGGACCGATGCCCGCCATGTGTATACTCATCCATTTCCCCTCTTTCCCTCATCCACCCCATTTTTGATCTTCTTCTACACTTAGGCTGCCAGAGCCTAAGTGTAGGGGGGGTGGAATGACTTCTATACTTTTTTGATATTTTAGCTCTCCTACGCTTAGCACGAGCTATGTCTTTTTCATCGCTTTTCGTGCTTTGAGGACATGGCACGCGCTAAGTATAGGGATGCATGTATATATTACATATATACTTTACCCATAGCTCGTACTTTCGCGTATTTTCGCGTATTTTTGTATATATTATGCAATAATTATGGGGTGGGTAAAATTTGAAAAAAAATTGTATAATTTTGTACTATATGTATAATAGTTGTATAAAAAGTTGTAAAATTCTTGTAAAACATACTTTTGTAAAATTTGTTGTAAAATAGGATGTATATCAAAAAAAAATTGTATACTATGTATATTATTACCAGCTGTATAAACTAAAAATTGTTGTAAAGAATATTCTTGTAAAAAATGTTGTATACCAGAAAATAAAACAAAAATGTTGAAAATAAGGCTTCTTATTTACTCTTGCATATCATCCTTGCATTTCAAAAAAAAGGTCTTGCATTTCATTCATAGCATGTCATCTACACCTCATCTGCATATCTTGCATATGCAATGTGAAAAGCTAGTGGGTTCTGAACCAAGTCAGGAATAGATATTGAGGATGGATTGATTTGACCTTAATCCACCTAATTCCAGAGGAACTTTATGGGAACTGGAGTTAAGATTTCTCAGGTCAAGTGACTTGATTCTTTGAGTTCGCAAGTCTTTGTTCACATGTCATCTTGATTAGTCTAAGTAGAGTATTTCTGCACACGCATGATTCTTTTAGACAGTGACCTAACTTGGACAAGCACCATGTACAGAGCTCTTCATTGATGAGGTGGTGAGGAGGTAGAATCCTTTAGCTTGGAGTAGCACATGGGTGGAAACATCCGTCCTCCTCTAGGGAGGGGAAGTGCATCTCAACCTAGTCTGGTGGTGTTGACGTCTGAGGACATGACGATGTGGGTTGCAATAATGCTTCAAAAGAGGGATAGTCTACCGACTCAAGAAGAAAAACTCCTAATGTACATGCTGCACCTTGTATATAGTTCAAAAAAAAGAAAAAAAAGAAGAAAAAGAAAAGAAAAAATGCAAGAAATCTAAAAAATAGACAGGACAAAGTGAAAGTAAAATACCCGTCGGAATATGTATATTAGCAAGAAGTATGTAGCTGGATGACTTGGCTACACTCGTCAGGCATCCCGGGATAGGTAGCTACACTGGTTACCGTCCATTCTTTCTCCACCCCTCCTCTTGAGCTGGTCGCACTTGAACTTATAAGGGAATACCCGCTCCTCGAGGAAAGAGGTTACTGGACCGGGGAAGTAGAGTTACCTTGTTAGAGGAGGCTTGTTCTGAGCCATTTCTGATGTGGAGAGCTATTTTACAGTACAAGTAAGAATCATAGTCATCAGAAATTTGCGTCTGAGGATTTGTTCTGACCTGACTATTGAGGAGTCTTGAATAGAAGACTTGTGGAACTTGAAGTCTGTTAGGTCTTAAGTACAGGTCCCTACAAGGTTCCGCTACACAATTAATCCAAAGGTCGAGTCAAGCTCCATTTTCAACTTTTGTTCATTACCTTGGTATGGAACCCAATATCATTTCACGCTTGCATTTCATTTAGTTGCTCGGGGACGAGCAAGGTTTAAGTATAGGGGTATATCATTTCACGCTTGCATTTCATTTAGTTGCTCGGGGGAGCAGCAAGGTTTAAGTATAGGGGGGGTTGATGAGTCTGTGATTCATCACTTCTAAAGTGAAATAAAGCCTTGTTTGCTGAGTGTTTAGTAGCATATTTCCCTTTATCTTGCATAAATAGCATTCATACATGCATCCACAATTTATGCATTTTAGCATTCATAATTGCATTAAATAAGAAGCCAATTCATCTGTAAAATTCACTTGTAAATTATTCACCTAATTATCTGTATATATTTTATACCCTCTCAAAAGTCAATAAAACCTTGTACTGTACATAGTACTAGTTAATAATATAAAGAAGAAGGCCAAAAATTCCTAGCTTGTAAATTACCCAATAAAAATCCCAACCCAGTTGGAGACCCCAAACTTAGAATGCCAATATCGACCTCATAGAACCTCCGAATTGGGTCTTTCGGATTAATTATACATTCAGAGACCTTTAAAATGAGATCAATTTCATCAAATCGGAGCTCGTATGCAGAACTTGGGTTTTTGGGCCCCTTTGTGTAATATATATATATATGCGTGTATATTTGGACCTTGTATTTTTTTATCTTATTTGTGCTCATCCCCGTTTTTGGTCAACATGAAACTTGTAGATCTCATCGAGATCTACAACTTTCATGTTTTGAGTTTATCCAAATTCGGCCTCCTTCTCTTTCTAATTCCACATTCTTTCTCAGCCATTTATAGCAGGCCACGTGGCACCCTCTGATTGCGCCACTCAGCCCGCTCCATTGAGCGCCACGTACGCTCTATCGTCCGTCGTCCGATCACACTCTTTCTCTTCTGATCTAAGCCGTTCATCATTGCAATGCTTCTTAGCCCTTCGATCAAACCCTGGATCCAATCCACATCGCTCGCCAATGCGCGCCCTCTTTGCGCCACGTGGCGGTATCTACACCCTTCGATGCTTCCGCTTCTCGCCTCATCTCCACCATCCATCTCGCTTTGGATCTCGATCGTTCGATCATAGGAAAGCCACCATTACGACCGTTCCTTTCCGCCTTTACCTACACCCGACACGTGGTGCACCTTGCGCCGTTGATCTCATCCCGCAGATCTAATCCTAACCCTCCTCTTCCATCCTTCTCTTGATCGCTGGATCACCTGATCCAACGGTCAAGACACCGTCTTCTACCTTCCGCCTCGCCCGCTCCCACGTCATCCACCTCACTGACAGGTCGCCCCCTTCCTATTTTGGGATCCACTCCAGCCACCTTGTTTGCCTCCTGTCACCACCGTTGCGTACCCCACTCTTCCCTCATCCTCGCCGTCCCCCTCGAACGCCATGACCTCCACCCATGTCACTCCATGACATCCACCAACTCCATCACTTCGCCACCTACGCCGTCACCTTCCACCTATAAATACGACCCCACCGTCGACCGTCAGCCCATCCGCCATTCCAGAGAGATACCCCTAGCTCCGACCTTCAATTTGGTGACATCAATTTGTCATGACGTTGAGCGAAGACCGAGCTTCTTCTCCAGCGAGATCCACGACCTTCCCCGTCGTGCCGCAGCCTCCTCCGTGAGCTGCACGAGCTCAGGATCATCTACTGTCCTTCGAGCGATGACCAGGAGACACCTTCGAGCTTCATTTTCAAGTAGACGCCTCCATCTTCCCTCTGATCTCCTTATTCTTTTTCCTGCGTTTTCTTATAATTTATTCACCGCCCTCGCTCGACTTAGCCTTCATCTGACCATCCTCCGAGCTTCGCCTCGGAGCTAGCACCTTCACGCACCCTTCCATCTTCTCAGATCACACACTTCACCTCACACCGACGCAAGCTCCGCCACCTTTGGCGGAGCACCATCACCAGACGCCTTCATCGCCCCTCAGGCCTCACACTGCACTCAACGTTCACTCCACGATCACGTCGCATGCCTCGGCTATTCAACCCACCCTTGTAGGTACCCTATCTTTGATTGGCCAGACGCCTCATCGGAGCTCCTTTGAGCTTCGTCTCCGCCGCTCTCCAGACCGTCCAGCCGCTCCTGAGATCTCTGACAGATACCTGATGCCTCCACGATTCTTCCCAGCTGCTCAGAAGCTGCTGGCGACCTTCATCGACGACCAGAGGAGGAGTCAGATCTAGGGCCTCGTCGTCGGAGCGCATCCATCTCCACCGCAGGAGGCGGTGGACCCTTTGAGCACGACTGCCAGGCAGTCGTCCGATCTCCTTGATCAGACGGTTTAGAGCGATCCACGTTGCCTTCATTCCACAGCCGTAGGATTAATAGGTCCTACGCACCAGAGCACGTCACATCGCCATTCGCCTAGAGCTTCAGATGCTGTTGGATTCATCTCGATCCAATGGTCGTTGATCGTCACGCCTTCATCTCAGAAGCCATCCTCCACGTTAGATCTTTGTATGATCTGACGGGTCTAGACGCGACACGTCTCCATCTATCTTCCACCGTTAGATTGTTACTCGATCTAGCGGTCTAGCATGCGCCACGTAGTCACCTCCGAGCCTCCGCCCCAACCTTTAGATTCGGAGCCCCGAAGCTTCACCGAGCCACGTTCGAGCCTCAAGACCCCTCGAGCCTCCATCCGAGCCTCCGAAGTCACTCGAGCCTGGGCCCTCACGTGTCTTTCACTTGCAGCCTGGGTATTTTCAATGAGACCCTTAAAGGTTTGGAAATTGCATTCCAGTCTCTGCCAGGAGCATCAACGTGAGACACACATGTTTTGTGGGCATTTTGCATACATGCCCCCTCTTTATAGGTAATTGCATTTTAGTCCCTGTCAGCATATTGAATTTTAGCAATTTTATTTTCTATAATTGCAGTTAGGCCCCTGTCTTTGCACGCATCTTTTGGCATTTATTCGACATCATTTTTTAAGTTGAAAATTTGCATTGTGTGGCTTAACTTGTCCTCTTTCATATGTGACATGTGTCTGGTTTTTGTGATATCAGTGGAATTTATGATTAATTAATTGGTTAAATTTTGTTATATTTTTCCCATTCATGCCTTTTAGTTTGTAGTAAATTCTCCGTTGCTTCAAAAATCACCAAAAATTCACATGGCTGAGGATAATTTATCTCACATTGTATTCAAACTCATTTCATTTGCACGCATCTTGAGGCCTGAATAATTCATTTTTTGATTTCTTTCATTGATTTTTAATAGGTCCATTTCACATAGAAATGTAGTTTTATTAATTTTCCTGTATTTTTCACACTTAGATCTATCTAGGATAATTTTTATATCTGAAAATATTGTGTTTTGGTATTTATTAAATTAATTCAGTCAAAATCATCTTGCATTCATTTTTTAATTCGTACTAAATTCATATAGTGTCAGAAAATTCAAAAAAATTAGGGTAGCTCAATTTTGTTGCATCCACCATTTGGCTAAGTTTCATAATTTTGGAATCAATTTGACCACTTTTCTGAATTAACTTGTAAACTGGCTTGATTTTGCTTGAGTCTTTTATTAAGTGCATAAAATTGTTTAAAAAACCAAAAACAGTCTTCTGAAAATCAGACCTCTTAAATTTTCTTAAAATCTACCTAAGGAGATAACTACCTCCCTGAGTTCGACCTTGGGCTTGCCCAAGTAAAATAAATTTGCCACTCCTGATTAATCGAATATTAATTAAAAGTGGTTTTGATTAGTCCGTACGACCTGACTGCAACGAACGATACAACATTAATTTGACCATTAATTTGATTAAATTAACAAGGGTAGTACAAGCGCTCATCATTAGGCTGTTAGATGTCAGATCTAACGGCCCCGTACCAGCCACGTCCCCGACATCTGACAGCTGTCAGATCTGATCTCTGGCACGCCAGAGCCGCACGTCCACGCCTAACTAGCGGCGCCACACGTTCCCCTCCCCCCATGCACAACTCACGTGTCTGCATGGGTAATTGCTCAGTCTACCCTGTCTTTATTTTAGTTTTTATTTTAGTCTTAAAAAATAACAGTTAGACCATTTTACACTTTAGCACCTGTAGTTTTTCTTATTTGCTTTTTAGTCTTCCTATGTGGACCCACGTGCTTCGTCACGTGTATCTGGGATATTTGCAATATGTACCTTGGATTTCTTTACTGTTATGGTTTGGAGTTTTATTACATATTTACAATTATACCCTTGTGCGTGCAGATTTGTGACATGTGCTGATATTCGTGGAAAAATTGCAGTTTGAGCCCTAGACTTTTCCCGCATATTATTATTTAGTTCCAGGACTTAAGTTATTTGCATTCCGATCCATGTGTGCTGTGCCTTTTTCCTTTGATTTAATAAATACCATTTCAACTCCAAAAATCACGAAATTTTGACACATGTTAAAGATGAGGCAAAAACCTCCCCGGCAACGGCACCATCTTACGAGTCTGATATTCGCGTGTATTAAAGATGTATTTATCGTCGTGCATAAAAAAGATAATGATTTGTCGTTCGTTGTAGGCGGTGATCGGAATCGGTTAAGAAAATAACCACATAAAATATTCGTCAATTTTAATCAATGTGGTTTTATGTTTATTTTACTTGAGCAAGTCCCAAGTCGAACACAAGGAGACAAAGGAACAACCTAGAATTATGTCTACCAAAGTTCGTACACGATTTTCAAAGCGGTCTTTTTTTGTAATTTTTAATGCAATAAAGGATGCAAATGCAATTTTGGCCTGTTTTAGGGACTAAATGTGACTACTATCAAACGATGTCCGAAAATATGAAACTTGGCCACAATGCAAAATATGATGAAATGAATGCACTGTAATTTTTTTGAAATTTTGGATGTAAGTGAATTTTTTTATAAATAAAATACAAAAGAATGAATTTCAATATTTAATTATAATAAATATTAAACCTAATTATTTTGAACGAACAAAATTATCTAAGATTTATCACTAGGTGATTGATCTCAGAAAAATCCTAAACCTCGAAAATACTAGTTTCAATACCTATTAAAAATCAAATACTGAAATATGTAAAATGATTTTTACAGGGCATATTATGAATGCAAATGCAAATCTTTTATGCACATGTCAAGCACAATTAATTCTACAAGATGTGATTTTCGGGAATTTTTAGAGCAACAATTAATCAAATATCAGTTTCAGAGCATAAATTGGGCAAAATAAAGCAATTTTCACAAAATAATTAATTATTAATTAAACATCAAATCACAAAAATGTCCACAATATGTCAAAATGTAGAAAATTAAATGAGAAATATCATGCTATTTTTTGATAATAAAATAATGCATAAAGATGTTCAAAACTAAAGGGAAAGATAGGGGTACGGATGCAATATAAATATAATAAATAAAAAATGCAGGGGGACTTATATGTAATTACCGATAAAATGGGGGCGTCACTGCAAATTACCATAGGTCACGTGCAGATCACGTGACCTGGTCGGTTGGGGGGGTGATGCGTAATTATGCAACTCCTCTGAGGGGCTTCTAGCAATTTGCCCCCAGTCACGTGCAAAGCACGTGACCTGGGTGACGTGATCCTGACGTTCCCCCCGGGCATGTGCCTCGCACGTGCGGGGGTCTCGGGATTGGAGTGTCGGCAACGGCTGGCGATCCGAAGGCTGAGCAGTGGAGGAGCATCGGTGATGGAACTGAGGAGTAGGAGGCGGGCCTAGGCGGAGGATGGCCGGATGTCGAAGCTGATGGTGTAGGGCGGAGCGATAGGTCGGCGGGGGCTGGTGTGGCTCTGCTGTCGAATATGAAGTTGGAAGTCGTCGGTGGAGCAGTGGAGTTGTTGGCTCGACGCCAATGGTGGAGCAGGGGCAGTACGCTGGGAGGGCGTTGCTACGAGCGGGTGAGCTCGGACCTGCCGGAGCAAGGGAGGTCGAACAACGCTGTCACCGCCGCGAGGACCCCTGCGGTGCAATCGACGGATGGAGATCTCGGTTGGGGAGGAGGCGTTTTAAATAGGAACTTGCATCCTCGCCGGAGAAGGAAGTTGAGGTTTTGATGAGATCTGATTTGGAAAAAAATGAGGATTTGGGGATCAGAGGAATTGATTTGGAGGGGATTTGTGGATGTCGGTAGTGATCGGAGAGGAGGCGGCTGATGATCGAAGATCGGGCGAATCTCGGCAGAGATTGTTGGGGAAGAAGCTCCCAGCGATGGGCGCGGAGCTTCGTAGGAGGAAGGCGGCTGGAGATGAAAAGTAGTGGCCGTCCGACTGGCCCGAGATCGGACGGCCCAGGATGGGCCACGGGCGGTGTCTGACGAAGAGGGGAGAGGCACGTGCTAGGAACGTGCGCGGAGCGCGTGCGCAGCATGTGCGAAGGCGTTCGATTTTTTTGTTAAAACGAATAAATAAAGAACCGAAAAATGGCTGACACATGGCGGCTCCGGGTGCTGCCACATGTTAGCACCACAAAAATCGCAAATAAAATACTTTGTAAAATGCAAAGAAATAGTAAACGACTCGGATCGAAAAAGTTTCTTCACGAAATTGCTCGCCCTCGATGAGATCTACGACTTTCATGAAAACATAAAACCAAAATCGATCAAATGGTACAAAGTGAATTTTTGGGGTATCCATGTACATAGATACCTTGATTTTTGGGTTTTATAATTTTTTATGTCATTTTTAAACCAAATAAAAATCCAGAAAAACATGGTAAAATCAAAGATAAATAATTACACGTTAATCTAATTTTTTTCTATTTTTATAAATAGGCTTTGGATTTTAAATCTAATTTTTATCAAAAATAAATCAAAAACCGTTAAAGTACACAATGTACAAAAGAGGCCCAAATCCAACTTTCACATATGAGCTCCGATTCAGTTGAACATGGTCTTGTTTTGAAGGTAATTGAATGTACATTAGTTCAAAAGTGATTTGGATTAAAACAGACACTGGATGGGGAAGATATGAGGTTTTTAGTCCGGAAATCCTGAAACTAGGGTTTGGGTTTTTGCTCCACTTATTTGGGTTTGTTATTTTTTGTATTTTTCATTTATTCTTGTTAGTGATATGTACATAGTGGAAGTGGTTTTGTGTCATTCGAAGTTAGCATGAATGAGTAAAAAATCCAGGAAGTTAGGCTATTTACATGTCATTTTTAGTTTGGATTTTTGGCTTCTTATTTTGTGCAGAAATTAGTGCTAAAATGCAATTCTTTTGAAAACATGCATGAATGCTAATTATGCAGAATTGATGCAAAAATGCTGTTGATTTTGAGGGATTTGAGCTTAATAAATGAGATTTAGAATAATGAATCCGAGATTCATCAATGACTCCTGCCATGGTGTAGGAATTTTGATGAATTTTTGGTTTGGATCTGATTTCATTTAGCATTTTCTAAAATTAAAAAATCCTAAAAATTGTCTCTGTCTGTTTTAGAAAATCACTAAAAATATTAAAATGTCTTGAAAAATTCTAAAAAATTTCTTATTGTGTGTTTTTTTGTGTTTAAAATTCTATCCAATTTTTGTTCTATTCCCCTTTATAAAACCCGTAAAAATTGAAAAGGAGTAAAAATCTTAAAAAAATCATTAAAAATTCATAAAAAATAAAAAAAATATGTTTTCAGTTGCTGTAGTTAGGTTTTTTCATAGTTTATCATAAAAATACTGTTGGGATTTTATAGACATTTTAAGTAATTTAATTTACCTTTAGATTACAGCTGGACATTGGCTCATATTTTGGCCTTTTTGTACTTTTAGAAAATTAATTAAAAATAAAAAACCCCATAAAATCCACGAAAAACATTTGAATATTTTTAAAAAACAAAAAAATATTTTTGTTGTGAGTTGAGTATTTTTGACCCTTTAAATAATTGCTTGAAGATTCTCTTTACTTACTATAAAAAAATCATAAAAAAATTGAAAAAGTAAAAGCCACCAATTCCCTTTCTTTCCTTGGTTTCCCGACTACTTCGTAGGTTTTCCATCTCGTGCTCCTTGTGGTCGACCCTGGTAGCTATACCAGGTAAAATAAACTAGCAAGACCGCTTGCCACATTTTAATTGCTTTCTTTCTTCCTTTGGTGGTCTGATTTCTAGATTGATTTCGACTTGCCATTCAAGTCGCAATGACCATATTTATTCCTTAACCCGAGAAGCAAACGCGTGTCATCAGGATGGCACCGTTGTCGGAGAGCACGGCTTAGTAGTCGATTTTCTTACTTGATTTTTTGCTTTACATTGCTTGATATATTTTTCATAACTGTGATCTGACCTATCTTTTCTTTGTCTCTTTCTTGCGAGGGCCCGACGAGTGTGGGTGGCGTTCCGGAGTGTCGGTGCACCCGAGCAAAGCGAAGGTGACTCGTTTCTCCATCGAGCCGCAGGAGAAGCGTAGGGGAGCGGGAGCAGAAGACTGCGTAGATCTGAGTAGTTTAGGGACTTTTATTATTATTATTGTAATAATACAGGAACTTGGACTTTGAACTCTTGGCTTATCGGGGTCTGTTTTGCCAAGCACCTGTGTGCTCGGGGACCTCACCGCGATTTTCGTCGATTTTGTTTCTGCCGCATTTACTTCCTGTCTGATTTTCGAAGATTTTGGCCTCTAGACTTTGGATTTTCAATGATTGTGATGTAATTAATTAAGGCTCAATCCTAATTATCTACCTGCACCTATAGATCGTTAATTGGACCTTATTAATGAAATCACAAGAAAAAGTTGATTTAATTAGGCTCGAGTCCACGTGCCGTGAGGAACTACATACAGCGCTGGCAAGACCCGTGTGACGGGCACCGAGTGGTTCCCAATGTCGGACTCCGGACTTAGTCTGATTAGCTAGCTACAGTTCTTCTCGTGTAGAAAGCTTCGTCTAAGGTCGATTTCTTCTTGCATCATATAGGTAGTTTTAATTCTGTCTTTAAATTAATGCGCGGATCACCCTGCATGTAGAGAGCTGGAGTCAGGTACGCATTTCTTACTCTGCATGCATCATCGTGTTTGATCGCGCATCGGCTTTTTCGACTTCTCCCGCTGTTTTGGACTTAAAATAATCAGGAGAATTGGAAGATTTGTTAGGCGTTGTTTGCTTGAAAAATATATAGAAAAGAAACTATAAAATTAGGACTGCTAAACACACTTGACCCTAAAAGAACCACATTGAAAAATTTGTCTTTGGGAGAGCAATTCCTGCTTGTTTGGTTTAGATGAGCGAGAAAGTGAAGCGCACACTAGGATAGAGCCATGCTCGAACTCTTGGCAGACTACCGACCTTTTATACGAGACAGTCTGTTAGGAGCATTGGTTCCTGCCAGCTCGCTTAATCGCTCTGATAGACTATTTTATCACCTAAATTAATTCGATAAGATAAAAGACCGAACCTTATGGTCATCAGTTTTGTGTGCGTAGGTGAATTGGGGTTTGTTTGCCCGATCTTGTATGTTTTCCAGATCTCATCTACCTTCACTCTCCACATCACGATGATGGGCTGAAGATCCTTAGGCAACCTCTGGTTGCACCGCTCTCGAGCACTCCGGTCCACTCATCTAGGTTGGTTCGTGAGAGCCCAGACCCGCTCTCCGAACCCGAGTTTGAATCTGCCATGTTCCCCTCGACCACCCTTCTACCAGTCTGAGTGCCCGAGCAGAGACAACAGCAGATGTTTGATCATTTGACGATACCTGAGTTTGGGTCTTTTACCCCCTTTGCAGAGACCATGGCATCAACGAGGAGCGTACCGATGGGACCAACCAGACACAGACATATATTCTTGATCAGAGTGCCATCAACAACACCCTGTTAGCCTTCTTGGAGACCATGTAGAGACAGATTAGAGATCAGGGGGCTTTCATGGCCGATATATGCCGGGAGATGGCTCAGATGTGAGCAGACAGAGAGCAGAACAGAGCTGGTGGAGGTGGAGGACCAGATATTCCTGAGGAGGAGAGCCAGAGGGGCCAGTACAACCAGCAACACCTGCACGACCGATGAGAGAGTTGCATAACCCTAGTACAACTCAGACCCACAGATGGATTTAGCTGCCAGCCATTCTGGGAGACTTCAAGCTCCCACCTCAGAACATTCAGCTATTGCCCAGATTCCATGGGCTTGCCACTGAGGAGCCGCACCTCCATCTCTAGGAGTTTGAGATGATCTATAGCACGGTCCACAATCGACTCATGGGCGAGGACACCATCAAGATGATGGCTTTTCCGTTCTCCCTCATCGACAGAGCAACCTATTGGCTGATGCAATTAGGGAGATACTTGACTTCATGGGAACAACACTGGATCGAGTATTGAATAAGTACTATCCACTCAACTAAATGAATACAGCGCGAGCCCTCGTCAACAACTTCTCCATGATTCCCAATGGAGCAATTTCATGAAGCATGTGAACGATTCAGAGAGATGATTGACCAGTGTCCACATCATGACATATCAAGCCCAACTTAGTGCAGAGTTTCTTTTGTGGGTTGACATCGGAGCTGTAGGGGCTCGTGAACGCATCTTATGGGGGGTCCTATTTTGCGAAGGATGAGGATCAGGTCTGGGCTATCTATGAGGAGATGGCCGAGAATTACACTGTCATGTCTCAGACCCGACAATACACTCAGGGGAAGCCCCATCCACAGGGTGCATACTACTAGAGGATGCAGGTCCATCCACTTCATCAGCAGCCACGACACATGCAGAGTCATCCGTTTCTGATATGGGGATCATTAGAGAGAAGTTGGACCGCATCGAGCTCATTGAGAAGAAGCAGTACCAGGGGATGTCACAGATGGATCAGATGGCATAGACGTTGAGTGACCTAAAGACCCATATCATGTGTCTCCAAGAGGCATAGATGACTCCTCAGACCCGTCTTAGGTCGCGAGTTGATACCAACAACAGTAGCTCGACCCATCACTCCAGTCAGCCCAGACAGGTCCACCATGTTTAGCGGAGTCATTCCAGCAGCCGCAGCAGCAGTACGTCCAACCACCACCGTCTCAGACACTAAGATGGTGGTGTATCAGCAAGATCAACCCCTAGCAGTCCTTCCCCCACCTCCTTATGAGCAGGAGCCATTGATGGGTGTCAATGGGATTCGGTATGACCAACCTCAGCCTAGGATCTGCCGAGACCATCCTGGATTCCATTAGTCAGCCGGATGTGCCTCTTCCAGCAGCAGCCTCCGGTTCAGAGTGGGCAGTGCAGCCAGCAGCAGCAGCATCCCCAATTCCCACAGCCACAACCACACTACCAGCAGGGTTCTCGTCCCTATCAGCAGGGATAACCGTGGAGGCAACAACCTCAATAGTTCTCTCACCAGTATCCCCCTCATCCTTCCCAGCAGCAACAACCTCACTTCCAGAGAGTCCACCCATCTGATTCTCACGGGCCAGCCTATGAGAACCCAGCTCTTGAGGATTTATCCCGCCTTGTCTCCAAGCAGCATGCCACTTTCAGACGGGAAATGGACGAGTTCCGTCCGGAGATGAGGGAGATAGTGAAGGAAAAGTCCACCGTACCCGCTCAGATCGAGCCAAACCCGAATAACCTGAAGATGAAGTCTGAGCATATAGAGTTTACAGAGAATACCACTCCTAGTGACTCACTTGGTGATATTTCTACATACACTTTTGATGCTAACTTTGTTACACTTAGGAGCGGTAGGATGCCAGATGACGATGCCTCATCTGAGCGACGACCACATGAGGACTCAGGATCACCAGATGAGGAGGAGAGCGGTGTTGATGCCGCTCATGATGATGTTGATGATGGTGGTGCTGATGCCACCAAGGGTGTAGAACCATCTGACGGTACCGAGGCCATCACTTAACCAGATGCAGGAGGTGGTGCTGATGCCACTAGAGATGATGATGAGCCAGAGTGCGGTGCTGATGCCGTAGGTCCAGATGCTACGGGTGGTACTGAGGCCACCCATTCTATTCCTGTTACATTTCCTTCTGTTACTGTATCTCGGGACTATTCTGTAAAATCTAATAAAGGACAGGGCTCTTTATTTGTGAGTCCATCTGCGATGCATGGAGATATTTGTATGGGTTCTGTTTCACCAGGAACCCATTCCTACCCCTCCATCTGAGGAGGGCCCAACCATCCCCTTCCCCCAAGCATTCCTCTTGGCTAAGGGGAATGAAAAAGAAATCCAAAAAAATCTCAGCAGTTAGAGTTCAGCCAACAGATGATAGACAGATTTCAGATTCAGCTGACTCTACAAGAGGCCTTGGAGCACATCCCTCTCTTCCAGAGGAACCTTAGAGAGAAGACCACTATTCACAGGAAGAGAAAGAACCATCATTCAGAGATCCATGTGCTCACTCATGCCACCTGTTTCTCCATCCAGAACCGTCTGCCAGCCAAGAGACCATATGCAGGAGCTCCCTATATCAAATGTCACATCCATGAGCAGAGACTTGATCGGACTCTATTAGACAATGACTCTTCCATCAACCTACTTCTGGCAGCCTTACTCGAGCGATTCAAGTTTGGCCCTCTTTAACAGAGCAGGACGGTCCTTCAGTTTGCTGATCGATCTGTCAAGAGGTCGAAGGGGTTGCTGAAGGATGCGGTTGTCACAATTCAGGGATTGAAATTCCCCGTGGACTTCGTTGTGTCGGACATGGAGATCCCTGAGTCTATGATCGATACCCCCATCATTTTAGGATGACCGTTCTTGGCCACAACCAAGGCAGTATCCGATCATGATAGCGGGAAGGTGTACTTTCGCATCGAGGGTGAGAGTATACAAATAGAGAAGGTTGATGAGACTAGAGTGCGAGATTCAGCATGCTCAGAGCAGTTTAGTGATTCAGAGCAGATTACAGAGGCAGAGCGAGACGTCCACCAGGAGTGTGATTTTATGATCACAGATGACGAAGCCGCTTGGTCAGACCTCGTTTCACAAGCCATCCTCTCACACTCAGATGCCACTGATTTCCAGATATCAGTAGAGGAGAGCACACTCTTTGCAGAGGACACATTCGAGGATGTAGACCACGTTCAGGATAGCGAGATAATCGATATTTTTGGTGATTCAGATCCAGATCCCTCGGAGACAGATATTGATTGGGCAGAGTTTGATGAGTTGATTCCATGTCTGATTCCTATTGAGCCAGCAACTAGGGTGGAGATTGATCCTATTCAGGCTACAGATACACCAACAGAGTAGTCTTCACCAGATTTTCATGATCAGGGAGAGTTCTCCCATGTAGATTTAGTTGCTTTCACTCAGACTTTTCAGAGGCCAGATTTTCCAGTGATGAATCTCGGATTCATCACTCTAAGTCTCATTTATTAGGCTCAATTCCCTCAAAATCATCGACATATCTGCATTTATTCTGCATAATTAGCATTCATACATGTTTGCATAAGAATTGCATTTTAGCACTAATTGCTGCACAAAATAAGAAGCCAAAAATCCAAGCCAAAGTTGACCTGTAATTAGCCTAACTTCCCCTATTTTTAACTCCTTCATGCTAACTACGAATGACACAAAATGACCTCCACTGTGTACACTTCACTAACAAGAATAAACGAAAAATACAAAAAAATCACTAACCCAAATAAGTGGACCAAAAACCCAAACCCTAGTTTCAGGATTTTCTGTCTAAAAGCCACATATCTTCTCCATCCAGTGTCCGATTTGATCTTACTCACTTTTGAACTAATATACATTCAATTACCTTCAAAACAAGACCAAGTTCAAGTGAATCGGAGCTCATATGTGAAAGTTGGATTTTGGGTCCCTTTTGTACATTGTGTATTTTAGCTGTTTTTGACCTGATATTTTTGTACATATTTTTTAATTAATAAAAATCCAAAAAATTAGATTAAGATGTCTTTATTTATCTTTGATTTTCCATATTTTCCCTGATTTTTTATCTGGTTTAAAAATAACAAAAAAAATTATAAAACCCAAAAATCAAGGTATTCTATGTACATAGGATACCCCAAAAATTCACTTTGTGCATTTGATCGAGTTTGGTTTTGATGTCTTCATGAAAGTTGTAGATCTCATCGAGACGATCAATTTTCGTGAAGAAACTTTTCGATCCGAGGTCATTTACTATTTCTTTTTGATTTTACAAAATCTTTTTCTTTCGATTTTTCTAGTGATGACACGTGGCAGCCCCTGGGACCGCCACGTGTCAGCGTTTTTTGGATGTTTTATTTATTCATTTTATTAAAATAAATAAATAAATAAATAAATAATAAAAAATATAAAAGGGGCGCACGTGCCTCCCAGTCACGCGCAACGCACACACCTCTCCCTTCTTTTGACCCCCGCCACGTTTCCAGATCTGGGCCGTCTGATCTCGGCCGATCGGACGACCCACCCTCATCTTCTTCCTCCCAGCGCCTTCCCCAATACCCGCGCCGCCGCCCCGCAAACCTAACAACCTCCGCGATCTCCGCCACACTACGCCCCGCCTATCTTGCACTGGCCGCCCGATCTTTCTCTCTCCCCTATTTAAGAGCCAGGACCCCCCCCCCCCCGACTATCCGCTGACTGCACGCAAGAAAGGATCGGGATGACAGCCCGACCTCCTTCTTCTCCGGTGAGGTCCGAGGCTTGTGCCTCGTCGCAGGTGCGGCCAACGCCGCCTACTGCTGTAGCTCCGCCTTGGCATCGAGCCAACGGTCATCCTTCTTCGCCAACTCCGCCTCCATCAACATCCGACGTCAACCACTTCGCTGATCCGCCTCGATCAGCAACGCACAATGCCTCTCCAACGTCATCGACCACCTACCGACTTCCACGATAATGTCTTCATCGCCTTCACCCCCATGCTCATCGCCGGCACTCCGCCTCACCTCCGCCTGGCTTCGTCACCTACGCCATCAACGCCGCATCATCCAGTCACAACGCCGGAGCCCTCCCTCCTTCGCCGCTCCTCTACCACAACGCCGGGCATGAGGCCCGAGGCCCTCCCACGTGTGGAGCACGTGTGGAGGGAACTACGTCAGCACGACATCAGCAGCACATTGCTGGGCAATTTTCAGAAGCACCCATGGCCTTCCTCCATATTGCGTTCCAGTCCCAGACCAGAGGGCACGTGCTCTTTGTGAAATTTGCAATCACGCCCCTAAACTCTTGGTAATTTCAATTAGGTCCCCCTACATTGTCTTTATCTATTTATTTATTGCATCTGTACCCCTGCATTTCTCCTTCATTTTAGACATCGTACATCGCATATTTCATTTATCCAAAAATAACATGATGCTTGTTGCTTAATTCTCCACAATCCGACATATTGTGGATAATTTTATGATTGTTGGTCAATTATTAAATAATTATTTTGTGGAAAAAATGTGAATTTTACCCATCTTGTGCTCTGAAATTCATAGTTGGTTAACCATTGCTCTAAAAATTCCCAAAAATCACATATTGTAGGATTAATTGTGTTTGATGTTGTGCTCAAAAAGATTTGCATTTGCATGCATAGTTTGCTCTGTAAAAATCAATTTGGACATTTCACTATTTAATTTTTAATAGGTATTAGATCCTATATTTTTAAGGTTTAGGATTTTTCTGAGATCAATCACCTAGTGATTGATCTTAGATAATTTTAGTCCTCCAAAATAAGTAGTTCTAGTATTTATCATAATTAAATATTGAAATTCATTTTGTTTGCATTGAAAAATCCATAAAAAATTCAAATTGCATCCAAAAATTCCAAACATAGTCGATATTTTAGTCCTTAAAATAGGCCAAAATTGCATCTCGCATCCTTTATTTGCATTAAAAAAAATACAAAAAAAGACCGCATTGAAAACCGTGCACGAACCTTGATAAACATAACTACAGGTTGTTCCTTTGCCTCCTTGTGATCGACCTTGGGGCTTGCTCAAGTAAAATAAACATAAAACCACTTGACTAAAATTGATAAATAATATTTGTGGTTATTTCTTGACCGATTCCGATCGCCGCCTACAACGAACGATTTTATTCTCTAAGCACGAATGATATAAAAACAACTTTTTAAAGCCGCGATATCCGGACTCGTCAGCCAGCACCCAGTTGTCCAGAGCTGAAGCCCTTGCAGCAGTCGCTGAAGTATAGATTCCTTGCGAGCGATCATTGATGCACCCAGTCATTATCTCAGCAGATTTGATTGGAGAATAAGAATCTCATTTGATGGAGGTTCTTGAAAGGAACCGCAAGGTGATAGGATGGAGTGTAGCTGATTTCCGGGGGATAAGTTCGGCCCTCTGCTCTCACCATATCTATCTCGAAGAGGACGCGAAGCCATCGCGTGAGTTCCAGCGGTGGCTAAACCCGAACCTTCGAGAGGTTGTCATGAAGGAAATCTCGAAATGGTGGAGTGTCGATTTTATCTACCCCATCTCCGACTCCAAGTGGGTTAGTCCATTACATGTAGTGCCCAAGAAGACATGCATCACTATAGTTGTGAGCGAGTCTAGAGAGGAGATAGCTACCCAGGTACCCACATCTTGGAGAGTCTGTGTGGACTACAGACGAATGAATTAGGCCACCAAGAAGGATCATTTCCCACGGCCTTTTAGTGATCAGATTATAGAGAGGCTAAATGGAATGAGTCACTACTGCTCTCTTGACGGGTACTCCGGTTACAATTAGGTGGCCATTGCGCCAGGATAAGACTACATTCACCTGTCTCTTTGGGACATATGCTTTCATACGGATGCCCTTTGGCCTATGTAATGCCCCGACGACATTCCAAAGGTGCATGTTGTCCATCTTTTTGGACATAGTGGGTGATTGCTTAGAGGTCTTCATGGACGACTTTTTGGTCTATGGCGATGGGTTTGATGCTTGTCTTGATTTCCTAGACTGCGTCCTTCAGCAATGCATCGAGGTTCATCTTGTGTTATCCTGGGAGAAGAGTCACTTCATGGTGACTCAAGGGATAGTGCTTGGTCATATCATCTCCAACAAGGGCATGGAGGTTGATCCGGCCAAGGTGGATATCATCAGGAAAATCAATCCACCGTCCAACTTGCAACAGTTACGGTCTTTTCTGGGGCACGTCAGTTTCTACTGACGATTCATTCATGATTTCAGCTGGATCGCCCAATCATTGATTGATTTGCTGACCAAAGACACCGAGTTCATTGTAGATGATAAGTGTCTTGCATCATTTGAGACTCTCAAGAGTCTAGTTGTCGAGGCTCCTGTCCTCCAACTGCTTGATTGGTTCTCCCATTCGAGATCATGATGGATGCCTCCAATTTTGCCATAGGGGTTGTGTTGGGACAGAGGAGGGATGGAGTGCCTTTTGCCATTCACTACGCTAGCCGTACATTGGATGCCACACAATGGGACTACATTGTCACTGAGAAAGAGCTGCTGGCCATAGTCTTTGCCCTAGATAAGTTCAGATCGTATCTCATTGGATCTAGAGTGACTATCTTTACTGACCATACTGCCATCAGGTACCTCATGGCAAAGAAGGATGCCAAAGCGATACTGACTAGATGTATCCTTCTACTCTAGGAGTTTGATATTGAGATTAAGGATAAGCCTGGAGTCAAGAATGTGGTGGCGGATCATCTCTCCCGATTATAGCATCTTGAGGAATCTGAGCAGACTGATCACATATCTGAGACCTTCCCAGATGAGGCGATCCTTGCTATCACCTCGCTCCCATGGTATGCCGACATTGTAAACTATCTTGTTGCCAAGAAAGTTCCACAAAGTTGGCCCAAGCAGCGACTTGAGACCTTCCTTGTGAAGGCCAAGTCTTACCATTGGGAGGATCCCATCCTTTATCGTGAAGGAGGGGATAGCGTCTGGCGACGGTGCATCCCTCAAGAGGAGAACTATAGTGTCCTCACTTACTGCCACAAGCTTGAGATGGGGGAACATCACTCTGAGATGAGAACAACACAGAAAGTTCTCCAATCCGGCCTATGGTGGCCTACTCTCTTCAAGGATTCTGATGAATTCGTGAAGAGATGTACTGACTGTCAGAGGATGGGCACTTGTGGATAGCGTGACATGATGCCTATGCACCCCATTCACTTCTGTCAGGTTTTTGAGGCATGGAGCATTGATTTCATGGGTCCATTCCCTAAGAGTCAGAGGTTTGAGTACATTCTGTTGGCCGTTGATTATGTTAGTCATTAGGTTGAGGCCATCCCCGCCCGAACCGCAGATGCTAGGACTGTTTGCAATTTTTTGAGGAAGCATATAATTTTACGGTTTGAGGTACCTCGAGTTTTGATATCTGACGGGGGGTCTTATTTCGTCAACGACAAGGTAAAGGCCCTTGCTAGCGAGCTCAGCATAGACCATCGAGTAGCCACTCCATATCACCCTCAGACCAATGGTCTTGCTGAAGTATCGAACTGAGAGATCAAGACGATATTGTAGAAGGTAGTCCGCCCAAAATGAAAGGATTGGTCACAGCTTTTGGACTCGATCTTGTGGGCATACCGGACTTCCTTCAAGACTCCTTTGGGTACATCTCCCTTTTGCCTCGTTTATGGCAAGCCCTGTCATTTACCTGTTGAGATTAGGCACAAGTCACTTTGGGTTGTCACAGATATATTATTGGAGCCAGTGAGTATAAGAGATCAAAGGAAGGCAGAATTGGCAGCCCTGGAGGAGCTTAGAGATGCAGCCTTTTCGAGCAGCCTACATTACAAGGAGCGAGTGGAGGAGTGGCATGATTCTCACATCAACCATAAACAGTTTGAGATAGATCAGAGAGTATGGTTGTTTGATGCCAAGCTTAGATTATTTCCATGGAAGTTGCAGAGCAAGTGGAAGGGACCATACTTGGTCTGAAAGGTACATGACAATGGAAGTATTCACATATCTAAAATGTCATCTGATTCTACCTTTCGTATTAATGGGCAGCGGCTCAAACCATATCTATATCATGAGCCACTAGTCATTAACATCACCCCTATTCATTTTGTGTGAGATGTGGTCTTTTATTTACATCTAGTGCATCTCATGCCTGATTATCACTGTCTTCCGCCTTGTATAGATCCAGATCTCCATATCATACCATTCTTCAGTCCAATACCCCATTTGCATCTTATGATTATGCTATACATAGGGTGTACTTTACCCTAAGTATAAGGAGGTGTTGGACTCTTGAGTATTCTTTTGATTCTTTTTACCTCTGCTTTGTTGCCTATACTTAGGGACCTCTCGCTCTAAGTATCGGGGAGGTAAACCCTGTACATTCTTTCACTCGAATTTCCCTTTATGTACAGTCTGCTCTACTTAGGATTACTTGATCCTAAGTATCGGGGGGAATACCAAGCTCTCCTCACTCTACGTTGTAGTATACCATTCCTTTTCACTTCCCTATACTAAGCATGAGTTATGTCTTCTTCATCGCTCTTGATCCACTATGAGGACGTCGTTCGTGCTAAATATAGGGGGGTGTCGTATATATTTCATATATACTTTAGCCATAACTCATACTTTGTATGAGTGTGTTAATAAATAAAATGATTAAAACCCTTTATCTAAAAAACCATAAAAATTTAAAAATTTTCGTTGTACATAAATTCTTTCTTGCACATACATAGCTATTTATAAAAATTAATTTTGTACAAATGTTTGTAAAAATATTTTGTGTAAAGAGTTTGTAAATATTTTGAAATAAAAATTATGTATATAGTACACATTTTTGTAAAATGTTTGAAAAATAAAAGTTTGCAAAAACCCTTGTGTAAATATGTGTAAATATTTTGCAAAACTTTTGCATTCATTCATTCAAATATTTTTCAAAAATTTTGCACATTTTTAAAAACATGCATAAAAAGATTTTTGTAATCATAGTTGACATTTAAACTAGCTTGTAATTAAATTGGAAAATGGAGCTTGGTTAAGACCTTAATCCACCTAATTTTAAGAGGAACCTTATAGGGCTTAGGGTTAAGACTTTTCAGGTCCATTTGGGACTTAATTCTTTGAGTCCACAAGGCTATGATCATATGTCATCTTGATGAGCCTAAGTAGAACACTTAACAACGCACACATGACTCTCATAGACAATGGCTTTACTTGCACCAGCACCTTACACATAGCTCTCCATGGATGAGGTGGTAAGGAGGCATTATTCTTTGTCTTGGGGTAGCATATGAGGGTAGTACTTATAGGCGGAACCTCTCTTCTTCTTTTAGTGATGGAAGTGCGTCTCAACTTGGTCTGGTGGTGTTGAGGTCTGAAGAAAAGAGTTGTTGGTTGCAATAAAGCTTCAAAAGAGGGATAGTGTACTGGCTCAAGAGGAAAAACTCCTTGTGTATATATGTTGCACCATGTAGATACGTTGTACACATGCACATCAAACAAAATGTGCAAAAGAAAGAAAAACTCCAAAAAAGTGGTGGGTCTGATTGAAAATAAAATACCCACCGGAGTGTATATAGTCAAATAAAACAAAGCTTATGTTACCCATTCTCATCTCATGAAGCTTGCAACGAGAGACTTAGCTACACTGGTTGGGCTCCCAAGGATACATGTCTACACTGGTCATGGTCCATCCTCTTCTTCCTCCTCTTCTTGAGCCGATTGAACTTGAACTTAGAAGGGAATACCCCACTCCTCGAGGAAAGAGCTGCCAGACTAGGGCATTAGAGTTACTTTGTTGAGGGGGGTTGTCACTTTGCCATTCTGAGGTGGGGAGCTACATATCACTTACACAGTACAAGAAAAGATTCATGGTCATTAGAGTTTGTGTATGTAGACTTGTTCTGATCTGGATTGTTAAGGAATCTTGACCATAGATTGGTGGAACTTAGAGGCTGTTGAGTTTTAAACCTAAGTCCAAATAAGGTTCCAACGCACTAATAATCCAAAGGTCCGACTGAGCTCCATACTTCAATTTAATGAAGACAAGTTTAACACTCAACCTTGATTTACCTCTTTTTATTTTTCTTTTTCTTTTTCTTTCTCTTTTCACTTCTTTTTCAAATAAGTGTTTGCTAAGGGACTAGCAAAAGTAAAGTATATGGGGGTGATGAAGCCTCATTCATCACTCTTTATTCTTTTATTTTAGCTAAATATCTTGGCAAAGCATCATGTAAATAGTTGTAAATACAATAATTTAGAAATAAGCATGCATTTGTTAATATCTAATAATTAGAATGTATTTGTGTAAAAATAAAAGAATAAAAAATAAAAGAAAATGAAGGACGCATTTAGAATAAATATTGAGTGATCTAAACCCAAGAGAGGGTCCAGCATGGGCCTGATCGCCAAACAAAATAAGTAGAGAGAGATATGGCCACTCTTCCTTGTACATATACACCGCTTTATGTATATATAATGTATTTTTACAAAAGTAAAAATAAAAAGGTGTTTCTATTTCCTTGTATATACTTCTAAAATAAAATAAAAATTATAAAAATAAAATTAAAACAAAACTCTCTTTCACCTTGTATATAATACATGTAAATATGTACCTTTCCTTATTTAATTTATACTTGTAAATAAGTGATAAAAATAAAACAAAAATTAGTTTATACTCTAAATATTATGTTGTAAATAAATAAAATACAAAATTGGAGTATTTTTATATAAAAATAAATTAAAAATAATTGTATAAAATATATAGGTATTTGATACCTGTATATAATACAATATACTGTATATACCATAATTGTTTTCCTAAAAATAAATAAAAATCACAGAAAATAGTTTGGAAAATAACAAAGATTTTTCATTTTGTACACTTTTTGATTGAAAAACATTTGCCATTTTTAATTGATTTTACAATTATTTTTGGATTCCTATTTTCTGATTGGTCCAGGAGGAATGTTAACCCCGGTCAACTGCCATCCCGTACTTCCTTGTGCGCGGATCTGGTTTTGGCACCCGTTTCTCCCAATTGTCTCGACCGGATCCTGCACCCTCTTGCCCCGATTTTGGCGCCCGCATCTCCCCAGTGAATATGTGATCCTCGCTGATCCCTCGGGATTGCGGATCCTCCTTGGTTCATGCACTCCAACCTAATATATCCAGCTACCTGGGACACCCTATAAATCCATTCCATCGCCTCCCCAGCTAGCCAGCTCGTGCCGCACCCTTCTCTGATACCCTAGACATCTTCCCCTTGGTTACAGCAACCAGAGGCCACCTTTGGTCATCGAAGGGGATCTGTGCAGCCGATGCTCGCATATCGTGGCCGGAGCACCGCCGCGAAGAGCCTCCTTCGCCAACCGCAGTGAAGTCGAGGCAAAGACCCCGCCTACCAACTCCCCTGGAGCTCATGATTCTCTTAGGAACATCAAATAACCATTCTGCAGTCCTTAGCTCCCTTATCAGATTCAATCTTTCATCTATTAATGCACAATGTGCCCGGAATACAAAAAAAATCGCAATTGCGGACTTGTACCTTCTCCATACATATTCAAAATTGTCCAAACTCACCTTTATTATTTATAAAATTGAATAAGATATTTAATGAAGGTTGTTTTACTCAATTTAGATCTAAGATGCAAAAATTAGGTTTTCAGCATTCATTATGCAATATATATGTTTATTATATTCAATATATCTATTCTTTATTTTTTTCACTTACTTTATTTTTATAAATTTGTAAATATTATTTAAAACACATGTACATAATTAAAATAAAACAAAACTATCAACAGTTTAATAAAATAAAAAAGTACTCCAATATATAGATGATATATATATATATACCTATAAGATATATGTATATAATTAATTATGTATGTAAATAAACTCAAAAAATACAATAAAAATTACTATATATATATATTTAAATAAATTAAAAATATGTAAAATACACACATATATATAATAATATACAAAATACATATTAAAAATAAAAAATAAAATACATGAAATACAAGTATATTTACCTCCATATATACATGAAAATACTAACGTGTTACAAATATCCTTGTAAAATTTAAAAAAAAAGGCATAAAATAGAACACAAAATGAGAAGAATTTTTTATGTTTTAGCAAAAAAAATAATTAATATGATATTTTTATTTATTTTATAAATATTTTCACCTTGGAATTATCTGGTTGGTCCACGTGGACAAGTAGGTTCTTCCATTTGCTGACTTCAGTCAACTGCACCGTCCCCCTTCACCGTCATGTCAGAACCTCAAACACCCCCTCTTTTCTCTGATTTTTTGAAGATGATTCAATGACCGAGGAGCTTCGATTCCTTTGTCCCCATTGATGAAGCCACATTTCATCATCTATATTCTATCATTTTGGCATCAAAAACCCTAGCAAATGCGTGTAAATAACATTAAATCCATCATCTTAGCATTCATGCATGTGCATGTAATTAGTGTATAAAATACTGTAATTAAAGCCAAAATTATAGAATAAATAAAAGAAAAAGAATAAAATATTGTAAAGATTTTATGACCTGAAACCCTGAGACCTAGGCATCTTGATGAATAGGTCGACCAGGAATAAAGTACGGGGAGATAAGGGTCAAAATACAGTCAAAAGACCTGTTCTTTTTATTCGTTCTTTATTCATTTTGGGACCTATTTTTGGTTCCACTTTTTATACCTCAAATAAAGAAACTTTGTACATGAAAGTTGTAGATAATTTAATAAAGAAAATTACAAAATTGATTTCACTGGAAAATAATACACAGATAAAACGTTATGGTCTGAATACGATTCCGAAACTCCAACTTCCCAGACCCGTATCTTGCAAATAAAAACACGAAATGTACCAAACTCACCTTTAATTGTATATAGAAAAAAATAATCTATTTAATGGAGGGTTTCGTATTTTTCGGAGTTACGGTTTGGAAGTTGAGTTTTGGACCCTACTTGTATACTCGTACAGATTAAAATATTCAATTTATTTATTATTCATTATTTTTATAATTTTATATTTTTATAATTTTGTAAATATTATGTATAATATATATGTACATTCAAACTGGAATAAAAACATAAAGAAAATACAAAATAAAATACTTGTATGTCAATAATACATAGGTATTATACCTATATACATACCTCTATAATACAGACTTATATTTTCTTAAGTGTACAAATACTCAGAAAAATACAATAAAATTATTTTTAAGTGTATAAAAATATTCTTCAATTTTTTAAAATAATAAACAAAAATAGATAAATTAAAATCACAAAATAAAAAATAAAAAATAAAATATATAAATAATATACCTATAAGGGGTATAAAAAGCAACTTGTCAAAATATACCTCATAAAAACAATTAAAAATCAGAATAAAATACTACATAAAATAATAAACATTTTTTATTTAATAACCAAAATTTAATTTGACCATTTTCTATTTTTAATCGAATTAATAAAACCATTTTCCAGGGTTTTTCCTGGTTGGTCCACGTGGACCAACCAGGTGCAAACCCTAGTTGACCCCGTTCAACTAAGTGTCCTAGCCCCCTGTAGCTTCTATCAAACTACGGTTTGACCCCTCCTTCTCGATTTTTTCGAGACCTATTCTTGCATCCTTTCGTGCTAGCGTCTTCTTGGCTTTTGATCCTCGATCAATGGGCATGCCCGCCCTAATGCAACCTCGGTCGAAGAATCATTGTGCTCATCGCTGCGCCTCGTTCTTTCTCCACCATCCGTCAATCCCATATAACCCATCTCCGACTTCAATTCAAAATTTGAACCCCATTTGTCTGGTCCTTCGTCCCAATTCACCCCGCCTTGACTCCCTGGAGGAGACATCTCTAGTTTGGCTCCTTCGAGGTGGCGGAGCGGCGAGGATTTTGGGCGTTCCACCCCACCTCCAGTGACCTTCCCGTCGAGGAAACCTCGGGCTCTGGCCCTCGAGGTGTTATTCTCTCTTATTTTCGTTCCTTCTTCATCCCCTGTAATCCTAGCTACACGTAGGTATCTTAACCATCGAGTCCATCCATCGATTTGCTCAATCGATTCCCCTCGCCGGAGCAAGCTCCAGCGAGCATCCACATCGCCTTCCCCCTTTTTGAGAGCCAGCAGGAGGCCGAGGCATTTTACCCTCGACCTCCTTAACATTTTTAGTGCAGGTCCTTGTGCTTTGAAGTACACTGGAGGCAGTTTTAGCTTCGCCGGAGATACCTGGGCCTCCTCTCCTTCTCCGACGTCGTGGAGGAGCCCAGGAGGTCGCCAGCCCGTTTTGAAGCCCCAGGCGTGGAGAGGACGACCGCAGGAGCAGCTAGAGGCATTTTGGAGCATCTAAGCCCGACGGAGGAGGAAGATCTGGGCGGAGATAGCTCGCCTGGCGGCGGGTTCTTCCCTGTTCTTCGTCGACCCTTTACAGCCGTCCAATCAAAGGCCTTCGTCCAGGAGAGCGGAAACCGTTGGATGCGCCCACACATCAACCGTTAGATCATCCGAGGGCATCTATCTTGCTCGCCGATTGCGAACCGTTATCGCGTAGCCAAGGGTCGACACGTGGCATAAGTGGGAGGATCTGAACCGTTGACGCCCGCCGCGCTTAGGTTTTTTGCATGATAGCCCTCACGCCTTTTGTATTTATTTTATCAGACTTAAAAATTCATTGGCAGCGTTAATATTTTTGTAATATTTAGTAAAAGGCCCCCGAACTTTCAGTATTTGCGAACAGGTCCAAGCCACGTCAACTCACGTGACCAGTTCACGTGAGGCACGAGGCATTTTGCACGGATACCCCTGCAGGTCTTGCTATTTCGTCTAGGTCTTGAAATTTTGATATCTAGTGTAAACTTTTTGGAATATTTGCATTAAGGCCCTCAGCTTTTTTGGATATTGCAGATAGGTCCTTCCTAGGCGCGTGCTAGTGCCGCGCCTTGGTGGACAATTTGCAGGCGTGACCCTGCGGGACTGGTTATTTACATTTGGTCCATTAATATGCTTATTTAAGTATAAATTTTGTTGGAAAATTGCAACTGTGCCCTTGGATGTTTGTGTATTTGCGTATATACCCCTGCCAAGCCATATATTTTTGCTTGCTTTCTTTATTTATTTCAAGCATCACTTTGATTCGAAAAATTACAAAAAAATTACATAGGCTCCTGTTAACTTGCACTTTCACGCCATCATTTTTATTTTGCATTTTATTTTAATATTTATTAAAAATCAAAAACATGCATTTTAGCTACTGTCTATCTTAGAAAATACCAAAAAATATCAAAACACCTTGAAAAATTCCAAAAAAATACCTACTGTGTATTTTAGTGTCTCCTAGTGTCAGTCCAAAAATCACTAAAAATCTCAAAACAAAAACGTTAAAAATTAGAAAATACCTAAAAACTTCCAAAAAAATCTAAAAAATCATAGAAAACTCAAAAAAAAAATGAAAACTCAGGTCCTGTAGTTTACCCTTTTTATTCTCTTTATTTTAAAATTAATTTGGTAAAATTTTGATATTGTTTGATATTTTCCTTCCCATTTTAATTTCAGTCAGCAAGTCTATTCCCTGTTTCTTTTATTTTATTTTTTTAAAAATACCAAAAACATTTGGAAAAATACCCAAAAATCACAAAAACAGTAAAAAAATTATAAAAAGACCAAAAATATTTTATTTCTTAATTTTTGACTATTTACCCCTATTTTTATAAATAGCCTATCACCTCTTTTATTATATTGTATATATATTCCAATATTGAAAAAGAAAATAAAAAAAATATAAATTATAAAAAGAAAATAAAAAAATCAGTAAATTAAAAATAAAAATAAAAAATTAAAAATAAAATTAAAATAAAAAAAATTTAAAAAATTAAAAACCCATAAAAACATTTGCATTGCATAGTGTAGACAATACATCACATTCACACACACACACATACACACACACACACACATTTGTTGATCTATCCTGCCTTGCTCCCTGTGTTCGAACTCTCTACATACTTCCACCTATACATCTTTTATGTAGAGTTAAAAATAAATTTTAACTCCACTTTATTTTTCATTTCTTGATATTTATACTGTGGGTTAATTGTTGATTAAATACAGGATTCATTGAGGGTCGCCACAGCGACACAGTTGTCTCTGCTTTGTGAGAGACATTAGACCCCTTGAATTTCGTGTTTATCAAATGGCGCCATTGCCGCGGAGCAACATCGTATAGATTACATCTTTTGTGATTGTGATTGCTTGTTTACAATATTGCTTGATTGCTTGATCTCTCTAGTTTTGATATATCTTGTTGAGCTTTCTAACCATTCTCCTTTCTTGTCTTCTTACGAGGGACCGCAGACCGAGGAGGATCGCCTAAGTGATTCGATGCAGCCTTGGGAAGCAGAGTCGGCTTTTCTAGCCCAAGTTGACAGGAGAGAGCAGGAAATTAGATAGATAGATAGTTAGTTTATCATTCTTTGGTGAGAGAGAGACCATTTAATTTGTAATAATACAGGTACACTTGGACACCCGGGACACTCGGGCCCAATTTCCAAGTGTTTGTTCACTTGGGGGCTCACCGCGGTTTTTGAAGTGTTTTCACCGCTGTCATTTTCCATCTTTGTTTTATTTTCCCTTTCTTTTGTGGAATGAGCCCTTAGATTTTTTAGGCATTGCTTGATCGATTAGATTAGGTCCAAACACCCTAATGACCATTGCATGTACCTATAGTGCGTATTTGGACTTAGTTTAATTAAACAGTTGAATCATCATTTTCGATCCGCCGCGCCGCAAGCCCACCCCATCAAGCGCTACTCCTGAACTCGATGTGTCGAGAAGAGGAGGGGTGAGTCTAGACCGGACTTTTTGGATAGAGGATTGGTGATTGACTTGTGATTCTTCACATTAGCAATTGCCTGCTTAGGACGATTTCCGTGTGCATATCAGCATGTAGATTAGGTTTACAAATTCCTGCTTTGCATCCTGCATGGAGAGAGCTGGGAGTCACTGTAAGTCTTCTATCTTTGCATTCATCATTTAGGCACTAAGGTGAGATTTCCATCTTAGTGCCACTTGCATTGGCTTTTCTGACTCTTTTCTCCCTCTATTTTTGGATCAAATAGGAATCAAGAAAAAACAAAAACGTTAGGCGCTTGTTTGAATTTACTCAAAAGAAGCGATAACACAAAAAAAATTAAAAAAGGGACTGCTAAAGAAAACTTGACCTAAATAAAATTTGTAATTGAACTCATTGCTTGGGGAGAGTAACACCCTCACTTGTATTCAGGTTGCATGGGAAGGTCTCCTTCCAAGTGAGAGAGCGGCTTCGTAAGGATTAGAGCCAAAAACCCAGTCTGTGGCTGCCTTGTGTATCGCCTGGATTTCCGAAGTATTGGCGCTTCTATCGTACGTAGACGAGTAGGGCTTGGTCAATGATGGTGACTCTCTATTGTGTAGAGCATCGACCTTGTCCGAAGTATCGAGCCTAGGCTACACCTTCACGGGGGTGTCTGTCTCATCGTCTTGCGTCCGAGTAGGTTCTTGCACGTTCACGGGTGATTCCATTGCGAGCAAGTCCCGAAGTATCAGTTTCGCCTATTGGCTTCCTTTCTCTATTTCTTTGGCTGAGTAGGGACCCAGGAAGGGTTACAAGGACCTTAAAAAGTGCAGACTACATGTTACACTGGAGGAGGACAAGTACGGGATACTCTTCCGGTAGTACTCTCTCTCCTATAGGCGCAACGCTCTAAGGACTCGTTGAAAGATAACTTCCTGAATTCAAGCTAAAAACTACAAAGATAAACGCCGAACTCTTACGGCTTCACGTGTTGAGTTGGTGAATCCCCTTGTTTTGTGTTTGATTGCTAGTTGGATCTAGGTCAAGATCAAAAACACCGCACAATTGTGCGAAATTTTGCCACCTCCTTCTTCTTCATTTCTCAACCTTCTCAAATAATCAAGATGATGGGACGGAGATCTCTTAGGCCAACCTTGTCGGCACCGCTATCCAGCACTCCTCCCTATTCATCTAGGACAACCTCAGAGAGTCCACTCTCCGAGCCTGAGTTTACTTCCACCATGTTCCCCCTCGACCACCCTTCTCCTTCCATCAGTCCAAGAGTTTCAGAATTTAGTGCATCACAGAGCTCAGATCATTTGACGGCACCTGAGATGGGTTCTTTTGCCTTTTCAGAGAACCCAGCCATGACAGAGAGAGGAAATCACCCAGATGAGCAGGAGCAACCTCAATTCTTATTTGATCAAGCTGCCATCAACAATTCACTTCTAGCCTCCTTGGAGACAATGCAGAGACAGATTAGAGACCAGGGAGCATTCATGGGTGACGTGATGCGAGAGATGGCACAGAGGAGAGAAGATCGAGAGAACAAAGCCGCAGGTGGTGGAGGAGATATACCTGTTGCAGAAGGAGGAGATCCTGAAGCTGAGAGACCACCACAGACGATTATGAGGGAATTGCACAATCCTACCGCATCCCTCACTCACCGATGTATCCGACTCCCGCCCATCCATGGAGACTTCGAGCTTCAGCCCCACACTATTCAGCTTCTGCCTAAATTCCATGGGTTGCCGACCGAAGAACCACACCTCCACTTGAAAGAATTTGAAATGATCTGCAGTACCATTCATGACAGGCTGACGACTGAGGACACCATCAAGATGATAGCCTTCCCATTCTCCTTAGTTGACAGAGCTACGTATTGGCTGAAACATCTGGGGAGGTTCATCAACACTTGGGCAGATCTCCGGACTGCATACTTGAAGAACTACTACCCTCTCGGCCTGACTAATGCAGCACGAGCCATGATCAGCAATTTTACCATGATCCCTAATGAACAATTCCATGAAGCCTGGGATCGATTCAGAGAGCTCATCGACCGGTGTCCACACCATGATATATCCAAGCCCAATATGGTTCAAAGTTTCTTTTGTGGGCTGACACCGGAGCTGCAAGGGCTTGTTAATGCCTCTTGTGGGGGATTATACTTTTCCAATGGTGAAGACGATGTCTGGGCCATCTATGAAGGCATGGCAGAAAACTCAACTGTGATGACCCAAGACAGAGTCTACACACAGCAAAAGCCACCCCAAGGAGCAGGATCATTTCAGAGGATTGCCCTCATATATGCCGGTCCCAATACTTCGTCCGTAGCCGCAACCCAAACCGAATCCGCAGCAGCCGACATGGGAATCATCAGTGAGAAGTTGGATCGTATGGAGATCCTCGAGAAGAATTAGAACCAAGGTCTTGCCCAGATGGGCCTTCTTACCAAAACTATGAGTGACCTAAAGACTCAAATTCTCTACATTCATGAGGCACAAACATACACTCAACAGCCTCCCAGGTCACGAGCCGATCCGAGCAGTAGCCGCTCTACCCACCCCTCTGCCTCACACCACCAGGTCAACCGCATCCAGGCAGAGCCGGTGCAGCAGCTACCGTAATACCCATCGCAGCCACCATCTCAGGACACTCAAATGGTGGTCTATCAGCCGGATCAGCCACTGGCAATTCTACCCCCTCCATCCTTCGAGCAGGACCCATTGATGGAAGTCAATGGGATTTGGTACGACCGGTACCCGCAGCCCGGGATTCGTCGTGATCACCCCGGATTTTGTTGGGGCAATGATGGTTCCTCATCCCAACATCATTCTTCGGCTCAAGGACAACAGAACAACCAGCCACAACAACAGCCCCAGTATGCCCAGCAATAATATGAGCATGGTTCTCGTCCCGCCTATCAGGGACAACAATGGAGGCAGCATCAGCAACCTCAACAGTCATACCCCCAGCCTCGTGAGCATTTCTCCTCACCGTAGCAACCTCATTTCCAGCAGGGGAATACATCCGATTCTTAGGCGCCTGCCTTCGAGAACCCAGCATTAGATGACCTTGCCTGATTGCTTATCGAGCATCGAGAGTCCTACCGGCGAGACATGGATGAGTTCCGGCAGGAGGTGCGGGATTTGATCAAGGGCAAAGCCGCCATACCAGCTCAGATTGAACCAAATCCGAACAGTCTGAAAAGAAAGTCTGAGCAGGTACAGTTCACAGAGGATACCTCTCCTAGTGAGTATTTGAGTGACATGTCTTCTTCTTTGTATGATGCTGATTTTGTGACTACTAGGAGCGGTAGGGTGCCAGCCGGCGGTGCCTCATCTGAGCGCAACCACATGCAGAATCAGGAGCGCCAGATGAGCCAGGTAGCGGTGTTGATGCCTCTAATGACGATGTTGATGACAGTGGTGCTGATGCCACCAATGACGGAGTTCCAGACGACGGTACTGAGGCCGTCAAGACCCTAGATGCAGACGGTGGTGCTGAAGCTACCATTTTGGATGCAGAGCTAGAGCACGGTGCTGATGCCGCGAAGATAGGTGCCGGTGGTAATACTGAGGCCACCACCTCTACTTTTGTTGAGCTTCCTTCTGTGGTGTTGCCACATTTTGTATCTAAGGACCGTGGACACAAAAAGAACAAAAAAATGAATAAAGGAAAGGCTTCTGTGTATACTCCAGATCCATATGTGTTGCATGATGATGATTGTATGGATTCCATTCCTTCACAAACACAGGAACCTATTCCTAGTCCTCCATCTGAGGAGGCCCCTACTATCCCCTTTCCTGAAGCACTTCGCCGGGCGTAGGGGAATAAAAGAGAAGATCCTAAAAAACCCAGCATGTAGAGTTCAGCAATCAGATGATTGACAGATTCCACATTCAGCTGACTCTACAGGAAGCACTTGAGCACATCCCCCTCTTCAAAAAGAACTTGAAAGAGAAGACTACCGTCCGCAGGAAGAGGAGGAACCACAGAGATCAGATTCATGTGCTTACTCATTCCACTTGCTGTACCATTCAGAATAAACTGCCAGCCAAGAGACCCGATGCAGGAGCTCCCTATGTCAGATGCGAGATTCAGGAGCAGCAGTTTGATCGTACTCTATTAGACAGCGGCTCTTCGATTAACCTTCTTCTGGCAGCCTTGATCGACCGATTCGAGTTTGGTCCTCATCTTAGGAGCAAGACAGTCCTTCAGTTTGCTGACAAGTCGACTAAGAGGCCGAAGGGGTTATTGAAAGACGTGGTCGTTACCATTCAGGGCCTGAAATTCCCCATGGACTTTGTTGTCTTGGACATGGAGATCCCTGAGTCGGTAACCGATGCCCCCATCATACTTGGATGCCCATTCTTGGCCACAGCCAAGGCGGTGACCGATCATGATAGAAGGAAGGTGTGCTTTCGTGTAGAGGGCGAAACCATATAAATAGAAACGATCGAGGAAACCAGAGCCAGAGAACTAGAATGCTCAGAACAGTCCAGCGAAGCCGCACAGATGACAGAGGAAGAGCTAGACATCCACCAGGAGTGCGATTTTGTGATGACAGATGATGAATCTACCTGGACAGATCCCGTAGCACAAACCCTTGCCTTGCCTATAGATTCACCGTACTTAAAGCTTATGGCTGTCGAGAGTTTGGAGAGCACTCCCTTGGACGAGGATACCGTTGAGGCCGACAGTGTTGGGACGAGTGGTGCTGATGATTTTCAGTCTTGTTCATATACTTCAGATCCCTCAGATCAGACATTGATTGGGATGATTTTGATGACTATTTGTCGTGTCTGATTCCTTCTGAGCCAACAACTATGACAGAGTGTGAGCTAGTACAGTTTATTGATGATTCAGCAGGGCTCCCTTCGTCAGGTATTCATGCAGAGCGAGAGTTCTCACATGCAGACCTGGTCGCCTTCACACATACATATCAGAAGCCAGATCTTCCACCTCTCAATTGTCCAGAACTGAAAACTCTGTCGCAGTCGTTGAAGTATAGATTCCTTGCGGGTGAGCCAAATATGCACCCGGTCATTATCTCAGCAGGTTTGACTGGAGAGCAAGAATCTCGTCTGATGGAGGTTCTTGAAAGAAACCGCAAGGCGATAGGTTGGAATATAGCTGATCTCCAGGGGATTAGTCCGACTCTGTGCTCCCACCACATCTATCTTGAGGAGGACGCTAGGCCATCGCGTGAGTTCCAGCGACGGTTGAACCCGAATCTTTGAAATGTGGTCATGAAAGAAATATCGAATGGTGGAGCGCCGATTTTATCTACCCCATCTCCGAATCCAAGTGGGTTAGTCCATTACATGTGGTACCCAAGAAGATGGGTATCACTACAGTTGTGAATGAGTCTGGAGGGGAGATAGCTACCCGGGTACCAACTTCTTGGAGGGTCTGTGTGGACTACAGACGATTGAATCAGGCCACCAAGAAGGATCATTTCCTGCTGCCATTCATTGATCCGATTATCGAGAGGCTAGCTGGGAAGAGTCATTACTGCTTTCTTGACGGGTACTCCGGTTATAATCAAGTGGCCATTGCGCCTGAAGACCAGGAGAAAACGACATTCACCTGTCCATTTGGGACATATGCTTTCAGACGGATGCCCTTTGGTCTATGTAACGCCCCCACGACATTCCAAAGGTGCATGTTGTCCATTTTCTCGGACATGGTGGGTGATTGCTTAGAGGTCTTCATGGATGACTTCTCGGTCTATGGCGATGGGTTTGATGCTTGTCTTGACTGCCTAGATCGTGTGCTTCAGCATTGCATAGAGGTCAATCTTGTCTTGTCTTGGGAGAAGAGTCACTTCATGGTGACTCAAGGGACGATCCTTGGTCATATCATCTCCGACAGGGGCATGGAGGTTGATCCGGCCAAGGTGGATATCATTAGAAAACTCAATGCACCGTCCAATCTGCGTCAATTGCGGTCTTTTCTGGGGCATGTCGGTTTCTACCGACGGTTCATTCATGACTTCAGTCGAATTTCCCGACCGCTTACTGATTTGCTGATAAAAGACACCGAGTTCATTGTAGATGATAAGTGTCTTGCATCTTTTGAGACTCTCAAGAGTATGGTTGTTTCGGCTCCTGTCCTTCAGCCACCCGATTGGTCTCTCCCATTCGAGATCATGACGGATGCTTCTAATTTTGCCGTTGGGGCTGTGCTTGGATAGAGGAGGGATGGATTGCCGTTTACCATTCACTACGCCAGCCAGACTTTGGATGCCGCTCAGCGGAATTACACTGTAACTGAGAAAGAGATGCTGGCCGTAGTCTTTGCTTTGGATAAGTACAGATCATATATTCTCGGATCTAGAGTGACCATTTACACAGATCACACTGCCATCCGGTACTTAATGGCCAAGAAGGATGCCAAAGCTCGTCTTACCAGATGGATCCTTCTGCTCCAGGAATTTGATATTGAGATTAAGGATAAGTCTGGAGTTAAAAATGTGGTGGCGGATCATCTCTCCCATTTGGAGAATCTTGAGGAATCTGAGCCCAGCGCACCTATCACAGAGACATTTCCGGATGAGGCGATCTTGGCGATCTCCTCTCTCCCATGGTATGCCGACTTTGTAAACTATCTTGTTGCCAAGACGGTCCCTCAGGCCCAGGCAGAAACTTGATACCTTCCTAGCTAAGGCCAAGTTTTACCATTGGGAGAATCCCGTCCTTTATCATGAAGGAGGGGATAGCATATGGAGAAGGTGCATTCCTCGAGAAGAGCAGCAAATCGTCCTCACCTATTGCCACAAGCTTGAGGCAGGAGGACATCATTCTGGAAAAAGGACAGCACAGAAGGTGGTTCAATCCGGCCTTTGGTGGCCTACCCTTTTCAAGGATTCAGACGAATTCGTGAAGAGGTGTACTGACTATCAGAAGATGGGTACTTGCGGACAGAGAGACATGATGTCCATGCAGCCCATTCACAATTGTGAGGTTTTTGATGCATGGGGGATTGATTTCATGGGCCCATTTCCTAAGAGTCAGGGATTCGAGCACATTTTGCTCGCTATTGATTATGTTAGCCGTTGGGTTGAGGCCATCCCCGCCCGGGCCACATATGCTAAAACCGTGTGTAAATTTTTGAGGAAAAATATCATTTCACGGTTCGGGGTGCCCAGAGTTCTGATTTCAGATGAGGGATCTCATTTCATTAATGATAAAGTCAAGGCCCTTGCAGACGAGTTCGGCATTAACCATCGTGTTGCCACGCCATACACCCTCAGACTAATGGTCTTGCCGAAGTATCGAATAGGGAGATCAAGACGATCTTACAGAAGGTTGTCCGCACAGACCGAAAGGATTGGTCACAGCTTTTGGACTCGGTCTTGTGGGCCTATCGGACCTCTTTGAAAAATCCATTAGGGACATCTCCCTTTCGTCTCGTCTATGGCAAGCCGTGCCATTTGCCAGTGGAAATCAAGCACAAATCATTCTGGGCAATCACTGAATTACTGCTAGATCCCGAGAGTGTAGGAGAACAGAGAAGATTAGAGTTGGCAGCCCTGGAGGAGTTGAGAGATACAACCTTTTCTATCAGCCTACAGTATAAGGAGAAAGTGAAGACATGGCACGATTCCCATATCAGCCATAAACAGTTTGAGCCAGATCAGTGCGTATGGTTGTTCGATTCCAGGCTGAAAGTATTTCCAGGGAAATTACAGAGCAAGTGGAAAGGTCCTTATGTGGTCAGGAAGGTACATGACAATGGCAGTATTGACATATCTGAATCGTCATCTTCCTCTACCTTCCGTGTCAATGGTCAGCGCCTGAAGCTATATCTAGATCATGATCCGCCGACCGTTGACGTTGCCCCCATTCTTCTGGTATGAGATGTGTTCTTTGACTCCAATCATTTGCATCTCGTACATGGTTATCACTTCCATCTTCCGCTGTATAGATCCATCGGTTGATATCTTTTCTTCTTTTCTTCTTTTCCTCTTCTATCTCCTGTATTTATCAAAAAGGTTCCGCCCCCTTGTAGACAATCTTCTATACTTAGGACGTACTTTGTCCTAAGAATAGGGGGGTGTGCACCCCAAGTTGTTCTATTCGTTGATCCTCTCCATTGTCTCCTCTTCTTGTCTATACTTAGGGATATCTTACCCTAAGTATAGGGGGAGACAATCTGAGCACGATCTGTTCATTCCCACACTTGACCCTCCCTACTTTGTGTACAGTCTGCTATACTTAGGATTATTTGATCCTACGTATAGGGGGGACGGTCAACTTCTCATTCGTTGATTCATCTCTTATTTATTTATTTGTTAGACTTTTCTATACTTAGTACGAGTTATGTCTTCTCTTTTCTCTCCGATCTATGAGGACATAGCTCAAGCTAAGTATCGGGGGGTCGTATATACTACGTATATACTTTAGCCATAACTCGTACTTTCGTATTTTTATAAATATGGCTAATTACACTATTAAAATTCATCCTTAATAAAATGATGTGATTATTCCTCAATTTCTTTTTTATTTACTGATTAATGAATCAAGTGAAAATGTTTTTTTTCAAAATGTTTGAAAAATAGTTTGAAAATCTTTGTGAAAATCTATTGAAAACTATTTTGAAAATGTTTTGTTACATGTTTTCAGCCTTTGTAAAAATATTTTGGTTTGTAAAAGTATTTTCTTTGTGTGAAATAAAATGTTTGAAAAATGATTTGCAAATGGTTTGAAAAATGGTTGCAAAAATATGTGGAAAACCTATATATACTGTTTTGAAAACCTTTGCAAAATGATTTTCAAATGTGTGTATATGTTTGTAAAAACTGTTTGTAAAAATTATTTTGGACTATAGTTTTCAAAGTGTTTGAAAAAATCGTGTCAAATAAGTTTGAGGAATATCCACATCACACCAAAATTCATTATATGTACTTATAAAATTGAGCACTTACCCTTGTAAATTCTTAAAATCCACTTCTTGTATATATAAGAAGCACTCCAGTGTAAATATTTTTAACCTAGCTTTTAGCCAAAACCTTTTGTTTTCAAAAATTCCAAAAACATTTGTAAAATTAGAGTCCAAAAACATTTGAAAAATCTTTTTGAAAAATCTCAAAAAATGCATATGCATCATCTTTTCAAAAACCCATAAAAAGTTCAAAATCTTTGAAAATTGCATCACAAAAATATTTTCTGCATCGCATTGCATAGCATGAGCATTTTTCGGATTGAGTTTGACAGTTGAACGAGTCTAAGTAAAATCCGAAGATTGGAGCTTGATTGGACCTTAAAAATCTACCTAATAACAAGAACCTTATAAGAACTGGGATTGAGGTACTTCAGGTCTAGTTGACTTAGTTCTTTGAGGATCACGAGACTTGGTTCAATGGATTCTTGACTGCCTAAGTAGAGTATTTCGGAGCACATGCACGGCTCTTGTTGATAATGACCTAACTTGGACACTTGCACCTTTCACATGGCTCAACTCAGTTGGAGTGTTGAGAGGTTAGATTTGCCGGTATGAGACACACACAGGTGGAAACATTTGTCCTCCTCTAGGGAGGGAAGTGCACCCCAACCTGTCCAGTAGTGATGAGTTTTGAGGATAGGAGATCGTGGGTTGCAATAAAGCTTCAAAAGAGGGATAGTCTACTGGCTCAAGAATAAAAACTCCCTATGTAAATGCTGATGTATATAGTATTCAAAAAAATGCAAAAGCAAAAACTCCAAAAAAAAGTGGACATGCCTGTACAAAAATAAAAATGCATGCCAAGAGTGTACATATGTTGTAAAGTCAAATAAGCAAGCTTGAGCTTCAAAGTCAAATCATGTGAGCCTGCAGCTGGATGACTTGACTACACTAGTCTTGCATCCTAGGATAGGTAGCTACACTGGCTACCATCCATTCTTCTCTTAACCCCCTCCTCTTGAGCTGGTTGCCACTTGAACTTAGAAGGGAATACCCTGCTCCTTGAGGGATGAGTTGTTGGATTGGGGAATCATTGGGTTTTCATATTGGAGAAGTCAGTCTCTTTGTCATTTCAGTTGGGGAGAGCCACTATCGCTTACACTGTACGAGTCAGATTCATAGTTGTAAGGGTTTGTGTACGAGTTGAAATATTTCTGACCTGGCTATTGAGGAGACTTGAGCAGAGTTTTGGGATTCTTAGGGACTGTTGGATTTCAAATCCGGTTCTCACTAAGGTTCCGCCCGCGCTAAATTCCAAAGGTCTAACTTAAGCTCCAAACTTTGTTTTTGTGAAGACAAGTTTGAAAGTTAAATTTAATCCATCTTTCTTCGTTTTCTTTTCTTTCTTTTTCTTTCTGCACTTATTGCATAAGTATTTACTAGGGACTAGCAAAGGTAAAGTATAGGGGGATGATGAAGCCACATTTCATCATCTTTATTCTATCATTTTACCATCAAAAACCCTAGCAAATGCGTGTAAATAGCATTAAATCTATCATCTTAGCATTCATGCATGTGCATGTAATTAGTGTATAAAATACTGTAATTAAAGCCAAAATTATAGAATAAATAAAAGAAAAGAAAAAGAATAAAATATTGTAAATATTTTATGACCCGAAACACCGAGACCTAGGCATCTTGATGAATAGGTCGATCAGGAATAAAGTAGGGGGAGATAAGGGTCAAAATACAGTCAAAAGACATGTTCTTTTTATTCATTCTTTATTCATTTTGGGACCCTTTTTTGGTTCCACTTTTTATACCTCAAATAAAGAAACTTTGTACATGAAAGTTGTAGATAATTTAATAAAGAAAAATACAAAATTGATTTCACTGGAAAATAATACACAGATAAAAAGTTATGGTCTTAATAGATTCCAAAACTCCAACTTCCCAGACCCGTACTGCAAATAAAAATTCGAAATGTACCAAATCACCTTTAATTGTATATAGCATAAAATAATCTATTTAATGGAGGTGGTTTCGTATTTTTCAGAGTTACGGTTTAAAAGTTGTGTTTTGGACCCTACTTGTATACTTGTACAGATTAAAATATTCAATTTATTTACTATTCATTATTTTTATAACTTTATATTTTTATAATTTTTTAAATATTATGTATAATATATATGTACATTCAAACTGGAATAAAAACATAAAGAAAATACAAAATAAAATACTTGTATATCAATAATACATAGGTATTATACCTATATACATACCTCTATAATACAGACTTATATTTTCGTAAGTGTACAAAATACCTCAGAAAAATACAATAAAATTATTTTTAAGTGTATAAAAGTATTCTTGAATTTTTTAAAATAATAAACAAAAAATAGATAAATTAAAATCACAAAATAAAAAATAAAAAAATAAAATATATAGATAATATACCTATAAGGGGTATAAAAAGCAACTTGTAAAAATATACCTCATAAAAATAATTAAAAATCAGAATAAAATACTATATAAAATAATAAACATTTTTTATTTAATAACCAAAATTTAATTCGACCATTTTCTATTTTTAATCGAATTAATAAAACCATTTTCCAGGGTTTTTCCTGGTTGGTCCACGTGGACCAACCAGGTGCAAACCCTAGTTGACCCCGGTCAACTAGGTGTCCTAGCCCCCTGTAGCTTCTGTCAGACTACGGTTTGACCCCTCCTTCTCGATTTTTTCGAGGCCTATTCTTGCATCCTTTCGTGCTAGCGTCCTCTTGGCTTTTGATCCTCGATCAATGGGCATGCCCGCCCTAATGCAACCTCGGTCGAAGAATCACTGTGCTCATCGCTGCACCTCGTTCTTTCTCCACAATCCGTCAACCCCATATAACCCATCTCCGACTTCAATTCAAAATTTGAACCCTGTTTGTCTAGTCCTTCGTCCCCATTCACCCCGCCTTGACTCCCTGGAGGTGACAACTCCAGTTTGGCTCCTTCGAGGCGGCGGAGCGGCGAGGATTTTGGGCGTTCTACCCCACCTCCGGTGACCTTCCCGTCGAGGTATTTCAACCTCGGGCTCTGGCCCTCGAGGTGTTATTCTCTCTTATTTTCGTTCCTTTTTCATCCCCTGTAATCCTAGCTACACGTAGGTATCTTAACCATCGAGTTCATCCATAGATTTGCTCAATCGATTCCCCTCGCCGGAGCAAGCTCCGGCGAGCATCCACATCGCCTTCCCCCCCTTTTGAGAGCCAGCTGGAGGTCGAGGTATTTTGCCCTCGATCTCCTTAACATTTTTAGTGCAGGTCCTTGAGCTTTGAAGTACACCTGGAGGTAGTTTTAGCTTTGCCGGAGATACCTGGGCCTCCTCTTCTTCTCTGACTTCGCGGAGGAGCCCAGGAGGTCGCCAGCCCGTTTTGAAGCCCCAGGCCCGGAGAGGACGACCGCAGGAGCAGCTAGAGGCATTTTAGAGCATCGAAGCCCGGCGGAGGAGGAAGTTCTGGGCGGAGATAGCTCGCCTGGCGGCGGGTTCTTCCCTGTTCTTCGTTGACCCTTTACAGCCGTCCGATCAAAGGCCTTCGTCCAGGCGAGCAGCAGCCGTTGGATGCTCCCACGCGTCACCCGTTAGATCGTCCTAGGGCATCTAATCTCGCCCGTCGATTGCGAACCGTCATCGCGTAGACAGGGGTCGACACGTGGCATAAGTGGGAGGATCTGAACCGTCGACGCCCGCCGTGCTTGGGTATTTTGCATGATAACCCTCGCACCTTTTGTATTTATTTTATTGGACTCAAACATTCATCGGTAGCGTTAATATTTTTTGTAATATTTAGTAAAAGTCCTCGAACTTTCAGTATTTGCGAACGGGTCCAAGTCATGTCACCTCACGTGACTAGTTCACGTGAGGCGCGGGGCATTTTGCACGGATACCCCCGCAGGTCTTGCTATTTCATCTAGGTCCTGAAATTTTGATATCTAGTGTAAACTTTTTGGAATATTTGCATTAAGGCCCTCAGCTTTTTTGGATATTGCAGATATGTCCTTCCCAGGCGCGTTCTAGTCACGCGTCCTAGTGGACAATTTGCAAGCGTGACCCTGCAGGACTGGTTATTTACATTTGGTCCATTAAATTGCTTATTTAAGTATAAATTTTGTTGGAAAATTGCAACTGTGCCCTTGGATGTTTGTGTATTTGTGTATATACCCCTGCTAGGCCATATATTTTTGCTTGCTTTCGTTATTTATTTCAAGCATCACTTTAATTCGAAAAATTACCAAAAAATTGCATAGGCTCCTGTTAACTTGCACTTTCACGTCATTATTTTTATTTTGCATTTTATTGCATTTTAATATTTATTAAAAATCAAAAACATGCATTTTAGCTACTGTTTATCTTAGAAAATACCAAAAAATATCAAAACACCTTGAAAAATTTCAAAAAAAATACCTACTGTGTATTTTAGTGTCTCCTAGTGTCAATCCAAAAATCACTAAAAATCTCAAAAAAAAACCTTAAAAATTAGAAAATACCTAAAAGCTTCCAAAAATCTAAAAAATCATAGAAAACTCCAAAAAAAATGAAAACTCGGGTCCTGTAGTTTCCCCTTTTTATTCTCTTTATTTTAAAATTAATTTGAGAAAATTTTGATACTGTTTGATATTTTCCTTCCCATTTTAATTTTAGCCAGCAAGTCTATTCCTTGTTTCTTGTATTTTATTTTTTAAAAAATACCAAAAACATTTGGACAAATATCCAAAAATCACAAAAATAGTAAAAAATTATAAAAAGACCAAAAATATTTTACTTCTTAATTTTTGACTATTTTCCCCTATTTTATAAATAGCTTATCACCTCTTTTATTATATTGTATATATATTCCAATATTAAAAAAGAAAATAAAAAAAATAAATTATAAAAAGAAAATAAAAAATCAGAAAATTAAAAATCAAAATACAAAATTAAAAATAAAATTAAAATAAAAAAAATTAAAAAAATTAAAAACCCACAAAAACATTTGCATTGCATAGTGTAGACAATACATCACATTCACACACACATTTGTTGATCTATCCTGCCTTGCTCCCTGTGTTCGAACTCTCTACATACTTGCACCTATACATCTTTTATATAGAGTTAAAAATAAATTTTAACTCCACTTTATTTTTCATTTCTTGATATTTATACTGTGGGTTAATTGTTGATTAAATACATGATTCATTGAGGGTCGCCACAGCGACACGGTTGTCTCCGCTTTGTGAGAGACATTATACCCCTTGAATTTCGTGTTTATCACCCATGCACCCCCTCACCTTTCTACTTATCGCCCACACCTCTGGTCATCACCCCTCCACCCCATCTCTGCAAATACCGTGACCAAACCTCGCCATCCATTTTGCCTATATTTATTTCTATTTCACCATTTTTTATTTTTTGATCAACCTTCTTCGATTCTTAGCCCCTCAGATCATTGATGACATAGAATCCTGGTGATAAGAGTCACTTTAGGAAGTCTACACCGAGGAGGAAGAGGAAAGGAGATCGATCCACCCCATCATCGTAGATCGACTCATGTGGTTCTACCTCTTTGTCCCCCAAGTCAAATTCTGGCCCTTTTCCCACATTTCTAAGTAAACCTTAGTTCCCTTTTCATTTACTATCTTTAATTAGTGCCATTAGTTGTTAGATTAAGTTTTATTTAAAATCGCCAATTTGACCTAGAGCTTGAGCTCCAGGCCAAATCCATCATGCCTCTCTAGTTATTCTCCACTATATCCACCTCATCTCGTTCCCCAACGTTTCCTCCACATTTCGCCCCATGTGGACAACCAGGATCCCACATAGATCTGGGAATCAATCTCCTTATATCAACCATCATCAGAGCTCTTTGTCGCATGTACATCCCTTTGCTTATAGCTTCATCACCTAGTCGAAGAGAGATCCCTCAAGCCATGGAATCTTTTAGTGCAGGAACTAGGCCTTGAAGATCCATATAGAGCCCAATCAAGCACTTGGAGCAGCTCCAGGTCCCATGAAGAAGGAAGAGCCTAGATAGATCCTCATCGTACCATTCACATGCGAGACGTCCATGAATCAACGGCATCCACCGAAGCAAGGAACTGATGCAAGAGACCAAAGGAAATCAACATCGAAGTTTGGCTCGTCGATATTCTTGGGTTGTTCATCCAGGGCCCTTTAACACCATTGGATCAAGAATGCAACCCATATCTAAAATGAGATGTCCAATCAAGTCGAACTGTTGCGTACCATCGATACACATGACCCTCCACATGGCAGTCAAAGGATGGTTGGATGAAACACACGTAAGTGGGGTAATTGCATGACCCCTCCGTAACTTTTTGTAGTATTTAAATAATCTTATAAATGTTTAATAATACATGTTCTTTATTTTTATTGCATAAATGTCCCTACTAGCTTATGTATTTTTATTTACGTTTTTTATTTTTCTACAAATAGCTACCGTGCTCCAAAAATTATGCAAAAATAGATGAAAATTATTCACCACGTATAATAACCCTCCATGAATCCATGCCTATAGAGGTGTAATTGAACTTCATCTTTAACCTTCTTCTTAAGTAAATGCACTTGAGACATGGATAAATAATTGTGTTGTCTGAATCAACAATCATAGAACTATTAACGTAAGCAAATGCCACAAACTCTTCTACAACACATTTAACAAGCATCTATCTTGGAAATTGTTATACATCCACTACCTATTTCTCGTCGTCCAAATAATGAAAGAGAGGTTTCATAAGTTAGGAGACAAGAGAACAACCTTTTATTAATATTAACTCTTGCACCCATCTTTAACGATTCAAAAACTGAATTAAGACTATCATCACTAATGCATATTAAAGTTATATCTGAGTAAGGTTGACAGAATAGCCATGCACCCCTTCAATGTATCTCATAAATTAAGCTTAACAGCCTTTAAAATTATTAACAAAGTAACAATTGTTAAAGAGTATTAAGATTAATTTGATATATCGAAGAGGAGCCAGTTATATTATCGAAAACGAGCATCTATATAAACTCTAACATACATGTAATCATGGTCTTAATTTAGTTTTTGAATCTTTAAAGACCCCCCTTTTCAGGACCTCCGAACAAAGGAAAGCTAACATAAAAGTTGTATTATACAGATACCTTGAATCTCTCATATGTACATGCTACATATGAGGACTTCAGATACCACGATAATATATCAATTTATGTTAGCCAGATATTTACATAGATTTGGCTGGTTTGCAATTGGGATATGGATTTATGTGATCGTAATATTGTACTTAGTAAAGAGGTCAATGTTATGTTATTGGGAATGTACCTGCAAAAATATATTCCACCTGTACACATCAAAATCCTCAACCATTGGACTTGGATATCTCATCCTGAAATGAGTCCAATAATTTTTTGAGAAAAAATATAACACGTTCGAAGTGAAGAAATCTTCTAATGTGTTGCGCAAGCCTCCCAATGTGCAGGGACACATTATGTGTGCTTTGTTTTGTACGCTTTTATAGTTATTTAATATTTTTACCTAATTAACTACCTAACTATAATCTAATGTGGCACATTAGTCAATATTAGTTAAACTTTAATGTGATAAAAAATCACAAGATGGATATTTAACTATGAAAGATATGAGACGCATTTCCTCAAAGATAGTATGGGGTACTTGAAGAATTATATACATTACTTTTATTTCCTTTTAAAAAATCTATACAAGATATTTATCACTTTATTTTAAATAGCTTTATAGTCATTCTAATAATTAATAATAGTATTTTAAATTTAATTAATGGAAATATATCCATCTGTTTAATTAAAATTTTAAAAGTTATTTTATTACTAAAAATAATTTAATGCAACGAAAAAAACCATATGTATATTCTCCTTAATAGATAGTAACCCATACCCACACATACAAGGTACCCAACCCTCGTTTCTAAGATTTTACTATAATTTAGTTAATATTATAAAATATTTTAATATGTACTTAAATTAATTTAATATATAATTTTGGAATTTATAAGGATTTTATTTTTAAACAAACTGTAAAAATAATTTTGTTTGTTATTAACGATTATTTCTTTAAAACCTAATGACAATAATTCCTGTCTAATTAGTCGTCTCTATATTAGTTTTTTTATAGTTATATTTGGAATTATTCGTAGTCGTATTTGAAATTATTTGCTTTGTATAATTTATGGAACTAAATTATTTATATTGAATAATTTTGTCCTTTTTATAATTACACATTGATGAACCTCAGTTTCATCATCTTTATTTTCTATAATTAACCCCCTTGCTTAAAGTTTTGTCAATAGAACCCAGTTAATGTTTTGTAATTAACAGAGTCCTAAATAAATTAAAAATCACAAAAAAAAACAAAACTAAAATCCGTGGTATTTTTAGCCTTAAAAATACCCTTAAAAATATTTCGGGTCTTCATTTTATCTCATCTCCAGTTTTGGTCAACATGAAACTTGTAGATCTCATCGAGATCTACAATTTTCATGTTTTGAGTTTTCTCAAATTCGGCCATCTAGCCCTTCAAAAATCAACCGGAAAGTCTGAATAATCTGATTGGGCCACGTGGCACAATCTGGGTAAGCCACGTGGCCCGGTCTTCTTTGTCTTTCCCACCCGCGTTCCTAAGCCGTTGGATCTCCTACAGATCCAACGGTTCCGCCTTCTCCACGTGCGCCTCAATCCTCAGCCGTTGTTCTTTCTCTGCCTCCAATCCACACCACTCGTTTGCGCCTTAAGCTTAGCGCGCCACGTGGCGCATCATAGACCGCTTGATGGCTCCCCAGATCCTCTATCTCGGCCGTTCACATCACCCAAGTTCCCAACCCTTTGATCAAACGCCTCTTACGCATCTCGTCCGTCCTCTACCGCCGCTGCCTCACCATGACACGTGGAACGCTCCAGACGCTCCGATCCCGCGAGCCGCGATCTAATCTAAGCCGCTTCTTAGCGCCACGCTCCCGACCGTTGGATCACAAGATCCAACGGCCAGGGCCTCGTCTTCCTCCTCCCGCAAGCTTCGCCCGAGCCACACACCTCGCAGACTACCTCCGCCCTTCTATTTTTAGCCGCCTCAACTCACCAGCTCTCCTCTCCCTAACCGTTCCACTACGATCCCCATTCCTCCATGATTCTCGCGCATATCTCCACTAAACTCGATCCATTTCCAATCGCCCCATGCACACCCTTGAAACCCGCGACTCCACTCATCAACTCCGCCATCACCACCTTTAAATACCACACCTCCGCCCCACTTCACCCTCATCCACCAACCAAGGGACTGAGGCCTAGCCCTCCAGCTCCTCCCTGTGACAGGGGAAGGAGCTCGGTGTTGGACATGCGAGCCCACAACGAGCCATCATGCAATAAATGTTATTGCAATTCACTCCTTAAAACTGAAATAAAGAGTACATAATTTGCATAATAGGTCCCTTAGTACAATTAGGGTTATGTACCATGGCCATCTTAATGATCATACAGCTGTTGATTCAATTATTGAATCATAGAGGCTGGTGCTTAGATTGAGGACTCATCGAGCACCGTCAAATGATCGTTAAGAGATGATCTCCAGCCTGAGTAGGAGATGGCAATCCTTATCTTTAAAGGCTGATATCTGACCGACCTCTTGATGCAGGTCCTCTGCATAGGAATAGAGATTCGGAGGTGTCAGATTAGTTAGGTCAAAGAGTTGACTTAACGAGATCGAGATAACCGAAGTCCTATATCATATGCTGTCATGATATAGGCACATATCCTCTGACCGGAGACAGATGTGTTACTATATGTCTGAGTATGTACATTTGGCAGACCAATAGGTTGATGACCTAATCAAGGTCTATACACCGGTGTGCTGGTGTGCATGTAAGGGCATATGAGTAATACGATCTCTCAAAGGGATCATACAGGTTCAGTTACTGAACCGGAAGACATGAGCTCACTCATGAGATATTGGGAAGAATCAAATTCCGTGCGCACGGTCGTCTCGCTTTGGAAGCTTGACTGAATTTGTAGGTTTGATATATACTTTTGGAAAGTATATGATCAAGACCTAGGTATGATATATGCTTTTGGAAAGTATATGATCGATACCGACTCCCAATGATCGAATGAGAAACTTACTGATAAAACCATGAAGTAGACAGTATAAAGTTGATCCAATACTTCGGGTTTAGTCTGAGTCTTCCAGTATGCAGGATGTACAGGTATTGGGAATACCTGAGGGTGATGTGATCATAAACGATTGTATAACCATGACGCTTCCATTCCTAGGGAGTGATGAAACGGGTCTAGATTTTAGTGACTCCTCTCAGTAGAGAAGTGATCTGACCTTGGTCCAAGTGTTGGACATTGATATGAATGTGATTCAGATACAATGAGAAGATTAGATTTACGGTCTTGATTTAATCAAGCATCTATGGGAGTCCTGCGATCTGGATTTGAGATACGATCTCAATATCCATGTCACTATACGTGGAACAATACAATCGCCCTGTCCTTATCTCCAAGTATCTGCGGAGAAAGCGCATTATCCTTGAAGGAGTTCATGGATAATTCTATTGTTGATTTATATATCCGAGCATTGAGAAAATGGATAATTAAATGTGATTTAATTATCATGATTAATATGAATTTGATTCATATTATAAAGAGAGTTATTTGAGATAATTAAATGTGATTTGATTATCAAAGATGTGAATAATGTGAATGTGATTCATATTATTTGAGAACAAGAGAATAAAGATCCAAGATGATTAAATGTGATTTAATTATCATGGATATGAATAATGTTGATAACAATATCCATATTAGTCATATATATTATAAATGTGATTTATAATATATAAGAGAGAGCTATTTGTGATTTACATTTGTTAATTAAATGTTAATGTGAATTGGATTCACATTGGACATTGAATTGAAAATGTAATTTACATTTTGTTTTGGGTTGTGAATATGATTCACAAATTTCCAATGGCATGATTGCAATGTTCACAAAATAAATTGGATTTATTTTTGTGAAATAATTTGCAACAAATGTTGTTGCAAATATTGGAGAGAATCATGAGATAATGTAATCTCATGTAATAGGAAAAAGGAAGCTCCCTTCCTAATGAGGAGAGGGGACGGCCACAATTCCATAAGGAATGTGGTGGCCGTCCACCCTCCTTATGGAAGGAGGCTTGCCTCCTTTCCTATCTCTCCAATGGAGATTGATTTGATATATATTTGATTTTTATTAAATTAATTGTTGTTGTGTTTTTAGCAACAAATCATGGCCATTGAAAGAAACACAAATTAATGTAGACCATTGGATTTGTGTTGACACATGGATTGAGATCCATGGATCCCAAACCCTATAAAAGGAGAGGCACCCCATTGCTCTTCTTGGCACATAAGTGAGACAACAAGTCTCTCTCTCTCTCTCTCTCTCTCTCTCTCTCTCTCTCTTTCTTTCTCTTTCTCTCCCTCTCATGGTCGTCCACCATGGATGTCCTAGAGAGGCTCTCCATCGTCGCGACACCATCGTTATGCTGCCCGATGTTTTGCTCGTGGAACTCCGTCTACTTCGGCATGCCTTGTTTGTGAAGAAGACGTCGGATCTCGTGTGTCGAGATCAGGAGATCCGCCGCTTGGATCATCAACATGGATTGCGAGAAGCACGCGGTTCATCCCCACGCTCGCAAGCGTCTCCTCCGTCGGATCGGACTTGAGACAGGAGGTCTCTTTGTTTAGAGACTCGATTGCAACCACGCTTCAAGAGGTAACCCTAGTACTTGTTTGTGGTTTAGACGAAACGATCCGAGAAGTGTTCTTGGATCATGTGGTTTCGTCGCAAGAAAAATTTTTTAATTTCCGCTGCCTAGAACAACTAGTATGACTAGTCGTTCTTCGTCGTATCTGATACGACGATCACGCTTCCGTGATGCGCTTGAGGATCTAACCATATCCTTCAAGTGGTATCAGAGCCTTAGGTCGGTGGTTTTGGATACGATCCATAAACCGAGGACGACTTGGGTTCATTAGGGTATGCGAAAGTTTTCTTGCATTTCATTTTCTCATCTCTGTTTTGATATTATTTTCGGCACTGTTTAAATTGTTTAAACACGAAAATAATATTTGTATTTTATTCCCCATTAAATAAGGAAACCGTAGGATCTGAGTTTGCGTGATTTCGATTCCGTTTGCTCTAGATATGCTCATTTTAGTGAACATGTATCCACTGTTTCGGGGACTGCGGATCATGACGTGATTAAGATGTTAATTGCGGATTTGAAACACCTTGAAATGCGTGCAAATCACTTGGGTTCTGTTGTAAATTAAGTTAGCAAACTTTAGAAATTTACTTTGCTTGATTTGGATTTAAATTGATTGAGATATGGTATTTTTAGTAAGTGAGGGTCACTGCTGAAAATACTTTCCTAATCAAGAACCTGGTGATTGTCATTTAATTAATTAGTGAAATTAAATTGTTTAATTTCCTGGAATAATTATGCATAAATATTTATGAAATATTTGATGATAATTATGTCCTTAAATGACTTTGCCCTAACCAACAAATGATTAGATGTGATCTAGATCAAGATTGGTTACATGATCTACATGATCAACATTCCAACAAACATGTTGCTTGAATAGGACTTGGGATTTGTTTAGCAAATCTCATTATAATGTTAATCAAATTTGTTTTGATTATTACTATATGGTATTATTTCAGTTGAAGAACCGATGATCATCTCAAGTACAAAATGATCTATTTTGCATTATCCTTTCCCGAGGTGGATATGGTGTCTAGTCGGAGAGCATTGGGGTTGCGGGTTGCAACGTATGTGGTCCGTCCCACTCTCGTCGGTACTGGCCATGACAACGGGTAGGGTTAGTATAATGCTTAAGAAATCATGATGTATTTCTAATTATTAAAATTCGAAATAATACGTATTTGAGATAATACCATAATTCAAGTAACAATTAAAATTGTTTGTTGGATATTAATTGGATCATTAATTTAATATGATTAGATTAAATAGAATCCAATTAAAATTAAAACACTCTATTATGAATAGAGATGTTATTTCCCTTGGAAGAATTAATCATAATGAATATGATTCATAATGATTAATTAGAATTTGAATACGATATGGAGGATCACATAAGTGACATCCATGGTCTCCCGTCAAGGCGAAGGGTTCCGTCGCCAGGGATTGTATATAGGAGACGCCTGTCCGAAGTGACAGCTCCTGTATGCAAGCGCATCTGAATCGGGCTCTTTGCTTCTCGAAAGAGTAAGGCCGTATACGTAGTGACCCCAATGTCGGATCCTCATATTATTGGGGCGATATTGGATTGCGTATAGCGAGTACTATTCCTATTGACGGTTGGTTCCATTAACGACGGGTCAACATCGCCTTAGGGGTGGTGGGCCCGGGTGTTAAAGACCGAATTGGGAATGCAAGTTGGACTTGCAATACGGAACGTGTTCCCGCTTCTTTTTATCCGAGTTGCAGATTCTCATATTATTGGGATGTAACAAAGATAAGGAAGGAGATCCCAGATCTTGTTGAGATATAATGGTAAGTATATCTCTTACATTGAAAGTGATTAAGGGAATGAACTTTCACTGTTGACAAGACAAGACAACTTTGATATAAAAATCCTAAATCAAAGTAATATATATATATTTATATTTATGCAAATTTCTTATTTCAGATAATCCTTCATTAAATCTCACTCAATGATATACTCAATAATAACCAGTAAAATATCATGGATTGGACTCATGATCCATATATTGTACTTGCAATTGGACACATAATGTATGTGGTTGCAATGTGCAAGTTTCCTCATAATATTGAGGAATGACAATTAAATAGATAATAGGACTACAACCCTAGGGTTTGTATGTCTCTATAGTCTTGATCTCTCATCGGATGTACTTTGGAAGTACCATGTCGATGATGATCGCAATTGTCAAATAATCCTTATAAAATCAATGAAGATATTATGGCATACGTATGTGCTCTTGACATTTAATCATGAGTGACATGGTTCTCTGCATCATGTAGAATGGTAGCTCTATAAGAGATGATGTATTCAAATTGTTTGAGTACCTACCTGAACCTATGTTTTAAGAGTTTAGATGGATGTAGATGATGAGTGTCATCATTCTACTATCTATACTCTGGTCATTCATGAAGCTTCATAATATTCATATTGTATGAATTTAATGAAGCATGTATAAATGTTGAAATGCTCTTACATAAGAGATCCTTAGTCTTAAGCAATGGTTGCTTATAGATAAAGGGAGCGCAATGGAAGCATGGGTTGGACCCGAGTAAGAAGTATGGTCAAAGAGTTGACTATACATCTATGACTTCCATATGTCATCCGAAGAGTTGGATGAATGCCAATACTGCAATAAGTTGATGTGTTGATAGTATGACTATCAAGTCTATCTAGAATTCTTAGAGAAGGACTCGGATGGATCATCAGATTAATCTACATAAATCATTGATAAGATAAAGTCAAATAATTGTATCTCAATCTTCTGATGACATTTGCAATAGGTCGCATATGTTTTTAGAAGACTGGGAAATTTGATCATAAAGGTTTATATCCACATGGATATTGATGCAATTGTTGCAACAATCTCTGTTGGATTGATAGACTTGTTAATTTCAGTGGGAGAGTCCTTAGTCTTAGAGAATGTCTCTATGACCTAGATATAAGAATACACTCATTGTTTGTTTCTAAATGTTAGAAATGAACATGAATCTGAGATAGAACTATCATAAAGAGTTATGATGTATATATTTCAGATAGTAGTCTAATAATCTAGTGGACTTCACTAAATTAGAAAATTAATGAATGGTTCATTAACATTTCTAAATACTGAAATTAAACCTTAAGATCAATAGGAGGATGAAGATCATTTGACAATGATCTAGCATCAAGCCTTGGACATTTGTCTATTGATTTGATCAATAAACTAGTAAGAGATGAAACTTTAGAATGTCTAAAATTTCAAAACTTGCATACTTATGAATATTGTATTCAAAGAAAAATGTCCAATACACCCTTCTTAGAGAAAGGTGTAAGATGTCAAGGTATTCAGGATCTCATACATATTGATGTATGTGGATCGTCTATATCATAGTAAACATTGTGGATATGTGATATCTATCGATGATTATATATGATATGAGATTTCTTCTCTTCACCTAAGAAACCTTTGAAATGTTCAAAGATTTCATTATCTTTGGTTTAGAACCAAAGTTTGAAGGAAGATAAAATGAATTTGATCTAATCTAGGCAAGCAAGTACCTGTTAGATAAATTCAAAGAATACCTTATAGAGATATGAATATCATTTCTATCTCAATCCTCCTAACACATCTTAACTCAATAGAGTTATAGGGAGATACAATTGGATCATGTGTGACATGATCTTATCAATGATGAATTTTTAGCATAATTATCCCTTAGTTTCCAGGTATGTATGTGTAGTAGAGACTACAATGTATATCCTTAATAAGGTTCCATGTATGTTGGAATCTAGCACTTGAGAGTGCTGCTTCATTAGGAAAATAAAGGATGGTATTGGATACATACTTTATGACCTTGAGATTCTTAAAGTATCTCATCTCTGAGAATGTGATTCTTAGAGGTTGAGACTCTTGAGAATCAAGATGAAAATGAAGTGTAGGAACTCATTTAATCTTGAGAAGATAATGAGGCTCCTGAAATTGGAAACTAAAAAGGACAATTAATGATGAAACATTAATACCTCTTCAAATGAGTTTGAGGATGTATTCCATGTGTCAGTTAAGTTTGACAATGATCGGACTTCATGTGATGAAGCTCCTAAGGATCATGACATGGAAAGATGGATTTTAGCAATAAAAGTCTAACGTAGACTTCATATACAAGTGTTGTATATGGACCCTCGAGGATCCACCTATATGGGTAATACCTGTAAAGGTGTAAATGGATCTTCAAGAGAAAGGAAACCTGATGAGAAGGTAGAGACCTTCAAAGCACGGTTTGTAGCCATGAGCTACACACTGGAAGAGAAGACATTGCTTGCAATAAGACTTTCTCTTTGGTGACCATGCTTAAAACCATCAGAATATTGCTAACCTTAGCTACACAACTTGACTATTGCATCTTCAAGATGTAAGTCAATATTGCATTCCTCCATGAATACATCTCTGAGGATATTCACATGAAGTAGCCCCAGGGCTTCATGGTTGAGGAAATCAAGGTGTAGAAGCTAAGGAATCCATCTATGGACTCAAAGAAGTTTCTTGAAGTTGGATCATAAGATTTGATGAAATTATAAATGTTATGATTTCAGATAGAATCTGGATGAGCCATGTGAAGCTTAGTGGGAGTGCCTTTGTGTTCATCATGCTAAATGTAGATAATATCCTAATCATTTAGAATGATATAAGGATGATAATAAGTGTTTTATTATCTGGTTGTTCCATAACTTGAGATATGATCTCAAAGATACCTCTTAGATCTTAGTTCTGAAGATGTTCAGGAGCAAAGAGAAGAGGGTATTGGGATAGTCACATTAATAGTACATCTTGGACATATTCCATTTTATGGAAAATTCCAAGAAAGGCTCCCATCCCTTAAGATATGGTACTGACCTATCTAAAGGGATAACACCTCAAAGAGTTGAGGAAGTGAATGCTAGAATTACTTGCCCTTGGGCATCAGTTCTGAGAAGCCAGGTGTGTGCTAGATGTGTACAAAAGCCAGATGGCTGCCATGCAGTGGGAGTAGTAAACTGTTACTAATCCTACTGTAGAGATAAAACACTTGATTGCAGTAATAACAAAATCTTCATAGATGAGGAGATTTTTGAGATAATGATCTCAAAGTCTTATCTTCAAAAGTTTAAGACCTTGTAGGTAGTGATCTATAAGGGTCTTAACCGTAGATACCTTTGGAGATAGAGATCTTCATGAATAAGGGTATTCTGATAAGGATTATGGAAATACTGGTTATAACAATTATTAAGCTATAGTGTCAAGAACACTATAATAGCTTTAACAAAATTGAGTATTGGTTGCATAAGATGCAACATTCGCATTGGATGCGAGCACTGTTACTGGGGATATGCAAGTGCCGTAAAAGGACTTGGCATAGTCTCGCGGGAACAAAGTGACTGATCAGCTTACCTAGCTATTTTCTAAATAGCCTATGATTGTCACATGAGTGTGGGTTTAAATGATTAGCCCATCAATGGCTCTTTGGGCTAGTGGGAGATTGTTGGACATGCGAGCCCACGACGAGCCATTATGCAATAAATGTTATTGCAATTCACTCCTTAAAACTGAAATAAAGAGTACATAATTTGCATAATAGGTCCCTTAGTACAATTAGGGTTATGTACCATGGCCATCTTAATGATCATACAGCTGTTGATTCAATTATTGAATCGTAGAGGCTGGTGCTTAGATTGAGGACTCATCGAGCACCGTCAAATGATCGTTAAGAGATGATCTCCAGCCTGAGTAGGAGATGGCAATCCTTATCTTTAAAGGTTGATATCTGACCGACCTCTTGATGCAGGTCCTCTGCATAGGAATAGAGATTCGGAGGTGTCAGATTAGTTAGGTCAAAGAGTTGACTTAACGAGATCGAGATAACCGAAGTCCTATATCATATGTTGTCATGATATAGGCACACATCCTCTGACCGGAGACAGATGTGTTACTATATGTCTGAGTATGTACATTTGGCAGACCAATAGGTTGATGACCTAATCAAGGTCTATACACCGGCGCGCTGGTGTGCATGTAAGGGCTTATGAGTAATACGATCTCTCAAAGGGATCATACAGGTTCAGTTACTGAACCGGAAGACATGAGCTCACTCATGAGATATTGGGAAGAATCAAATTCCGTGCGCATGGTCGTCTCGCTTTGGAAGCTTGACTGAATTTGTAGGTTTGATATATACTTTTGGAAAGTATATGATCAAGACCTAGGTATGATATATGCTTTTGGAAAGTATATGATCGATACCGACTCCCAATGATCGAATGAGAAACTTACTGATAAAACCATGAAGTAGACAGTATAAAGTTGATCCAATACTTCGGGTTTAGTCTGAGTCTTCCAGTATGCAGGATGTACAGGTATTGGGAATACCTGAGGTGATGTGATCATAAACGATTGTATAACCATGACGCTTCCATTCCTAGGGAGTGATGAAACGGGTCTGGATTTTAGTGACTCCTCTCAGTAGAGAAGTGATCTGATCTTGGTCCAAGTGTTGGACATTGATATGAATGTGATTCAGATACAATGAGAAGATTAGATTTACGTTCTTGATTTAATCAAGCATCTATGGGAGGCCTGCGATCTGGATTTGAGATACAATCTCAATATCCATGTCACTATACGTGGAACAATACAATCGCCCTGTCCTCATCTCCAAGTATCTGCGGAGAAAGCGCATTATCCTTGAAGGAGTTCATGGATAATTCTATTGTTGATTTATATATCCGAGCATTGAGAAAATGGATAATTAAATGTGATTTAATTATCATGAGTAATATGAATTTGAGTCATATTATAAAGAGAGTTATCTGAGATAATTAAATGTGATTTGATTATCAAAGATGTGAATAATGTGAATGTGATTCATATTATTTGAGAACAAGAGAATAAAGATCCAAGATGATTAAATGTGATTTAATTATCATGGATATGAATAATGTGGATAACAATATCCATATTAGTCATATATATTATAAATGTGACTTATAATATATAAGAGAGAGCTATTTGTGATTTACATTTGTTAATTAAATGTTAATGTGAATTGGATTCACATTGGACATTGAATTGAAAATGTAATTTACATTTTGTTTTGGGTTGTGAATATGATTCACAAATTTCCAATGGCATGATTGCAATGTTCACAAAATAAATTGGATTTATTTTTGTGAAATAATTTGCAACAAATGTTGTTGCAAATATTGGAGAGAATCATGAGATAATGTAATCTCATGTAATAGGAAAAAGGAAGCTCCCTTCCTAATGAGGAGAGGGGACGACCACAATTCCATAAGGAATGTGGTGGCCGTCCACCCTCCTTATGGAAGGAGGCTTGCCTCCTTTCCTATCTCTCCAATGGAGATTGATTTGATATAAATCAAATTATATTTAATATATATTTGATTTTTATTAAATTAATTGTTGTTGTGTTTTTAGCAACAAATCATGGTCATTGAAAGAAACACAAATTAATGTAGACCATTGGATTTGTGTTGACACATGGATTGAGATCCATGGATCCCAAAACCCTATAAAAGGAGAGGCACCCCATTGCTCTTCTTGGCACATAAGTGAGACAACAAGTCTCTCTCTCTCTCTTTCTTTCTCTTTCTCCCCCTCTCATGGCCGTCCACCATGGATGCCCTAGAGAGGCTCTCCATCATCGCGGTACCGTCGTTATGCTGCCCGATGTTTTGCTCGTGGAACTCCGTCTACTTCGGCATGCCTTGCTCGTGAAGAAGACGTCGGATCTCGTGTGTCGAGATCAGGAGATCCGCCGCTTGGATCATCAACATGGATTGCGAGAAGCACGCGGTTCATCCCCGCGCTCGCAAGCGTCTCCTCCGTCGGATCGGACTTGAGACAGGAGGTCTCTTTGTTTAGAGACTCGATTGCAACCACGCTTCAAGAGGTAACCCTAGTACTTGTTTGTGGTTTAGACGAAACGATCCGAGAAGTGTTCTTGGATCATGTGGTTTCATCGCAAGAAAAAATTTTTAATTTCCGCTGCCTAGAACAACTAGTACGACTAGTCGTTCTTCGTCGTATCCGATACGACGATCACGCTTCCGTGATGCGCTTGAGGATCTAACCATATCCTTCACTCGGATCGAGCTATGACGACCCCAAATACCCCGGTGAGATCCGCAGCTGCTCCGCTGCGTCGCGGAGGCTTAAAACCCCGCTCGAGCTCCGAGGAATTGCCGACCTCGACGTGCGACGACCAGGGCATCTTCTCTGATGCCCAGCCCAGGCGCCACCTCCATCTCCGGCCAGGTAAGCCATCCGATCCTTTCTGTAATTATTTCTTTATTTTCTCTTAATTTTCCAGGTTGATACCTCCATCTCCGACCTCCATTATTAACTCCACGAGCTACGCCTTCACCCCTCCTTCCACGGAAGCTACTCCGATCGCCCTTCTACTCCTCCACAACCTCCTCCATCCCAGGCATCCTCCTCCGCCGAAGGCGGAGGAGGACCCACTAAGGGCTTCACCTTCTTCGCTCCGCATGAGCCCTACGTCCACCTCATCTCGCACACACGCACGCCCTAACCCCCTTGCAGGTCAACCATCGCCAATGGCCGGACCTTAGGCGGAGCCGGGTTCTAGAGCTCCGCCTCCGGCGATCAGGTGTCGACAGGGCATTCCAGGTACCCCCGCGTCTTCCCCGACCTCGGACCTTCATCGCCAGACGTTCAGCGTCGTTCCCCGAGCTTCACCGAGCACAGCGGGATGCGGAGGAGCTCCAGGCCTCATGCCGGAGCTCTGATAGCGCCGCCAACCATCGAGGACGAAGAAGGAGCAGCTACCGTTGGATCTCGCCCCACGACGGAGATCCAACGGCCCTGGAAGCACCACGACTACATCCCGGAGCGCGGAGGCTCGGTGGGATCGAGCCTCGCCCGAGGAGCCCTCGAGCCACCACGTGGCCCGAGCCACCTGCTACGGCCACCCGAAGTAGCGCCGAACCTCGCCCCCGCCCGAGCCTGAGCTCACGTGCCTCACGCACGTGGGTCCTGGGCTTTTTGCATCGGTGCCCTCGCATCTTCCACATATTGCATCCAGGTCCTGACACCACGTGGCGTTCCCTGAGCTCACGTCGAGCCTCATCGTCACTAGGCCTGGAGGTTCGTATACCCTGAGCCAACCCGAAGCAACGCCGAGCCTTTGTCGAGCCCGAGCCGCCCTCCGAGCCTGGATGGCGCGTGCATAGCACGCGCCATCTAGGTAATTTACGCAGAAGCCCCGCCGACTTCTCCAAATAGCAAACGGGTCCAGATCACGTGCATCCCAGGCGCCCAGTGGGAATTTTGCACTTTGACCCTCGTGGGTTTTAGTATTTGCAAAAATACCCCTGTGCATGAGGGTAGTTTATAGGGAAGGCCCCTCTCCTTATTTTCATTACATTTTAGTCCCTCCAAGGGACCAGTTTGCAACTTTATTTCATGTTTTCTTTCAATTATGCCCCTGTCTTCTTTATTGTATATCTTGAGCCTCATATGTCCGATTGAGGTGATTTCAGTTTCATTTCGAAGCTCTTCTCGTTATCTTTCTAATGGCATGCTTAAATTTGAGATTAGACACTAGGAGCTTTAATGCATTATTCTATTGTCTAGATGCCTGGCTTCCCATGTAGCTCATGCCTAATTGCTATATACATGAAAAGTGCTTCATTAATTGATTCTGTTTGGCTCATTTTTTTATGGCTCAAGTAACTATCATTTCGGACATAATATTTCCATCGCATCTCATGGCATTTATCTGCATGATTAAAATAAAAAAGCATGTTTGTTTTAATGGTGTGTCTCCTTGCATAATTTGACCTATATTGTCTCTTATTCAACACTTAGTTAAATAAATAGAAATCCGATTAATACGAGAGAAGCGCGTGTCCCTGAGTTCGACCTTGGTTTCTTGCCAAGTAAAATAAAAATTAATGACCATCGCATTCTTATTTGACATATATCAATGAGGTGGTCTCTTTGATGACCAAAATCGGCCCGACTGCTACGACATTTATCAAGTGTGAAAAACACTCTTTTAAAGGGCTGATTTTACGGTTGATCAAATGGCACCGTTGCTGGGGACACGGCTCATTTCTCATATTTTTTTGGAATTTTGTTTGTTTAATTCAGTGTCATCTTTTATAGGTCAATTTGTCAATTCATTGAGCATCGTAAAATTTTCTTCTTTATTGATCTCTAATCCTTGTATTCTGTGGCAGGGCCCTTGGTGTTCAAGGAGGCGAGAAGCCGATGCTTCCTGCTACGAGGAGCCGCAGAAACACGTTTGGAGCAAATAAAGAAGAAAGAAAAAAAGTATCTCGCATTTCATGTTTGCATGAACTTATAATAAATTCGTCGTTTACAGCAGTTTTCGATTGAAGACTCGCGAGTGTAATCGAACGAATATGGTTGTGTGGGGATCGTCCCCACTTGAGTGTCGACCTAGGACTAGGCACGCGGCTCTCCGAGCTCATTTTATTTTTCATATTCTTATGTGCTTGATCGTAGGTTAGGTCACACTTTAAATCATAGACGCACGTAATCTCGCCTCACTTAGCCAAACTTAAATGGATATCATTCCCCGCTAATAGATGTATGATTAGGTGCGGCTTTTTCGACTTGCATACATGTTGGATTTGGTTTTCAAAGCAGCCCCAATTTTTTACGTGTTTTTGTCAAATCACTGCATGATCTCTCGCTTAGCCTAGATCGCGGTTTTTATCGAATACATGTTTTTCTCGGTTTTGTTTTCCTAGCTTGATCATCTAGGTTAAATGGAAAAAGGGAATGACCAGTAGACGATGACTTCTTGATTTTGTGCTAACCATAATCAGTGAAAACCTAAAATAAAATTGGGACTGTTAATTGCAAGTCAACCAAAAATGGAGTAAAAATCGGTTTTGGGAGAGCAATACCCTCGCTTACGCAATGATTTTCACTTCAATTCTTTTCTTTGCGTAAAAATCAAACGTTTTATCACCAATAAAACAGACAAGATAATAAACCAACCTTGGTTGGTTTCATGTGGGAGTTGGTGAAACTAAGGGTTTGCTTGCTTGACTGAGCCTTGTTTGATGCGACACGCACCCCAAAACCGAAGACACTCCATTTCATCTCCGAAGATTCAACCGCTCACTTGTATATCCATCCTTCTTCTTCATTCACCTTGGGTCTCTTCCAACATCAATTTCCATCTTTATACTTTGGCTAATCTCAGCCTAAGTATAGGGGGGACCCAAGTCCCTGTGATTTCTCTACTCATCTTTTCTTGCCTTTATACTTAGGTTATTTCTAACCTAAGTATAGGGGGATCCCCCTCTTAGTGCCCGTATATTCCTACATAATTAAATGGACCTATGGACTCGTAACATCTAGTTCTATGAGGACATAGCAAAGTTTAACTATAGGGGGGTATACCGTATGTACACTTTACTTACTTTAGCTATATTCTGAAAAATTTGAAAAATTTAAAACTTTTTGGCTAAAGAAAAATTCTTTGGACTAAGAGAACTCAAATGATTTCACAGCTTTTCTATACTATGTTACACTATTTTGATAAAAATAGTTTTCGAAAACGATTTGAAAAATGAGTTTTACTTGTTTTGAAAATCTTTTTGAAAAATGTTTTGAAAATCTTTTATTTATGTGACATGGTTTTGAAAATCTTTTATCAAGGAAAGTTGAGTCTAACCTGTGTTTTAACTTTAAAAACTAAAATCCATAAAAATTGCAAAATTTTTAAAAAAATGTTTTTGAATGAAGGAGTTGGATTAAACCTCTACTCTTACACCTTCACCCAGGATCTGAAATGTTCAAGGAAGCTTGATTTATGAGGTCTTTGAGATTTGCGGTTAACCAGCCTTAGTCATCAGGGTCATAGACTTAATCATCCACATTCCCCTAGGTTTCTAGATTTGCATGCTATATTCCATGCTTAATCTCAGACAAAGAGAATATGATCAGCACATCACATGCACGACTGCGGTTTTGATTGAGATGAGTTGATTTTTCACCTGAGGAATTGGGATGAGGGATTCGAGTCTGGATTTGATCTAATGATGCTCGAGGATGGGATAAAATCTTTGAAGGCTTCATGAAACCTGAGTGTCAGCAATATTAGCCAATGTGAGAACTTGGTTCTTATACTAATCTCTTGACATTGACCTAAGTGCCTGGGTGTGAATTATATAAAAAAATGTTGATCAGTGTGCGCCAACTCTTGGTAAAAGCAGTGGAGCTAGCCAAAAATTATACAAGTCAATGAAATTTCAAAGAAAAGCTCTCATTCCACAAAGTCAAAAGAGCTTCCACCAAAGGCGAGCGCTCCCAACCATTTCAAAAGTGTCCACTTGGATCACCGCTATTAGGACCAGGAGTCGGGCTTGCACCAAAAAAGGGCTCTGCATCGTAAATGCTACAAGTCTGGGTGTCGAAGGTACGATAGGTACTCAAAAAGGACACACCCCGGTGTACTCCCAGGAAAACAAGTGCAGACGGCTCCAACTTCTCTTGACGGACGCACTGATCAACACCAAAAAAATTGTGTTGCGTAAAAGGCACCAGAGAGAATCCTTGTTCCAATGAGAGGGAGAGAAGAATTGACACAACCCCATGCCCTCCATTTCTGGCCTGGCATCTACATTTTCTAAGTCTGACAACTAAAGAGACGGTGGACTGAATGCAAGATTTGATTTATTCCCTAGTGCTGAGGATTGGGTCCTTAGGAGATTTTCTCGGACCAAGATTTTGGGTGACGAATTGACTCTACTCTCAGAATTGCAGTCAACACTAAACTTCATATCCTTTAGCTTATATTTACATCAGAGAGAGTCTAGAGAAGTAGAGGAATGGGAAGCCTCTTGATTAAGGCTGGGTTGAACTCTAGAATTTTGGATCTTTAAAGTCGAGTCAACTTGATCAGATTGGATCCTGTATTCACATGCACAAGGGGGTTAATCCAACTTAGTCATTCTTTTTGATGCTCGAGGACGAGCATAGTTTAAGTATAGGGGGTGATGAACCTCAGTTTCATCATCTTTATTTTCTATAATTAACCCCCTTGCTTAAAGTTTTGTCAATAAAACCCAGTTAATGTTTTGTAATTAACAGAGTCCTAAATAAATTAAAAATCACAAAAAAAAACAAAACTAAAATCCGTGGTATTTTTAGCCTTAAAAATACCCTTAAAAATATTTCGGGTCTTCATTTTATCTCATCTCCAGTTTTGGTCAACATGAAACTAGTAGATCTCATCGAGATCTACAATTTTCATGTTTTGAGTTTTCTCAAATTCGGCCATCTAGCCCTTCAAAAATCAACTGGAAAGTCTGAATAATCTGATTGGGCCACGTGGCCCAATCTGGGTAAGCCACGTGGCCCGGTCTTCTTTGTCTTTCCCGCCCGCGTTCCTAAGCCATTGGATCTCCTACAGATCCAACGGTTCTGCCTTCTCCACGTCGCCTCAATCCTCAGCCATTGATCTTTCTCTGCCTCCAATCCGCACCACTGGCGCCTTAAGCTTAGCGCGCCACGTGGCGCATCATAGACCACTTGATGGCGCCCCAGATCCTCTATCTTGGCCGTTCACATCACCCAAGTTCCCAACCCTTCGATCAAACGCCTCTTACGCATATCCTCCGTCCTCTACCGCTGCTGCCTCACCACGACACGTGGAACGCTCCAGACGCTCTGATCCCGCGAGCCGCGATCTAATCTAAGCCGCTTCTTAGCGCCACGCTCCCGACCGTTGGATCACAAGATCCAACGGCCAGGGCCTCGTCTTCCTCCTCCCGCAAGCTTCGCCCGAGCCACACGCCTCGCAGACTACCTCCGCCCTTCTATTTTTAGCCGCCTCAACTCACCACCTCTCCTCTCCCTAACCGTTCCACTACGCTCCCCATTCCTCCATGATTCTCGCGCATATCTCCACTAAACTCGATCCATTTCCAATCGCCCCATGCACACCCTTGAAACCCGCGACTCCACTCATCAACTCCGCCATCACCACCTTTAAATACCATGCCTCCGCCCCACTTCACCCTCATCTACCAACCAAGGGACTGAGGCCCAGCCCTCCAGCTCCTCCCTGTGACAGGGGGAGGAGCTCGGATCGAGCTATGACGACCCCAAATACCCCGGTGAGATCCGCAGCTGCTCCGCTGCGTCGCGGAGGCTTAAAACCCCGCTCGAGCTCCGAGGAATTGCCGACCTCGACGTGCGACGACCAGGGCATCTTCTCCGATGCCCAGCCCAGGCGCCACCTCCATCTCCGGCCAGGTAAGCCATCCGATCCTTTCTGTAATTCTTTCTTTATTTTCTCTTAATTTTCTAGGTTGATACCTCCATCTCCGACCTCCATTATTAACTCCACGAGCTACGCCTTCACCCCTCCTTCCACGGAAGCTACTCCGATCGCCCTTCTACTCCTCCACAACCTCCTCCATCCCAGGCATCCTCCTCCGCCGGAGGCGGAGGAGGACCCACTAAGGGCTTCGCCTTCTTCGCTCCACATGAGCCCTACGTCCACCTCATCTCGCACGCACGCACGCCCTAACCCCCTTGCAGGTCAACCATCGCCAATGGCCGGACCTTAGGCGGAGCCAGGTTCTAGAGCTCCGCCTCCGGCGATCAGTTGTCGACAGGGCATTCCAGGTACCCCCGCGTCTTCCCCGACCTCGGACCTTCATCGCCAGACGTTCAGCGTCGTTCACCGAGCTTCACCGAGCACAGCGGGTTGCAGAGGAGCTCCAGGCCTCACGTCGGAGCTCTGATAGCGCCGCCAACCATCGAGGACGAAGAAGGAGCAGCTACCGTTGGATCTCGCCCCACGACGGAGATCCAACGGCTCTGGAAGCACCATGACTACATCCCGGAGCGCGGAGGCTCGGTGGGATCGAGCCTCGCCCGAGGAGCCCTCGAGCCATCACGTGGCCCGAGCCACCTGCTACGACCACCCGAAGTAGCGCCGAACCTCGCCCCCGCCCGAGCCTGAGCTCACGTGCCTCAGGCACGTGGGTCCTGGGCTTTTTGCATCGGCGCCCTCGCATCTTCTGCATATTGCATCCAGGTCCTGACACCACGTGGCGTTCCCTGAGCTCATGCCGAGCCTCATCGTCACCAGGCCTGGAGGTTCGTATACCCCGAGCCAACCCGAAGCAACGCCGAGCCTCTGTCGAGCCCGAGCCGCCCTCCGAGCCTGGATGGCGCGTGCATAGCACGTGCCATCTAGGTAATTTACGCAGAAGCCCCGCCGACTTCTCCAAATAGCAAACAGGTCCAGATCACGTGCATCCCAGGCGCCCAGTGGGAATTTTGCACTTTGACCCTCGCGTGTTTTAGTATTTGCAAAAATACCCCTGTGCGTGAGGGTAGTTTACAGGGAAGGCCCCTCTCCTTATTTTCATTACATTTTAGTCCCTCCCAGGGACCAGTTTGCAACTTTATTTCATGTTTTCTTTCAGTTATGCCCCTGTCTTCTTTATTGTATATCTTGAGCCTCATATGTCCGATTGAGGTGATTTCAGTTTCATTTCGAAGCTCTTCTCGTTATCTTTCTAATGGCATGCTTAAATTTGAGATTAGACACTAGGAGCTTTAATGCATTATTCTATTGTCTAGATGCCTGGCTTCCCATGTAGCTCATGCCTAATTGCTATATACATGAAAAGTGCTTCATTAGTTGATTTTGTTTGGCTCATTTTTTTATGGCTCAAGTAACTATCATTTCGGGCATAATATTTCCATCGCATCTCATGGCATTTATCTGCATGATTAAAATAAAAAAAGCATGTTTGTTTTAATGTTGTGTCTCCTTGCATAATTTGACCTATATTGTCTCTTATTCGACACTTAGTTAAATAAATAGAAATCCGATTAATACGAGAGAAGCGTGTGTCCCTGAGTTCGACCTTGGTTTCTTGCCAAGTAAAATAAAAATTAATGACCATCGCATTCTTATTTGACATATATCAATGAGGTGGTCTCTTTGATGACCAAAATCGGCCCGACTGCTACGACATTTATCAAGTGTGAAAAATACTCTTTTAAAGGGCTGATTTTGCGGTTGATCACACATGGAATATTTTATGTTTAAAAAACTTCGAAAGACTTATTTACATATATGTTTTGTAATATTTTAGAAATAAATAATATAACTAAAAATAATTGTTTAATGTATAATTAAATTTCATCACTACTATATATAAACACCCTATCCCAACTAACTACCCCCTCAGTACATAACTTATACAACCCTCTCTCCAAAAATAAGCCCATGCTCTATGCCTCCCCCCATATCTACACTCTATGAAGAGCATGTTTGTTTACATAGAGGCTTAAATAGACATTCCACATTATCGTTGTCCAAGTTATATCACCCTATTCACAACTTATGCATCATGCTATTTAAGCACAATACACTAACATGACATGATATTCCAATTACGCAGGTTTTGTCTTTATAAATCAGCAACAAGGTATAGTAACAAGTATAAAAGTGAAAAGAATATTTAATATTCAAATTTAATGTGAACATTTAGATATGTTGTTAGTTGAGGTATTTCATCATACACCTTGCAGGAATATGGAATTCCATCTATACTACAAAATAGCCATCACATCTAACATCTAATATATACTAAATGAATCATATGCAACATATACAACATGTTCAAGCAATCAAAATCTAACATGTATAACGAATAATCTATCAAAAATGCAAAAAATCTAAAACATCCAAACATGAACGATATGGAAGGAAATGATAAGAAACAAGAGAAAGGATGAATGGATATACCTAAAGGAAGATGGGTGTGTGCTTAGAAAATCCAAAACGGGGTTGCTAGAGGTAAGGTGGATGGAGCAATGATCGTCGGAGGAGGGTTTTGGGGAGGGTTCATGGTAGAATGAGAAGGAAATTCTCTCTATCGTTCTATTTATGTGTGTGAGCAAACACATTATGTTCTCACTCGGTGTTGGCGAAGGTGATCACCCAAATTTCAAGACGCGCCACTCACCGCCACATCAAAGTTTCAAATGGGTGAACAAAGCAGGTGAGCACAAATGTTAGTCGCTCGCTCGCCTGCAAATTTGAAAGGGTGTGACTATGAAATTTAATTGAAATTGGACTGTGTAACTCAACTGAAGAGTGCTTATGTTTTTCCTATCCTTGCTAGCGACTGGGCGAACACATGTACTCGCCCATCCCACGCACAAGCACGCTCGTCATTTGTGCTTTTTTGTAGTGGTTATTAACAAATGGTATAAAGATTCCGATTAGATTGCTAGGGACTTCGTAGTCCTCACCTTCTCAATAAAGTAATTTTTGTGCATGGAGTCTTTGAAAGAGAATTATGTGCCATGTAATGTGTCTTTAGAGGGTTTGATGGTGTTGGGCATTGTGAATGTAGTGGGACTTTCTACTGAATTGAAGTCTATCGGTGATAACATATGATCATTCCAATAAGCAAGGGATTTATCTAAGTATGTGCCTAGTGTCGGGGTAGTTTGTTCCATCTGCTTGGTGTTGGAGCAGAGTGTGCCTGTTATATCGAGTTTGGCCTGCATATTTTTTAAGGTAGGTGTAGATGATGGGGGTGTAGCAACTAGGGTTTGTACAATCTCTAAAGTGGCCTTCATCTTCTCTTTAGACTTCTTAGATGGGAGCCTGGTTGCCCATTTGATGATGTTCTCCTTAGTGGAGGTACCCATGCTTTTGAACGACAAAATGGTATTTTCTAAGTACTCACGATCCAGATCTTTGGTTAGATAGAACCTAGCATCTAAGGAGAAACCACGGTGTGATGGGAACGAGAGGGGTTCCATAACCGTGATGAGTTTGGACATATGTCGAACGAAGCTGGAGCAAGTTCGACAATCAGTGCAGGGGCTTTCTCTCTATTCCAGGTGAGCAGGCCATGCATAGGGGCATTTGAGACTGGACCCTTGAGAGAATAAACAGAGAGGTGGTGTTCTCCGAGGAGGGGCTATCGTTGTGCGTGAAGTCCACCCAATGGTACTAGTTAATACAATGGACGACATCAACAACAATAATCTCCCATTTTGAGATTTTCCAAAAGGAGCAGAAGGAATCATCACTTCATTCCTCAGCTTAAGTGGCCTTGTCCCAACTAAAGGAGGGAATGTCTTTGGAGAATTCGACAATGACGCACTGAAGAAGCTAACATTTCACCGACAACCTCGAGCAGACCTCAACACACAATATTGGAGCAATAATTGTGTCAGCATGAAATTTAGTGTCCCTTGAGGTTGGAGGAGAAGGTTTTTGTTCAATTGCAGTGGGACGAGCGCTGATGCTTTTGGGTACACAGGTTTAGTGGGAAATTTTAGGTGAACGGATATGTTTCCTCTCCTGGAAAATCAAGATCAAGCGGTTCGCACAGTAAGGGCTGAAAAAAACCATGATTTCTTGTGAACCGCTCAATCTTGATCAAGTGGTTCACGCCACTCCCTCTTTTACAGCAAGCATTTGCAGTACTACAGAGGAACTGGTCCCCAGTAGTTGAAGCAGACAATTTGTAACGAGCATGAACGATTCGTGTGCCTAATTCTAAGGCATTGGAGGCATGCATGATTATCGAGGTGATAGTGTAGAGAATGAGATGGGGAATCTCAACGAAGCATGGAGAGGACAAGGTGCGATGCATCTATGCATTGGATATAGCAAAAATAGATGAAAATGATTGATATTATGTCATCCACTCCATATATTTCATTTAGCATATTATTTATATTTGTATTTATTAAAAATCAAAAGGAGCCCTTTTATTCCTTGTTTATCTTGAAAAATACAAATAATATAAAGCCTCACCTAAAAATTCCAAAATAATTTGGTATTATTTATTATCATATCATATCACTACAAATCGAAAATCACTAAAAATATAAAAGGAAAACCAAAAAATGCATACCTTCTCTATTCCTAAAAAAATATAAAAAATTATCAGAAGTTTCAAAAAAAAGTTTTCTATCCTATATTTTGATATGTATATACCTATTACTACATATTAAAAATATTTTTGAGAAATTTCGGAGCTTTATATTTTTAAATCTCAAAACAAGCCAGCCTATTTAATTACTCCTTGATGTGGGATATTTTGGACCTTAAAATACATCAAAATTAGAAAAAATCATTAATAAATTCCATAAAACAAAAGGAATAAAAACATAAAAATATGTTCATATAAATTTTTACTATATATTTATATTTATAAATAGAATACCTTATATTATACTTATATACATCTATAGTTATATATACATAATAATATTATTAATTATTATAAATACTTAAATATATTTCAAATCATTTAAAAAATAAAAGAACTGCATCTACTTGTATTTACTTGTATTTATACATATTACTAGATATATTACATATATTACTTATATTATACATATTAAATTATATAGATATATATACCCTTATAGATACTTATTATATAATCTAAAAAGGAAATGAAAGTAAAATCAGAAAAATAAAAAAAAGAAAATAAAATTTATAAAAACAAATAAATAAATCCAAAATTAAATAATAAAAAACACACAAAACATTTAGTGCATATCAGATAAATACATACATACATACTTTATTTAACAATAAATAATACCGCTACAACCATGTATTTCCTGTGTTCCACACCCTACAAATAGTTGACCACTATACGTATTTATTTGTTGGTTTATAATAAATTTTGACCTCGCATCATTTTGTATTGATTTATATTATTACTTGTGGGTTGATTTTTGATTTAATCGTCTCTTGTGAGCGGCCACTTCACCGACTATGCATCTTGTCTTGTGAGTGCACATGACCGTATCTTTGCATTGGATATGGCCGAGCGGATCCTCTACAGTAATGCAACGGTCTGTTGTAGGATTACGGTCAGTGCGAGATGCTCGATCTTGATCAAGCGGTTCACACAAAAGCTCAGTTTTTGTGGTCCCTTACCGTGGGATTTCGTGCGAGTTGCTCGATCAAGGTCGAGCAGCTCACGCTAAGCATGATCCTACAACAGACCTATGCATTCCAGCAGAGGATCCTCTCCCCGGATATGGGGCACGTGGATACGATTCAAATAAGGGAAAAGAAGCAGTTTGTGGATTTACTGATGGAGGTGGGATGTGACTGTTGCATGACTTTGGGCAATGGCAAAATGCTTAGCTTCCATGTGCCAGATTCAGACACGGGTTCTTTTTCGGAAGACCAACCACCCTAGTTTGGGATGCTGCATGTTTTGGAGCATGGTAAGTATCTTAAAATGTTTGACACTGATTTTTATTTGAGACGTGGCATCTTTTTTGCCAAGGAAAAGGATCGAGATATTTGGCTAACTGGGGACTGCTTGAAATATGCTTTAAAATCGTTTTATTTTTATGTTCTCGCCACTTGGGTTGTAGGGGTAGGGTATGGTAGTGGAGATGCGGCGGGTTGGAGGGGGTGGGTTCAAACTCTGGTTTAGTATGATTTAACCAACAAGAGGATTTTCCGGAGTTGAACGACGGATCAAGATCCCGAATTATAAGAGGGAACATGGATGGGTGGGAACAAAGGTGTGTCGATAAGAGTATATGTGAGGGATGAAGGGTGGAGGAGGAGAGGGAAGCAGAGATGATAGAGGAGTAGAGATGACGAGGGATTACCTATGCTGGGAGGATGACATCGGTCTTTACTGCCTCTAGAGGTATGGATTTTTAGGATTTACTTATAGATCTATTTATCGATAATCTATCAATATACATGACCATTTCAAGAGAGGTTGGGGTGCTGATGCAACTCTCTTAGATTTCGTATATATTTTTGCCTCTTTCATAATGGATTTGATGTCTTTGCTCGTGATTTTTTCCCGCACGATGATATTTTCCAAGCAATTAATTCTCTCTCTATAAATTTATTATTATTTGGTGGTGTAAACGTTTTCCTCACATTGCCCTGGCAAAAATCAATAAGTAAAACTATTAGATGCGGTATAATTTAAGGATTCAAGTGTAAAAAACACTATATGGACAAATATTCAGGAGCATTTATTCATATTTGGTTGGGACTGGCTTTGGAAGTGCAGCTGATTGCGCAGGAGGAGAGGCGGCGACAGGGATTAAAGGGTGGTGTTTGGGGGAGGAGGGAGTTGAGGGAGAAGGGTATCTCAAAGGAGGGTTTTGGGACGGGTGTGACAGAGGAGGTCCAGCAGAAGGAGGTGAGGGGAGGGGTTGAGGGGTGTGAGGGTGGTGATGATTGCCGACAGTTCAGGTGGTTTTTTGAGAGGAAAGGGTTATCTATACGGAAGAGAAGGGGGGGGGGGATGAGGTCGACGAAGGCTCCTGCAGGGACTAGATTGGGAGCGCAGAACTCACTAGTGGAAGACGTTAAATCAGCGTCTCCAATCCGGCACCCAAGTTACTTCAGCTTGTTAGACAGAAGTTTTGCCCGAAGTCTGGAGGTTATGGCTCCATTGAAAAAAAGAGATGACCTTATGAAGGTGTTATCTTGGAGTTTGAGGGGTCTTCGTCGTCCTGAGAAATGACAGGAGTTCGAAGTCGTATAGTTGATGCGAAGACATATATTATATTGTTGCAAGAGATGAAGGTCTCGAGGAGAGGAGATGAGTTGTGGCTAGACATTGGGGGTGGGGGTTACTTTGAGTTTGCCACAATAGATGCCCAAGGTGCAGTAGGCGACATGCTTATGGGCTGGAAGAAGAATGAGCTCGAGAAGGTGGGCGAGTGGCGATCACTTTTCTCTATCTCGGTGCGCCTGAAGAGCAGATTAGACGACGGATCCTTTACGGTGTCAAATGTGTATTGTAAAGTCTTGAACTTGGCATATCTCGGATCCTATATAATAAGATCCGGCTCGTCAAGAGAAAACCAACGGAATTTGTTTCGTGTGAATCGGACTTCGTTTCGATTTGTTATGAATTTTTGGAAGAAAGAGAAGTAAGGAGGGTTAAGACGTCCATTAACCTATAATGACTGTCATTAAACTAATTAAACATGATTAAAGAAACTGATGATGGATCATAATCTGCTAATGATCATTAGCAAATACTAATCAATAGTTAGCAAAAGATATGCGTATGCCGTGAAAGTTAAATCGTGATTAGTGAAAGTTAATCACGATTAGTGTTAATTAAGCATCATTAGCGAATCTAGAATCCTATAGAATGTTCTAACTTAAGCCCCAAGCTTGGGATAAGTTTTGGCTAAAATCATGGGCCAAAATCATGAGCCGGTAAACCATGGTTAAGGTCTAAACCATGATTTTCTAACCATGGTTAGTGGTTTTTTGGAGCCTATAAACATACCCCCATACCCATTCATTTTCTACGATTTCCACTACCACCACCCCAAGGGATAGGGTCGAGAGGTCGGGAGGAGGAGTGGGAGGCGAGGAAGGAGCGCTAGCGAAGCGCTTCCGGGAGAATGAGGAGGAGAAAGGTACGATCCTCTCTGAGTTTGCTTCGTAAGATAGGCTTTCAATTCATTCTATTGTTCTTCCAAGTTTTGTTCTTGATTCATCTTTCTTTCTGATTCGTTTCCTGTTGTGGTTCAAGGAGAAATCTGTGTAACACCCTACTTAGGTGCAGGCGGCTATGCACGTCAGTGAACCCTGTGATTCGTCACACGTTCAATCATCTAAGACACGTGGTGTCTACCGATTCTCCATTGTTTATGTTTCTATTCTTTCAATTATGCTTTTATAGTTATTTTGATGGAGAAATCCGTGTAATACCCTACTTAGGTGCGGGCAGCTATGCACGTCAGTGAACCCTGTGATTTGTCACACGCTCTCTCACCTAAGACACGTGGTGTCTACCGATACTCCTCGCTTGCAGTTTAATTATATTCTTTCAGTTTCGTTGTTATTTTCGTCTCGATTGATTTTATAGAGGAAACTCTTTTCATTTTTATTTTAAAATATGTCCTGATATGAAGGAAAACTCTACCGAAATTTTCCAAGAAATATGTCCCGATATGAGGGGAAACTCTGCCGAAATTTTCCGATAAATACGTCCCGATATAAGGGGAAACTTTGCCGAAATTTTCTGAGAAATATGTCCCGATATAAGGGAAAACTCTGCCGAAACTTTCCTAGAAATATCACCCCGTATAAGGGGAAGTTCTGCTGAAATTTTAAAAGAAAATATGTTCTTGGCGTTCTTCTGTTCTTTGTGTTCTTCATGTTCTTCATATTCTTAGCGTTCTTTGTGTTCTTCGTTCGTTCTTCGTGTTCTTGACACGTTCTTAGCATTTTTGGAGTGAAAATGAAACTCGATCTTTTCAGGAGCCTTAAAACATCATTTCTGAAAACAAACACGATAAAGCTTTGCATACGCGAGAGAGAGTTCGATTAGGTAAGTAAATCCTTCCTTTTGCTGTTGGGTTTTCATACGAGATTATTGAAATTCTTGATTTTATGTTCTTTGCTATGAAGAACCCTAATTTTGGCTATTTTGAAAAAGTCTAAAGAGTTGCTCGGTGATTTCCACTAAAATTGGTTTAAGCATCAAACTGATGCAGTAGTTCTGAAAGTTAGGGTTTGGGAGTCAAAATAGGCATAAATACGAGTATATATGCATATGAATAATATATATGTGAGTCTACACTAAGTGTTGCTGATTATGCAAATCGAAGACTTAACAAAAGAATTATATCATGGGAATTGATGTGGGTTGAGTTGGATACTGAAAAGGATCGTGTGTCACGTTAAGGATGATTGGGAGTAGAACTACAGGTCGGGCATGCAACTTGTAGATTTTTCGGAAGGAACCCGTATTGGCGTTTCCCTACCTAGGTGGTACACAGTTTCCCTATTATGTTAAGTGCGCACGAAATGAATGTTTTGCAACGCGTGGTACCGGAAGCCATTATCTTCGGGTTGAACGATGGAAGATGTAGTCGTGCCATGTGGAGGTACGGGTGGTTCAATAGCGGCTGGGTCACGATAATATGTATTTAAAGCCGCTAGGTTTTATGATTAAATGTAGCCTGAGGTTTTGAGCAACCAAGTCCTCGAGGATGGTGTGCTCCTTTATTTTTCGGGCTGAGGGTTTGAGACCCTGTTTAATAAAAGAAAGGAAAAATTATCAGGGTAGTATTGATTGATTGAGGTGACGTGTGGCGGCATAAGCTTACTAAGATCAATGCAATCTCCAATCATGAAGTGTCCACAGCTTCGACGTGGAGAGATAATTCCCCTAGACTAATCCCTGACGTGGAATAGAAAGGAATAGGTCTTAAATTAACAAGAAGGAATGAAACCTTTTGTGATAACAAGTTTTACAAAATTACACAATTTGTTTGCTTTTCTCTTCTTCGTTACTTAGCATTCGCTAATTTTTATCCTATGATTTATGGAAAACCCAACAGGTGTTGGTGAGCCATCACAAGGACTTTAAAAAATCCATCCCTCTTACATGCTAGACATCCAGCCAGCCACATTAGTTTTTCTTTGTAAGGTAGTTAGTAATATTTTGTATATTTTCCTTTCAAGCTGATGTACATGTAAATGGTTATAGTGGGACAATGTATCATCCGAACTTTATTTTATGAATGGAAAAGTATTGAAATATTTTCTTTTGAGTATTTTTATTTGCAGTCCGTTTCTAAATATTAGTTGTAATTGCTGAATAAATTATTGCTGAGTAACCAGATCCGGATATGGGAGGATCCAACGACCTGGAATTAGGGTCGCGACATGTATGGACCCACTGGGAATGATTGTGGCTCGTTCGTTGTGGACCTGGACTAGGTGGCATCAATTTTGGAGGACGGTGTGTTTAACTCTTCTCTTGGAGGACCAGCCTAGGCATGAAGGTAGACGTGACCTGGGCTCCTTTCAAACCTTATTCATGAGTGGGTGATATCAATCATGGATGCATTAGGAAGCGCTTACATGTGGCATAATGTTAGATCAAGATCCTGTTTGGACAGATTTCTTCTTTCTCCTAAGGCGACAGAGCTCTTCCCTCTATCTCAGGTTTGGGCGTTGCCCCGAGCTCATTAAGATCATACGACGATTTTGTGGTCTTCCGAGGAACAGACGAGGACATGATTTTTCTTCTGATTTGAGCGGTCATGTCTTTTGAGGGAAGGGTTCAAGGAGGAGGTGATGTTGTTGTGGGCTAGTTGGAATCCGGAGGGGTTGGTAGTGGGCCGCCTGGCAAGCAAGCTGGCATTGCAAGAATGGGAAAGAGGTGAGGGCAAGACGAAGAGCCTAGAGGGGAGCTGCTCAGGAGGGGGTTGTGCTTTTGGACGTGATGGATGATCAAAGAGGCCTAGACCAAGAAGAATTCACTGAGAGAGTGCGACTGCTAGAAGAGTTATTGTTGGAAGATAGGAAAGGGGAAACGTGTGCGAATAGAAAAATCTTCTTACTATTCCTCTTCTTACGTACTCGTTTTGGCATCAGACCAAAAAAATCTTCTTACTATTCTCGTGCTTGAGAAGGGGAAGGGTGTGTGATAAACAAGGAGGGAAAGGATATTTGGTATCCTAGACACTCAGTGCGATAGATGCGAAGAGCATGTTGAAGATGCAAATTATTTGTTCTTCACATGTACGACGTCTGAGCAGGTGTGGAATGACGTAGGGCCACCGTGGATCTCGATTAGGGGTGTCGTTGACTTCTGGAGGTCGGTGAGATCGGTGGGGGGCAACTCTTCCGATGATTGCGCATTGCTTTTGGCAATTCTTTGGACCATTTAGGAGGGGGATGAATTATCTCACTTTCAAAAATTAAAGATTTTGTTCCGAGAATGTTCTCGTCCACTTTAACTCTTTGTATCGTTTCTGAGAATCCGGATGATGTACTCCACCTATATTTTTATAATAAAAATTTTCGTAAGGCCTTGAAACTCATCTCAGGATGTCACCTTGCTTTATTAAAAAAATATTTAAAGATTAATAACGCAGTTTAATCGCAGAATATGATGGCTAACTACTTATTTATTATATATAAATGTTAATAAAGGAGTATAATCACAAAATATCAATCGGTACACATCAATACCTTCAGATGTGGAAAATCAATGCTTTCAGACGACTTTTGGACAGTAAACCAACTTTTTTTAATTATTTCACGGTCATTTAATATTCATCAACTACAAATCAATACGATCTTGCTAATCATAAAGGTCCAACATTATAATCCAAACAAAAATTATTCTCGAAATAACTTATAGATTATCTTAAGATATAAAATTTATTTTACTCGACCCCGGTGCCAGTCTAAACAGAAACACAACAATTAAGGATAGATCTCAATGAGGGATTTGAGGCCTAGAGCATGCTTGATCTTGTAGCTGCTAAATTCTGCCTTACCGAAGATATTCCCCCATTCCTTCTCATCTCTCTCATAAGAACCATAGGTCGTCATCATGATCATGTCGCAGAAGAGCTGTGCCTCAAGATGTTCTTTATCACTCGTATTACAGTCCAAGACAATTTCAAGTAGGATCACCTTTCCCCCATCAGAAGGGATAGCCTCTTTGCACCTCTTCAGGATCTTGACGCAGTCATCATCGTTCCAATTATGCAAGATCATCTGCATGCATGCAAACCTGGACGTGTAAGAAGATGACAACCGAGTAAATGACCAATCGTGCAGCGTTCATACCTTATGAAGAACCGCATCAGCATGAGGAATACGTTCAAACCTATCACCTGCGACCATGGTTACGCGACCGTGGCACTCCGGCAAGGCCTTGGCAACCACATGAGGCAGGTCCAGCACCATGCACTTGAGCTCAGGGAAGGCTTCGGCTAATGCTGTTGCGGTTGCGCCGGTGCCCCCGCCAACATCGACGAGTGAGGCAACCTCGTCGAATACATCACGGCAGTCCCTTTTGATCACTTCCATCACCGTGAGGGACTCGCATGCCATGGCGTCGTTGAACAGGTGGTTGAGCTCGGGGTTCTCCTCCATGCACTTCCAGCAGGATCGCCCGTACGTTTCCTCGAAGACCGTCGGGGCTGGACCCTTGAGCCAGTCGCTGACCTGGTGCAGCGGTCTAGAGGAGATAGGGTGGGATGCGAATCGGATGAAGTTGACCATGCTCATTGGGCTTTTCTTCACCAGGAGTTTGGATAATGGTGTGAGAACATAACCCTCTGCAGACAACAATCAACTCTAAGATTAAGTAGTTTTATGTAATTAATTAGTTAAACTTTTTTTGTGATGTGGCGTCGTCTATCAAGAAACACATGAAATGAAGACACACCTTTGTCTCCACCATCATCATCGATCGTTTGAGTTGCAAAAATGCCCAGATGAGTGAGGAGGCGCATGAGGCGGGGAAGGAAGATGATCTTGCTCGGATGAAGCTCCGGTAGGGAGGCCGACAGCTCAGGCAGAGTCACGGGGCCGCCACCAAGATTGTGAATGGCGTCCGGAATGCCGAGTTCTTGCGCACTTGATCGACGTCTCACAGAAGAAGCTATGGCTATGGAGAAACAGTAGGGTTTGAGCTCGCAGGAGCTCCTTTGTGTTGAAGTCCACCATCACTGCTTTGACCATCTCTTCATCGTATGCTCTCTCTGCTGCCATGATAGTGATAACTAGAAAGTTTGTATGCTATGGTTGGTACGCTCCCGTGCCAATCTTTATATAGATGGAGGTCGCCAAGCTTCTAATTTCACAGAAATTCTTTAGGAGAATAGGGTAGCAAATGCGCGAGAGGAGTCTCTATTGCAGCCCCAGCGACAACAAACTTTGCAGGTCGGGTTGGAGCCGCTCGATTTTGATCAAGCGATTCACAAGGATTTGCACTTTTTGTGGGGTACTATCTATACGAACTGCTCGATCAAGATCAAACGGATCCAACCCCTGCTATAGAGTCTGCTGCAACAGGAGGTATATCAGAGGTTCGGCTCCCATTAAATGCTATAGTTTCTCTTTATCATGTGGGAAATAATGTAGGGTAACAAGTACGGTAGTTTCTCTTTGATCTGGACTCAAAGCTTACAATAAAATTAGAACAGCTTCGTATTCCGCAAACTTAATTATGACACCCACATTGTTTAATATTACAGTGTCCATTCTGCTCCATGCCTTAAGACCCCCATTAGAGCGGATCCTTCGCTGCATCGTCGCAGTCGTTCGATCGTGATCGAATAGTTCACACGCAAAGGACTACTAAAACTTGGAATTCGTGTGAACTACTCAATCTTTACCAGGAGAGGAGACCATTGTCTTATATTATCCGGATTCATATATTGGTCTTTCATACAGATGCCAATCACAGCCGATGGTGATAACTATAAATTTTACCTTCTTTCTTTCTTCTTATTCTTTTTTTCCCCAATTTTGTTTTTCTTTATTGGAGATTTGTTTTAATGAAATTTTGAACAACTAGGACTAAAGGATGGAACGATAGTATGATCAACTCAATTTTATTAGTCTTAGGTCACGTTAAAACAAATCTTAAAAATTGGTTATCAAATTGTTGCTTCTTAGATGCGGCATTGATTTTTGGATGTATAACTTAGGGATTTTGTGTAATTTACTTTTCTTAATATGAAAAATTGAGATTCGACTTTGATGTACTTAAATGTAAATACATTATAGCAAATTTTTTTGGATTACCGTACTTTTTAATTGATTTCGTATGAAGATTATCCCGTCACAGTTATAATGTTATCGTCACAACTACAAAATCTGATGTCACCGATTGTCACTACTACATGATCATTTAAAAAAAAAATAGTTCCGTCTTTGATTTAATAATAACATTCTTTGTTGATTACTTCTAATATTATATCAGATGAAGGTACTTAATTGTAACTCGTATATTAAAATAGACCATGTTGTATATATCGTTATATAGTTTATAAATTAAAAAGGTTTTCGTGCATACAACATTGGTCTAGATTGCAATGATGAAAATTTCATAGGTACAAGCTAAAGATATGATTCTGGTATCACACATGAATTAGTTTTAGTGCTCCACCGTAACGGAAGGATCCAATAAATATTTTGAAACCATTTTGAGCATCAATGCATCTATGATACGCCACATATTATATAGAGATATAAAAGATCATTTTTATTTGGGATTTTTACCTGGCAGACCCTATAAGCATTGCCAATTGCCTCTACGACCTTTTGCATAACGTAATTACCCCATCAACCCTATAAATTACCCCAAGAACCCTCACGAGCTTCAAAAAGAGTAACCGCAGGGTTCATGTGGTAAGAGTTGGCAAGTTTACGGGGTCGAGGGGGGAATTATGTTGTTTCAAAGGTCATGGAGGTAATTGACAAAGTTTATAAGGTCTGCCGGGTAAAAATCCCTTTTTATTTTTATGATAAGTAAAACTGGAAATTATTGATGCAGTGTTAGATAGGTCATGGTCCCAAAAAAAACCAGCACCAACCCTAACGCCTACCAATTTCGAATCCCCATCTTCATAGTTGAGGTTGTGGACCTTTTATTGCTATTAATCTCTATTGAGAACGGTTTTTCCACAATGAGAGAGATGTGGGGGAAAAAGGTTGGAGGTGTGGTTTCCCCCTTGGAAGACTCCATCTTACCTTTGCAACGACATCTGTCCAATCATGTTAGCATTACTTTTGTCTTTTATCCTTCTTTATCTATTATCAATTAATGTCCTGCATTGTTGTCATTATTGTCTCACCAATCTTAAATGTCCATTACCGTTTGTTTTAAAAAAAAATGATATTTTGAGAAATTTAGATCATATTGTATCACTAAGGTGTCATTCAAATTTCAACTTAATTCGAGACTTCTAACATATTCATCAAGACTGTCAAATTTTAACGGTGTCACAATTACTAAAATCGATCCCTTCATACGAAGATATTAGAAATGTGTATTTTACATGAAATTTGAAACACATAATCCACTTAATGTTCTAAGTAAATCCCTTAAAGTTCATTTAAAAAAATAGATGTTCGTAGGACGTGTGTATATAAAGTTAGATGTACCTTGGTGGATACTTCCTAGCCCCTTTATTTAAGATATTTTGTCACTGCCCTTTTCAAGTTTGCTTGATTTATCTATCCACTTTCAGACTTGATTGATTTAAATTGCACAGGTTGCATAAATTGGTATTCCCCATTAGAGATACAAACGATCAAATATACATACCGATCATATAAATGTTATCGTATTGTTATTTATTTTGAAATACGAGTGCAGCTGTGCGTAAGGATATTGAGAATATAAAAACTAGATTACCATATCCCTGAAAAGCTTTATACGAAAATGAACATAAATGAATTGGATACAAACAATAGCAAAAGTACTCTTATAGTGTAACGTCTTGGTTTTTTTAAATTCAAATGCTTACCTTAATACCTCTATTGCCATAATTCTTATAGAAACTATGATTTTATGCATCGAGTCTTTAGATTTTCTTTTGATAAATGGAAATACACTAAAATCATAATTTTATATGTTATTTTCATTACATAATTCGCATGGATAAACTCTGTGTTCGATGATTGCTCCTGATGGATTGGAGGGAATATATAAGTTCGAATCACACTTATATACATGTGTTCCTCCGGCATTATTGTAAGAACTTATTTTTATCTCATAGGAAAAGAAAAAGACACGCACATACCCATCAGATCCAAACCTCATGTCTATTCATTTTTTAGTGATCTATCTTATTTGCTAATGGTAAGTACATGCAAAATTATTAAGGTTTTATTGGCAGGTTATCCATATCTTATCTGCGTTAACTTCAATCTCTCGCATTAGGTAAAAAATCCATATATTTTTTATGTATGCCTTAACTTCAATCCCTCGCATTAGGTAAAAAAATCCATATATTTTTTATGTATACATTATACAAGGATTGGCTATTACTTTATATTGCCATTGAAAGGTACTGAATCTGGTGGTTACTAACAGTGTGTGTATGTGTATATATATATATATATATATATATATATATATATATATATATATATATATATATATATATATATAGGGTAAAATGTGTATGCCCCCTAGGGGGAGCTAACTTAGCTCCCCCCGCCCCTTTTTCACATATTTTTTTTATTTTTTTTGAAATCTAAAACCGTGTAAATTCATTATTAAATCCATATATTATGTCATTCAAATTTCATGCGAAACAGAGACTCCTACGACCTCCATCCAAATGGGGTCGATTTAAAAAATCCTGTTACCGTTAAAAAAATGACTGTCTGGATGGAGGCCGTAGGAGTCTCTGTTTCACATGAAATTTTAATGGCACAATATAGGGATATAGTGATGAATATTCATGGAAGAAATTTTCAAAAAAAAATTAAAAACATGGAGAAAATGGGGCGGGGGTAGCTAAGTTAGCTACCCCTTGGGGGCAGCCCCATTTTACCCATATATATATATATATATATATATATATATATATATAATTGTAGACTCAGTTAAATCATATACAAGTTGTATATATGCAGGTGTCTTAGGAGCTGAATACGTTAAGCCATTGTAATGAGCTACAATTAAATATCATGTATATTCATATTTATATTTATTGGCACTTTATATTCAGAGTTGTATTGCATAATTTTTTTTATAAATACGAAATGGTCATTGTCAATCGAAGATTTTAGGTTGTGAATTCTATCTCTATGAAATTAATATTCCTTATAGGTTTGTAAGTATTCTTATTTATTAGAGTTGATTCTTATTTTTTTGAGATAAAATGATTACTATGAACAAACATGTGAAAATGGGTACCGTTAATTAATGGAAAAATATAGAAACATGTGCAAACATATATGATTTAGAACCAAATGAGGTGTATTAAATTATGCATTGTGTCGAGACTAGATAATGTATAGAAAGGAGATTTCCAATTGATGTACTAAGTATATGATAAAGATGTCAAGAAATAAGGCAAAATTATTTTGGAAATATGAAATAATTAATGACTATGATCATAATTCGTATATATTGAAAATCAAGTGACATTATGTTTCCATGCAAGAGTTTATGTAAATCTTATAATTATCAAGAAATATAGATTAATGGCACCGACTCATAAGGAGTCACATGGACGGTCGTAAGTGGTCGTGTTAGACTAAGGGGCAACACCGCAGGAGCGTTTGGTTACAAGGAACCATAGAAGCAAAAGCTAAATCCTCTACAGTTGTAGCTAAACTATCATGTTATGCTTTGGACCACAAGTGCCAATGGTTGAAAACCTATAACAAGATACATATATGAAAGTTGTGCAAGAAAATAATTTATAAAGGTAAACCATTATGAGTTATACAATAAATGGTTTAATAAAGAATAAATCATTACATGTTGTACAATAATTGGTTTAAGAAAATAAATCATCAAATTCATGGGGGCTAAAATGCAAAGTGATTTATATGATAAAAGAAACTTGTACTTGCTATGAATAGTATGAAATATGCCCCACAAGATTGAAGAAATGTATGCCATATTTTCTCATGTAATTTACATATTTATAAACACGGTTTTAAAATAATCGAAATTGTACTTGTTAGAGATCAAATTTAGACATGTATGAGAACAATTAGGCATGTAATGAGGCTTATCTATGAAAACTCAAGGGACGACGGTTGAAGGATCACAATAGGTGTGGCAGTCGAAGGATCTTTGGAGGAGAGATGGCATCGAGGAAGAGGGCTGGAAGACGGTCATCAATAGGAGGAATATGGCGTGGCAAGGAAGAGGTCCGTAGTGCTTCAGAGGTGGGTTGTTGGGCCATTGAGTAGTTTCATGCGGGGCGCCGGTACGGTGCTTTGCATGCGGCGGGACTGGCCATCGATGATCCGACTGCTTCAGGTCGCATGGTCAGCGGGTGGAGCCCCGCACTCGTGCGTTAGGGCACGTCAAGCCTCATACTGATGCTTGAGACAATAAGCCTTCAAGGGGATCCAGTCGTATGGGGATCTTTTCAGAAGCACTCGATGAAGTTGGTCGTTCAGGGCAGTTGTTCTTTTGCGGAAGTGGTGAAGTCAGGCTCTCACGTCCGCGCGGAGTCTCCTGCAAGTGTTGTTTTGATTGGTAGATCAGATGGACCTTTGGAGTCGGTTGTCGCAGAAGTCTCGTTGTTCTTGGGGGAGTCCTTCAAGGGAGATGTCATCGAGCTCTCCTCTGGTTTGGTTCTGGCACGTGGCCTCTCGACGGGGGAGGTCGATGCGCTCTTGGTTGGTGGAGGAAATCTCAAAACATATTGGAAGAGGTTGTGTTTCACAGATGGTGAGTTGGTTGTCGTTCGTTATGTTCTTTGCTTGTGGGGAGTGCCTTTTCTCTCGAGATCAGAGGGAAGATAAGAGAGTTGTTTACAAATGTTGGGGAAGGACTGGTCTTGCTCTCTAACGGGATAAAGCCAGAAGTGGATGCGGCGTTGGTGACGGTTGCGGTCTGGCTAAGGGATCGGCCACCACAACATTTGATGCTCCAGGTGGGGCGAGCCCGCTTTCAAGTTCTTCTTGAAGAGGTGCTTACACCCCTGATGAATCTGTGATTCATCACTTTAAAATTTGAAAATAGAGCTTTGTTCTCGAGTAATTAGCTGCATATTTCCACTTATATTACATAATTAGCATTCATGCAGGTGTAAATAATATCTTCATTTTAACATTCATATTTAACTCACTTGTAAAAATCATCTGTAAAACCATATATGTATATATTTTACACTAATCCAATTTAATAAAATCGACTCTATAATGTATATATTACTAACACTAATAAAGGAAAAATATCAAAAAATACTAACTTGTAAAATTGACCAATAAAACCCAAATCCAAGTTTGACACTATGAACCTTAAAATGCACATATATCTCTCATACAATGTTTGATTAAGGTCTACTCACTTTTAAAGTAATATACATTCAAAGACCTTCAAAATGAGATCAATTTCATTAAAATCGGAGATGGTATGCAAAATTTGAAATTTGGGCCCTTATTGTATATTGTACATATTGACCTTTTTACCCTTGTGTTTTATACTTTTATTTTCTTAATATTAAAAATCTAAAAAAATAGATTAAGTTGTAAATATTTCTTTCATATTTTTTCTAACTTTCTTTTAATTTTTCTCTTATTTAAAAATGACAAAAAATACAAAAGATGAAATCTGATATTTTATACCTATAAGATACCACCCAAAAATATTTTTGTATAGATGCCTTTCTTTGATTTTCCACCCTTCACGAAAGTTGTAGATCTCGTTGAGACGAACAACTTTCGTGTCGCTCATTTTTTGATTTAACCCTTTTTTTGTTTTTGATTTTTCTTTACATTTAATTTTTGAATTTTCTAGGAGCGACACGTGGCAGTTCCTGGAGCCACTACGTGTCATCCTTTTTTATTATTTTAGTAATTTCGTACTTTATTATTTATTTTAATTATTATTTATTTTAATTATTATTTATTTTAATTAATTATTTTTATTTATTTATTTATTATTTATTTCTCTTTATTATTTTTAGTAGCCTACTATATTACTTTATTATTTATTATTTTATTTCCCTTTTACTTCTTCTTTACTTGTTCCCCACTCCAAGTCACCACTTCCTCCATCATTCCTCCATCTTCTCCACCTCTTTTCTAACTCCCTCCTCTTCTTTATATTCTCATCTCCTCCATTTTTCTTCATCCACCTTTCTTGAGAGAGAGAGCCCCAAGCCCCTTTGATGCGTCATCAGTGACAGCTTTGGCACAGCAGGTCGAGCGACGACAAGGATTAGGTGAGATCCGTGGTGCACCTCCCACATAGCAGGAACTTCTCCAAACTCGCTGCCAAGCTTCAAGGTCGACATTCGCCCGACCTTTCGAGGCGACGACGGAGGCCGCATATCATAGCCCCATTCTCTAGGCGACTACACAGGTACATTTTCTATCTTCATCTCTTCATTTTTTATCTAACATATTTTCTTTATTGGTTTTCATCATCAAACTCACCACCACCATCAACATCACCAACACCGCCTCTTTATTAATATATTTATGTATACAAAAAAATTAAAAAATATATTACATCAAAAAAGGGTGCTAGGTTCCAGTCCTCTGCACCATCGCATTGTCGCCTCCCCCTGGTCGTCCTCCTCCGCGGCGGCGTCTCGCACCACCCCGCACGTGGCACCTCTCCTGTTGTTTGACCTGCGGCTGCCAGCCACCCGCTCGCGGTAGCCGGCACATCCAGATGGAGCGCCTGCGGCCACAGCCAACCGGCCCCCGCCGCATCAGCCCCGCGGCCTCCAATCCTGCCAAGCCGCACGGATCCCACGTGCTCCAACAACCCCCAGCAGATCCCACGTGAGATCTACAAGTTTCATGTTGATCAAAAATGGAAATGAGGTCGACTAAAGTACTAAAATACAAGGGTACAAATATACATACATACATACATACATACATACATACTTACATACATACATACATACATACATACATACATACATATATACATACATACATACATATAGTATACAACGGGGTCCAAAATCCAAGTTTGGCATACGAGCTCCGATTTAAATGAAATTGGTCTCATTTTGAAGGTCTCTGAATGTGTATTAATTTAAAAGTGAGTAGACCTAGATCGAAAGCTGTAAGAGAGAGAAATGTGCATTCTAAGGTCCAAGATCCCCAACTTGGTTTGGGATTTTATTGGTCAATTTTTCAAGTTAGTATTTTTTTGGTATTTTTTCTGTATTATTTGTTAGAAATATGTACAATATAGAGTGAATTTATGGGATTTGTAATTATTGTAAAATATATACAAATGAGTGATTTTTACAACTGAGTTAGGCTTCCTATCTAGTGCATATGCGAATGCTAAGATGCAAATGTTATAAATGCATGCATGAATGTTAATTACACAATTTTAGTGGAAATATGCTCCTAATTACTCAGTAACAAGGCTTTATTTTCAACTTTAAGAGTGACGAATCACAAATTCATCAACTGCACAGCACACAGGGTGAGTTCGGCGAGACTGATGAGGAACCCGCACCTCCATCTAAGGAGGATGTCCCAACAGTCACGGAAGATGCATCACCGGTTTCGTAGCAGAAATTTCTTTTTGGTCAGAGTTAAAGTCAGAGTCAGTATCAGTGTCCTGTACATAACTCAGTTCCTTAGTTCAATGAAAATCTTTCAGTTTCGGAATTTGAGTTAGCATCAATAATCCCTTTCCCATGAGCTCTTAAGGGTGGAAAGAAGAAAACTAAAAAAATACAAAAAGATGACCCTGAGATGGTGGAATTCTATAACAAGTACATTAAGGTCACAATGCCTATCGATAAGTATGTGGACATGACACATGCATTCCTGAAGTACCTTAAGGTGAGATGCACACCGACTAGGGTCAGCAGGAAGACCAAAAGTTGTGTTGAGAAACACGTTCTGTCAGTAGCCACTACTTGTGCAATAAAGAATGTGTTTCCGAGGAAACGAAGAGACATGGGTGCATATTATGTGGTGAGTCATGTCGATGACAGTGCGTTTGCACACACTCTCCTTGATAATGTCTCCTAAATTAACTTGATGCCTGCAACCCTCTATGAGCGGCTTAATCTCGGACATCTTAGAAAATCCATAGCAGTACTTCAGTCTGCAGATAAATCCACCAAGAGGTCCCTAGGAGAATTGAGGAATGCTATACATTAAAGTAGAGGGTCATGAATACATGATGGACTTTACAGTCCTTGATATGGAGACCCCTCGAAATTGGAGAGATCCTTATTTAATTACAAGATCGGGAAGATTCAGTTCCAAACTCCAGGAGGAGATGAGGAACTTGAGATGAAGCAGACCAGGTGGCAAAGGCCGGATTCAGAATCCAGCATCGAGTACTCTTTGTCTGAAGAATATTGTATTCATGTAGACACAGTTTGGCCATGGAGATAGAACCCAACCAACACCGATGAGTCCATGTCCTCCGGAGAAGATCATGTGCATGTGTCAATTTGTGAGATCCTTAAGAACGAGTACATGGCAGAATGTGCATTCCCCTACATCTTCAATGACGTAGAGGCCCAGCTGGGCCTGTCAGTCCTTCCCTCTTTAGGACAATCAGAAGATGAGGATGATGAGTCGGACGTAGCTTTAGCAGATCGCTTGGAAACCTTTGACGATCCGACTCCGGAGCTGAATGAGTTGGTGGTAGTGATTTTAAAGACAGACAACCACTATCAGCACAGAACCATATTCGATTGAGATAGACTTCCTTGATTATCACACCTTACCTGAGCTCAAACCTTTATCTACAACACTGAAATACGTCTTCCTTGCGGGACAAGAGAAGAAATATCCGATCATCATCAGCTCACGATTAACCGAGGAGCAGGAATCTCGCTTGGTAGAGATCTTGGAGAAAAACCGCAAGGCAATAGGTTGGAGCATTTCCGATCTCCATGGGATAAATTCCGCTCTGTGTTCGCACCATATCTACTTAGAAAATGAGGTTAAACCCTCTCGTGAATTCCAAGGTAGGTTGAATCCAAATTATGAGAGGTCGTAAAGAAGGAGATAAAGAAATGGTGTAACGTGGATTTTATTTATCCCATCTCTGATTCTAAATGGGTGGCACCAATCCATGTCTCGAAAAAGTCCGGAATTCAGACGACCACCAATGAGGACGGAGAGGAGACCGTGACACGAGTACCCACGTCGTGGCGAGTCTATGTGGATTACAGACGCATGAATGCTGCGACAAAAAAGGATCATTTCTCCCTACCATTCATTGATCAGATCTTAGAGAGATTAGCGGGGAAATAATTCTTCTATTTCTTAGACGGGTTCTCGAGCTACAATCAAGTAGTCGTTGCTCTTGAGGACCGGGAGAAAACCACGTTCACATGCCTCTTTGGTACCTATGCTTTCAGGCACATGTCCTTTGGGTTATGCAATGCTCCTGGTACTTTTCAAAGGTCTATGATTGTTGTATTCGCCGAAATGGTCGGCGAATTCCTAGAAGTCTTCACGGATGACTTCTCGGTCGACGGTGATTCCTTCGATCCCTGTCTTAGGAATCTGGACCGAGTCCTCAAGCGGTGTTGCAAGGTTAATCCGGTGCTCTCCTATGAGAAAAGTCATTTTATGGTGATAAGGGCATTGTGTTGGGGCACGTCATCTCCAAGAGAGGAATGGAGGTTGACCCGGCCAAGGTGGACGTGATCAGACGACTCCAGCCACCAACCAATGTGAAACAGTTGCGATCATTCCTCAGGCATGTTGGATTTTATCAGAGATTTATCAAGGATTTTTCGAAGATTATCCGACCACTAACTGAGCTTTTAGGCAAGGACATGGAGTTCATTGTTTATCACAAATATCTTGAAGCCTTTAAGCAATTAAAAGGGATGATCGTGGATGCCCCGATCCTACAAGCCCCAAATTGGTCTCTTCCTTTTGAGATCATGACGGGCGCCTCAGACTTTGTTGTTGGGGATGTGTTAGGACAGAAGAGGGATGGCGTCCTGTTTGCCATACACTACACATGCAAAGTGCATGATACTATTCAGCGTAACTATACAGTTACGGAAAAGGAGATGCTTGCAGTAGTGTTTGCCTTGGATAAGTTCAGAGCTCACTTATTTGGATCCAAGGTGATTGTGTTCACTAACCATACAGTGCTACGATACTTAATGGAAAAGAAGTATGCGGAGGCGCATCTTCTTAGGTGGATTCTGCTTATCTAGTAGTTTGATTTGGACATTCGTGATAAACTTGGAAATAAGAATGTAGTAGTTGATCACCTCGTTCGTCTCGAGAATCTTAATGCTTCTGATGATATGCCGATTCGAGACTCCTTCCCTAACGAGTCGATTTTTGTTGTCGACTCACTCCCATGGTACGCCACTATCGTGAACTATCTTGTCTCCAAGAAAGTTCCCAAAGATTGGCCCTAGAGACACATAGGCCAACTGAAGTCGGATGCGAGACATTACCACTGGGAGGATCCGATCTTTTTCTTTGAAGGACCGAATTGTGTCTGGAGACGGTGTATTCCTCAGGAGGAATATCAGAGTGTACTTACTTTATGCCACAATCTAGAGGCAGGAGGACACCACTCTGGGAAAAGGATCGCATGGAAGGTACTTCAGTGTGGCTTATACTGGCCGACTCTGTATCGCGATGCGCTCACCTTTACGAAGTCGTGCCCAGTATGCCAGCGACTGGGAGGAACCGTTGGTTCCAAGGATGAGATGCCGATGGAGCCTGTCATCATTTGTGATGTCTTTGATGCCTAAGGCATCGACTTCATGGGCCCATTCCCGGTTAGCCACGAATTTGAATACATCCTCCTTGCAGTAGACTATCTGTCAAGTGGGTGGAGGATGTCCCAACCAAAGCCGCAGACAATAGGACTGTCTGTAAATTCATCAGAGATCATATCATCTCTAGGTTCGGGTTTCCCAAAGTATTGATATCAGATATGGGTAGACACTTTGTGAACAGAGATGTAAAGAAGCTCTTGAAGGATTATGGCATCGAACACCGTGTCGCTAGTCCTGACCACCCACAGACCAATGGCATGGCTGAGGTGTCGAGTAGGGAGGTGAAAAACATATTGCAGAAGCTTGTCCGCCCAGATAGGAAGGACTGGTCTCAGATCTTGGATCAAGTCCTATGGGCTTATAGGATAGCTTACAAGACATCGTTAGGAACCTCCCCATTCAGGATGGTATTTGGAAGCCGTGCCATTTGCCCACAGAATTAGTGCACAAATCAGAATGGGCAATCAAGAAGGTTAAGTGCAATACACACCTAGGACAGAAACAGAGAGAGATGAATCTGAATGAGCTTGTGGAAGTCAGAAACCGAGCATACGACAACAGTTTGGTGTATAAGGACAAAGTAAAGTGTTGGCACGACAAATATATCAGACGAAAGACCTTTGTTCCTGGACATAAGGTATGGTTGTTCAATGCAAGGCTGAAGGTTTTCCAAGGCAAGGTGAAATCCTAGTGGACGGGTCCATTCAACGTCTGTGTTGTGCATGATAGTGGATGTGTAGAGATCTCAGATCTCACAGATTGAGCACAGACATTCCTAGTCAATGGACAACTGCTGAAGCACTTCGTCGAACCCAATGAACAGTTAGTCCATATTGAGGAGATTGTATTCCTGCGTGAGACAAACTCAGTGCATACACATAGAGCCGCGTATGAGACCTTGCAGCAATGAGCTCTCGCCATCAGCAGCATCTAAAAGATTCAGACCGCGATCCTTGTATATACCCACCATTCCTGTACATTCTTTCCCTCCCTCCCGCAACTCTACTCACTCTCCCACGCTTCATATATTTCCATCTGCAACTATACTTAGGATGACCAGATCCTAAGTATAGGGGGAAGAGTCACTTGAGTTTGTTCACTATTCACTGTACATTCTCCAAGATCTCATTGGTCCTCATACTTACTCCTATCCTATGCTTAGGCTGACCTAAGCCTAAGTATAGGGGGACCGATGCCCATCATGTATATACTCATCCACTTGCCCTCTTGACCTTGTCGCCCCATTTTTTATCTTCTTCTACACTTAGGCTGCCAGAGCCTAAGTATAGTGGGGTGGAGCGACTTCTATACTTTTTGTAATTTTGGCTCTCCTACGCTTAGCACGAGCCATGTCTTTTATCCTCGCTTTTTGTGCTCTGAGGACATAGCATATGCTAAGTATAGGGGGCGTGTATATACTATATATATACTTTTCCCATAGCTCGTACTTTCGCGTATTTTTGTATATACTATACAATAATTACGGGGTGGGTAAAAATTGAGAGAAGTTTTTGTAAAATACATTTATATAAATAAAAAAATCATTAAGTAAAGGATTCTTATTTACTTTTTCACATCATCTCTACATATAAAAGTAAGAAAAGAGTCTTGCATTTCATTCATCTACATAGCATGTCATCTACATCTCATCTGCATATCTTGCATATGCAAAGTGAAAAGCTAGTGGGTTCTGAATCAAGTTATGAGTAGATGTTGAAGAGGGACTTGATTTGACCTTAATCCACCTAATTTCATAGGAACCTTTTAGGAACTGGAGTTAAGATTTCTCAGGTCAAGTGACTTAATTCTTTGAGTCTGCAAGTCTATGTTCACATGTCATCTTGATTAGTCTAAGTAGAATATCTCGTGCACACGCATGATTCTTATAGATAATGACCTAACTTGGACAAGCACAATGCACATAGCTCTTCATTGATGAGGTGGTGAGGAAGTAGAATCCTTTAGCTTGGAGTAGCACACAGGTGAAAACATCCCTCCTCCTCTAGAGAGGGTACTGCACCTCAACTTAGTCTGGTGGTGTTGATATTTAAGGACGGGATGATGTGGGTTGCAATAATGCTTCAAAAGAGAGATAGTCTACTGGCTCAAGAGGAAAAACTCTTGATGTACATGCTGCACCTTGTATCTATTTGAAAAAAAATGCAAGACACTCCAAAAAAATAAGACAGGCCGAAGCGAAAAGAAAATACATGTCGAAATATGTATATTAGCAAGAAGTTTGCAGCTGGATGACTTGGCTACACTGGTCAAGCATCCGGGGATAGGTAGCTACACTAGTTACTGTCCATTCTTTTCTTCACCTCCTCCTCTTGATCTAGTCGCACTTGAACTTAGAAGGGAATACCTCGTGAAGGATATGGTGAGATCCTCAAGCGCATCACGGAAGCATGAGCATCGTATCGAATACGCCGAAGAACGACTAGTCGTACTAGTTGTTCTATACAGTGGAAATTAAAATTTTTTATGTGACAAAACCACATGATCCAAGAACACTTCTAGGATCGTTTCGTCTAAACCACAAACAAGTAATAGGATTACCTTTTGAAGCGTGGTTGCGATCGAGTCTCTAAACGAAGAGACCTCCTGTCTCAAGTCCGATCCGACGGAGGAGACGCTTGCGAGCGTGTTGATGAAACACGTACTTCTCGCAATCCATGTTGATGATCCAAGCAGCGGACCTCCTAATCTCGACACACGAGATCTGATGTCTTCTTCACGAGCAAGGCACACCGAAGGAGACGGAGATCCACGAGCAAACGATCGGGCAGCATAACGACAATGCTACGGCGATGGAGAACCTCTCTAGGGCATCCATGGTGGACGACCACATGAGAGGGAGAGAGAGTAGACATGTAGAGAGAGAAAAAGAGAGAGAGAGACTTATGTTCTCTTATGTGTAAAGAAGAGCAATGGTGTGCCTCTCCTTTTATAATATTTTGGGATCCATGGATCTCAATCCATGGGCAACACAAATCCAATGGCTCTCATTGATTTGTGTTTCTCTTAATGGCTAAGATTTGTGTTGGTAAAAATCAACAACAATTAATTTAATTTAGATTAAATCTATATTGATAAATCAATATAAATCAATTTAAATTAAATCAATCAAGCATGGAGATTATGGAATGAAGATTGCCTCCTACCATAATATTAGATTTGGTGGCAATCTCAAGCAATCTCAATAGATCCCATTATTCCATGGAAATCTCCAAGATTTACAACAACAATTGTTGTAAATTATTCTACAAAAATAATTCATAATTATTTTGTAAATATTGCAATCTTTCCATTGGAAAATTGTGAATCACATTTACAACCCAAAATAAAATGTGAATAAAATTTTCAATTAATTGTCCAATGTGAATCCAATTCACATCAACATTTAATTAACAAATGTAAATTACAATTAGCTCTCTCTTATATATTATAAATCACATTTATAGTATATATGACTAATATGGATATTGCTATCCACATTATTCATATCCATGGTAAGTAAATCACATTTAATCATCTTGGATTTCTATTCTTGTGTGCCCAAATAATATGAATCGCATTCACATTATTCACATCATTGATAATTCAATCACATCTACTTATCTCATATAACTCTCCTTATAATATGAATCAAATTCATATTATTCATGTTAATTAAATCACATATAATCATCAATTTTCTCAATGCTCGGATACCCATATCAACAATGAAATTATCCTAAACTCTTTCAAGGATAATGCGCTTTCTCCGTGAATACTTGGAGATAAGGATAGGATGATTGTATTGTTCCACGTATAGTGACTTGGATGTTGAGATCATATCTCAAATCCAGATCGCGGGCCTCCCATAGATGCTTAATTAAATCAAGACCGCAAATCTAATCTTCTCATTGCATGTGAATCACATTCAGATCAATGTCCAACATTTTGGACCAAGATCAGATTACTTCTCTACTGAGAGGAGTCACTAAAATCCAGACCCGTTTCATCACTCCCTAGGAATGTAAGCGTCATGGTTATACAACCGTTTACGATCACATCACCCTTAGGTATTCCCAATACCTGTACATCCTGCATACTGGAAGACTCAGAATAAACCTGAGTATTAGATCAACTTTATACTGTCTACTTCAGGGTTTTTTTTCAGTAAGTTTCTCATTCGATCATTGGGAGTTGGTACCGATGATATACTTTCCAAAAGCATATATCATACCTAGGTCTTGATCCTATACTTTCCAAAAGTATATATCAAACCTACAAATTCAGTCAAGCTTCCAAAGCGAGACGACCGTGCACGGAATTTGATTCTTCCCAATATCTCATGAGTGAGCTCATGCCTTCCGATTTAGTAAATGAACCTGTATGGTCCTTTTGAGAGATCGTATTACTTATATGCCCTTATATGCACACCAGCGCGCCGATGTATAGACCTTGGTTAGGTCATCAACCTATCGGTCTGCCAAATGTACATATTCAGACATATAGTAACGCATTTGTCTCCGGTCAGAGGATGTGTGCCTATATCATGACAGCATACGATATAGGACTTTGGTTATTTCGATCTTGTTAAGTCAACTTTTTGACCTAACTAATCTGACACCTCTGAATCTCTATTACTATGCGGAGGACCTGCATCAAGAGGTCAGTCAGATATCAACCTAATTGATAAGGATTGCCATCTCCTACTCAGGCTGGAGATCATCTCTTAACAATCATTTGACGGTGCTTGATAAGTCCTCAATCTAACCCTTTAGATATTCATCCAAGCACCAACCTCTATGATTCAATTATTGAATCAACAACTGTATGATTATTAAGATGACCATAGTACATAACCCTAATTGTACTAAGGGACCTATTATGCAAATTAGATATTCTTCATTTTAGATCAGGGAATGATATTTGCAATAACATTTATTGCATAATGGCTCGTCGTGGGCTCACATGTCCAACAATATCCCACTAGCCCAAAGACCCATTAATGGGTTAATCATTTAAACCGACACTCATGTGACAATCATAAGCTATTTAGAAAATAGCTAGGTAAGTTGATCGGTCACTCTGTTTCTGCGAGACTATGTCAAGTCCTTTTATGGCACTTGCATATCCCCAGTGATAGTGCTCGCATATAGTCCTTGACACTACAGCTTAATAATTATCATAACCAGTATCTCTGTAATCCTTATCAGAATACCCTTATTCGTGGAGATCACTGTCTCTTAAGGTATCCACAGTTAAGACCTTTTTAGATCTCTATCTATAAAGTCTTAAGTTTTTGAAGATAAGACTTTGAGATCACTATCTCAAAAAATCTTGTCATCTATGAAGATTTTGTTATTGCAATCAAGTGTTTTCTCTCCATAATAGGATTAGAAACACTTTACTACTCCCACTGCATGGCAGATATCTGGCTTTTGTACACATCTAGCATACACTCTGCTTCTCGTAACTGATGCACAAGTGCAAGCAGTTCTACCATTCACTTCCTTAACTCTTTGAGGTGCTATCCCTTTAGATAGGCCAGTAGGATATCTTAAGGAATGGAAGCCATTCTTGGAATTTTCCAGAAAATAGAATATGTTCAAGGTGTACTACTATTATGACAGTCCCAATACCCTCTTCTCTTTGCTTCTAAACACCTTCAGAACTATGATCTAAGAGGAATCATTGAGATCATATCTCAAGTTATGGAACAACCAAATTATAAAACACTTATTATTATCCTTATACCATTTTAAATGATTAGGATATCATCTACATTTATCACAATGAACACAAAGGCACACCCACTAAGCTTCACATGGCTCATCAAGATTCTATCTGAAATCATAAAATTTATAATTTCATCAAATCTTATGGTCCAACTTCAAGAAGCTTATTTGAGTCCATAGATGGATTCCTTTGCTTGCACACCTTGCTTTCCTCAACCATGAAGCCCTGGGGCTACTTCATGTGAATATCCTCAGAGAGCTATTCATAGAGGAATGCAATCTTGACTTACATCTTGAAGACGAAATAGTCAAGTTGTGTAGCTAAGGTTAGCAATATTCTGATGATTTTAAGCATGGTTACTGGAAAGCAAGTCTCATCGCAAGCGATGTCTTCTTTCTTCATGTGCAGCTCGTGGCTACGAACCATGCTTTGAAGGTCTCTACCTTATCATCAGGTTCCCTTTCTCTTGAAGATCCATTTACATATTTACAGGTCTTACCCATATAGGTGGATCCTCGAAGGTCCATATACAACACTTGTATATGAAATCTATTTTAGAATTTCATTGCTAAAATCCATCTTTCCATGTCATGATCCTCCGGAGCTTCATCACATGAAGTCTGATCATTGTCAGACTTAATCGACACATGGAATATATTCTCAAACTCATTTGAAGAGGTATTAGTGTTTCATCTTTAATTGTCCTTTTAGTTTCCGATTTCAGGAGCCTCATTATCTTCTCAAGATTAAATGATTTCCTACACTTCATATTCATCTTGATTCTCAAGAGAGTCATCCTCTAAGAATCACATTCTCATAGATGAGATCTTTTAAGAATCTCAAGGTTATAAAGTAGGTATCCAATACCATCCTTTATTTTCTTAATGAAGTAGCACTCTCTAGTGCTTAATTCCAGCTTACATGCATGGAACCATATTAAGGATATATGTTGTAGTCTCTACTACATATATACCAGGAAACTAAGAGATAATTATGCTAAAATTCATCATTGATAAGATCATGTCACACATGATCCAATTGTATCTCCCTATAACTTTATTGAGTTAAGGCGTGTTAGGAGGATTGAGATATAAATGATATTCATATCTCCATAAGGTATTCTTTGAATTTATCTAATAGGTACTTGCTACCTAGATTAGATCAAATTCATTTTATCATCCTTCAAACTTTGGTTCTAAACCAAAATAATGAAATCTTTGAACATCTCAAAGGTTTCTTAGGTGAAGAGAAGAAATCTCTTATCATACATAATCATCAATAGATATCACATATCCATAATGTTTACTATGATATAGATGATTTGCATACAACAATATATATGAGATCCTGAATACCTTGACATCTTGCACCATTCCCAAAGAAGGGTGTATTAGACATTTTACTTTGAATACAATATTCATAAGTATGTAAGTTTTGAAATTTTAGACATTCTAAAGTTTCATCTCTTACTAGTCTATTGATCACATCAATAGACAAATGTCCAAGGATTGATGCTAGATCATTGTCAAATGATCTTCATCCTCCTATTGATCTTAAGGTTTAATTTCAGTATTTAGAAATGTTAATGAACCATTCATTAATTTTCTAATTTAGTGGAGTCCACTAGATTTTAGATTACTATCTGAAATATCTCTATCATAACTCTTTATGATAGATTTATTATAGAATTCATGTTTATTTCCAACATCTAGAAATAAACAATAAGTGTATTTTAATATCTAGGTCATAGAGACACTCTCTAAGACCAAGGGCTCTCCCACTGAAATGATGAAGTCTATTGATCCAATGGAAATTGTTGCAACAATTGCATCAATTCCAACATGGATGACCATTAAACCTTAAGATCAAATTTCTAATCTTCTAATATATATATGCAACCAATTGCAAGTGTCATTAGAAGATTGAGATACAATTATTGGACTTTATCTTATCAAATAAGAAAGTCAATTTCAGTGATTTCTGTAGATTATTCCGATGCACTATCCGAGTCCTTCTCTAAGGATACTAGATAGATTTGATAATCATACAATCAACACATCAACTTATTGTAGTATTGGCATTCATCGAACTCTTTGGATGTCATATGGAAGTCACCGAAGTACAGTCAACTCTTTGACTTTCCTTCTTACTTGGGTTAGACCCATGCTTCCATTGCGCTCTCTTTATCTATGAACAACCATTGCTCAAGACAAAGGATATCTTATGTTAAATTCAAAAGAATTTAATGTAATAGCATTTCAACATTTATACATGCTTCATTAAAATCATACAATATGAATATTATAAAGCTTCATGAATGACTAGAGTATAGATAGTAGAACGATGACACTCATCGTATCTACATCCATCTAAACTCTTAAAACATTGGTTCAGGTAGGTATTCAAACATTTTGAATACGTCATCTCTTATAGAGCTACCATTCTGTATGATGTAGTGAACCATCTCATTCATGATAAATGTCAAAAGCACATATGTATGCCGGAATATCTTCTTAGATTTTTTATAAGGATTAATTGACAACTACGATCATCATCGACATGCCACTTTCAAAGTACATTTTATGATATCAAGACCATAGAAACATACAAACCCTAGGGTTGTAGTCCTATTATCTATTTAATTGTCCTTCCTCATTATTGTGAGGAAACTTGCACATTGCAACCACATACATTATGTGTCCAATTGCAAGTACAATATCTGGATCATGAGTCCAATCCATGATATTTTACTGGTTATTATTGAGTATAACATTGAGTGGGTTTAATGAAGGATTATCTTAAATAAGAAATTTGCATAAGTGTATATATTTAAAATATATACATATTTTACTTTGATTTAGGAGTTTTTATATCAAAGTTGTCTTGTCTTGTCAACACTGAAACTTCATTCCATTAATCACTTTCAATGTAAGAGATATACTTACCATTATATCTCAAGCAAGATCTGGGATCTCCTTCCTTATCTTTATTACATCCTAATAATATGAGAACCTGTACCTCGGATAAAAAGAAGCAGGAACACATTCCGCCTTGCAAGTCCAACTTGCATCTCCCAATTCGGTCTTTAACACCTGGGCCCACCACCCTAAGGTGATGTTGACCCGTCATTAATTGAACCAACCGTTAACAGGAATACAACTCGTTATGCGCAATCCAATATCGTCCCAATAATATGAGGACCCGATATTGGGATCACTACGCATACGTCCTTACTCTTTCGAGAAGCGAAGAGTCCGATCCAAATGGCTTGTATGCAGGAGCTGTCACTTCGGACAGGCATCTCCGACATACAATCTCCGACGACGGAATCCTTCGCCTTGACGTGAGACCGTGGATGTCACTTATGTGATCCTCCATATCATTTATAAATTTAATTAATCATTATGAATCATATTCATTATGAGTAATTCTTCCAAGAGAATTAACACATATATTAATAATAGAGTTTCTTAATTTTAATTGGATTCCAATTAATCTAATCATATTAAATCAATGATCTAATTAATATCAAACAATCTTTATTGTTACTTGAATCATGGTATTATCTCGAATACGTATTATTTCGAATTTTAATAATTAGAAATACATCATGATTTCTTAAGCATTATACTAATTCTACCCACTATCATGGCCAGTACTGACGGGAGTGGGACAGACCGCACACGGTGCAACCTGCTACCCCAACGCTCCCCGACTAGACACCAAATCCACCTCGGGAAAGGATAATGCAAAATAGATCACTTTGTACTTGAGATGATCATCGGTTCTTCAACTAAAATTATACCATATAATAATAATCAAAACCATTTTGATTAACATTATAATGAGATTTGCTAAACAAATCCCAAATCCTATTCAAGCAACATGTTTGTTGGAATGTAGATCATGTAACCTATTAGTGATCTAGATAGCATCTAATCAAATATTGGTTAAGGCAATGTCATTTATGGAAATAATTATCATCTAATATTTCACAAATATTTATGCATAATTATTCCAAGAAATTAAACAATTTAATTTCACTAATTGATTAAATGACAATCACTAGGATCTTGATTAGGAAAGTATTTCCAGTAGTCACCCTCACTTACTAAATCATATCTTAGTCAATTTAAATCCAAATTAAGCAAAATAAGTTTCTAAAGTTTGCTAATTTGATTTACAACAGAACTTAAGTGATTTGCACGCATTTAAAGTCGTTTCAAATCCGCAATTAACTCTTTAATTACGTTGAGATTTGCAGTCCCCGAAATTGTGGATACGTGTTCACTAAAATGAGCATAACTTGAGCAAACGGAATCGAAATCACGTAAACTCAGATCCTACGGTTTTCTTATTTAATGGAAAACAAAGTACAATTATTATTTTAGTATTTAAACAATTTAAAAAGTGCCGAAAATAATCTCAAAATAGAGATGCGAAAAAGAAATGCAAGAAAACTTTCGCAAATGAACTCAAGTCATCCTCGGTTAATGGATCGCTTCCAAAACCTTCGACCTAAGACTCTGATACCACTTGAAGGATGTGATGAGATCCTCAAGCGCATCACGGAAGCGTGAGCATCGTATCGAATACGACGAAGAACGACTAGTCGTATTAGTTGTTCCATATAACGGAATTAAAATTTCTATGTGATGAAACCACATGATCCAAGAACACTTCTAGGATCGTTTCATCTAAACCAAAAATAAGTAATAGGATTACCTCTTGAAGCGTGGTTGCGATCGAGTCTCTAGACGAAGAGACCTCCTGTCTCAAGTCCGATCCGACGGAGGAGACGCTTGCGAGCGTGTTGATGAAACACGTACTTCTCGCAATCCATGTTGATGATACAAGCGGCGGATCTCCTGATCTCGATGCACGAGATCCGACGTCTTCTTCACGAGCGAGGTGCACTGAAGGAGACGGAGATCCACGAGCAAACGATCGGGCAGCATAACGACGATGCTGCGGCGATGGAGAACCTCTCTAGGGCATCCATGGTGGACAACCACATCAGAGGGAGAGAGAGAGTAGACGTGTAGAGAGATAGAGAGAGAGAGAGACTTATGTTCTCTTATGTGTAAAGAAGAGCAATGGGATGCCTCTCCTTTTATAGTATTTTTGGATCCATGGATCTCAATCCATGGGCAACATAAATCCAATGGCTCTCATTGATTTTTGTTTCTTTTAATGGTTAAGATTTGTGTTGGTAAAAACCAACAACAATTAATTTAATTTAGATAAAATCTATATTGATAAATCAATATAAATCAATCCCAAATTAAATCAATCAAGCATGGAGATTATGGAATGAAGACTGCCTCCTTCCATAATATTGGATTTCGTGGCAATCTCATGCAATCTCATGAGAACATATTATTCCATGGAAATCTCCAAGATTTACAACAACAATTGTTGTAAATTATTCTACAAAAATAATTCATAATTATTTTGTGAATATTGCAATCTTACCATTGGAAAATTGTGAATCATATTCACAATCCAAAATAAAATGTGAATTACATTTTCAATTAATTATCCCATGTGAATCCAAATCACATCAACATTTAATTAACAAATGTAAATTATAATTAGCTCTCTCTTATATATTATAAATCATATTTATAGTATATATGACTAATATGGATATTGCTATCCACATTATTCATATCCATGATAATTAAATCACATTTAATCATCTTGGATCTCTATTCTCGTGTGCCCAAATAATATGACTCGCATTCACATTATTCACATCTTTGATAATTAAATTACATTTAGTTATCTCAGATAACTCTCCTTATAATCTGAATCAAATTCATATATTCACGATAATTAAATCACATTTAATCATCAATTTTCTCAATGCTCGGATACACATATCAACAATGAAATTATCCTGAACTCTTTCAAAGATAATACGCTTTCTCCGCGAATACTTGGAGATAAGAACAGGGCGATTGTATTGTTCCACATATAGTGACTTGGATGTTGAGATCATATCTCAAATCCAGATCGTGGGCCTCCCATAGATGCTTGATTAAATCAAGACCGTAAATCTAATCTTCTCATTGCATCTGAATCACATTCAGATCAATGTCCGATATTTTGGACCAAGATCACATTACTTCTCTACTGAGAGGAGTCACTAAAATCCAGACCCGTTTCATCACTCCCTAGGAATGGAAGCGTCATGGTTATACAATCGTTTTTTATCACATCACCCTCAAGTATTCCCAATACCTCTATATCCTGCATACTGGAAGACTCAGAATAACCCGAAGTATTAGATCAACTTTATACTGTTTACTTCAGGGTTTTTTGCAATAAGTTTCTCATTCCATTATTGGGAGTTGGTATCGATCATATACTTTCCAAAAGCATATATCATACCTAGGTCTTGATCATATACTTTCCAAAAGTAGATATCAATCCAACAAATTCAGTCAAGCTTCCAAAGCGAGACGACTGTGCACGGAATTTGATTCTTCTCAATATCTCATGAGTGAGATCATGCCTTCCGTTTCAGTAAACGAACATGTATTATCCCTTTGAGAGATCGTATTACTCATATGCCCTTATATGCACATCAATGCGCCGGTTTATAGACCTTAATTAGGTCATCAACATATTGGTCTGCCAAATGTACATACTCAGACATATAGTAACACATCTGTCTCCGGTAAGAGGATGCGTGCCTATATCATGACATCATACGATATAGGACTTTAGTTATCTCGATCTCGTTAAGTCAACTCTTTGACCTAACTAATCTGACACCTCCGAATCTCTATTCTTATGCAGAGGACCTGCATCAAGAGGTCGGTCGAATATCAACCTAATTGAGAAAGGATTGCCATCTCCTACTCAGGCCGGAGATCATCTCCTAACAATCATTTGACGGTGCTTGATGAGTCCTTAATCTAACCCTTTAGATATTCATCCAAGCACCAGCCTCTATGATTCAATTATTGAATCAACAACAGTATGATTATTAAGATGGCCATGGTACATAACCCTAATTGTACTAAGGGACCTATTATGCAAATTAGATATTCTTCATTTCAGATCAGGGAATGATATTTGCAATAACATTTATTGCATATTGGCTTGCCGTGGGCTCGCATGTCCAACACCCCGCTCCTCGAGGAAAGAGTTACTGGATAGGGGAATTAGAGTTACCTTATTAGAGGAGGCTGCTTCTTGGACATTTCTGACGTGGAGAGGTATTTTTCACTTACACAGTACAAGTAAGAATCATAGTCATTAGAAATTTGCGTTTGAGGATTTGTTTTGACCTGACTATTGAGGAGTCTTGAATAGAAGACTTGTGGAACTTGAAGTCTATTAGGTCTTAAGTTCAGATCCCAATAAGGTTCTGCCACACAATTAATCCAAAGATCGAGTCAAGCTCCAGTTTCAACTATTGTTTGTGACCTTGGTATGAAACTCAAAATCATTTCACTCTTGCATTTCATTTCAGTTGCTCGAGGACGAGCAATGTTTAAGTATAGAGGGTTGATGAATCAGTGATTCATCACTCTTAAAGTTGAAAATAGAGCCTTGTTCTCGAGTAGTTAGGAACATATTTCCACAACAATTTGTGTAATTAGCATTCATGCATGCATTTATAACATTTGCATCTTAGCATTCACATATGCACTAAATAGGAAGCCTAACTCACTTGTAAAAATTACTCATTTGTATATATTTTACAATAACTATAAATCCCATAAATTCACTCTATAAATAACAAATAATACAGGAAAAATACCAAAAAATACTAACTTGAATAATTTACCAATAAAACCCCAAACCAAGTTGGAGACCTTGGACTTTAGAATGCACATTTCTCTCTCTTACAGCTTCTGATCTAGATCTACTCACTTTTAAATTAGTACACATTCAGATACCTTCAAAATGAGACCAATTTCCTTTAAATCGGAGCTCGTATGCTAAACATGGGTTTTGGGCCCCCATTGTATTGTATGTATGTATATTTGTACCCTTATATTTTAGTACTTTATTCGACCTCATTCCCGTTTTTGGTCAACATGAAACGTGTTTCATGTTTTGTGTTTTTCCAAATTCGGCCATCTTCTCCCTTTTAGCTCACATTCTTTTTCAACCAACCAGATTAGGCCACGTGGCGCACTCTGATTGCGCCACGTGGCCCACACCATTGCCCGCCACACGGTCTCCTCCCTCTACTGTACGATGGATCTTCTTCTCTCCCGATCACCTTCATTCAAGCCCGCTTTGAACTCCACCATCCGATCAAAGCCTAGACTCCATCACATTCCTCCGTCAACGCCTCACCCTCCACCCTCCACATGGCAACATCTCCACCTCCCGATCCATCCCCAACGCCTTCATCCCAGCCGCCCCTCTCCGCTAGATCATCAACCACCTGATCGCCCTTCAAAATCTCATCATCACCATCCACTGCCGCCCGCCTGAGAAGAAGGCACGTGGTGTCATCAACGCCACCCGATCTCCTCCATGCACTTCAGATCTCAACCATTCCTCCCTGCGCTACCCTCAGCCATTTGATCATGTTCCTAATACCATCTTATCCATCCGCCAGCGTCGAGCTCTCATCATGCCACGTGGTGCTTTACGCCCTTCGATGGATCTGCTTCGATCTAATCCTGGTCTCTCCCTCGTGCCCACATCCTGGCCGTTGGTCACAAGATTCAATGGCTGAGGCGTCGTCTCCTACCTCCCGAAGAAATCCCGCCCACGTCGCCCACCTCGTAACAGCTCCGCCCCCTTCCTATTTTTGGCTCCACTCCAGTCACCCTCTCCGGCCACTGTCACTCCACGACGTCGCACATACCTCCTTCATACTCACCAATCTCCATGACACCCTCCCTCGTCGCTCCACATGCTCCACGAAACCACACCTCTCATCACCTACACCTCCACCTTCTCTCTATAAATTTTACACCTTCGACCACTTTCCATGGCATTCGCCCTTGCAGAGAGGTACCTAGAGCTCTAATCTACCTGTTGGTGACATCAATTGAGTGCAAGAGAGAGCGAAGATGGTGGTCTACCTCCGGCGAGATTCGTGGCGTTTCTTCACCATGTAGCAGCTCCTCTAGCGAGTTGCACGAGCTCGGGATCCTACCGGACCTCGAGCGATGACCGACGGCTCCATTCCGAGTGCTAATTCCCAGGTAGTACCACTCCATTTCCTCTCCGCTCTCCTTCTTGTTTTTCTTAGTTGTTATATACATTTATCACATCTCTCCGATCAACTTCTCACCTCTCTGACCATCCATCAAGCTCCGCCTTGGAGCTCTCACCTTCACACACTCCTTAGTTCACTCCGGCAATGCATCACACCTTCTTCCGACCAAAGCTTCGCAGTCACGGCGGAGGAAGATCATAAACCAATGTTAGCTCCGCCTTCAGGCCTCACCGCACTTGCACGCACCTCACGAGCACACGACATGCGATTTCTAGCACAGACTAACCCTGCAGGACCCATCATCTTCATTGGCTGGACTTCATGCCGGAACCACTTCGAGCTTCTTCGCCTCCGATCTCCGATCAACACCAGCGACCTCCAAAGTCTCCAGTGGCCTCCTGACGCTTCCACGAGCGATATGAGCCATTCAGGAGTCATCGACGAGCATTCACGAGCACGGGAGAAAGTGACAGAGCCATAGCCAACTCGTCGGAGCCCTGCCAAGTCCGCCGCAGGAGGCGACGGACTGGAGAAGAAGACTTCCAGCTTCTGTCGGATCATTTTGATCCAACGGATCTTATCATGCCACGTCCCGTCTGCTTCGACTTCCAGATACCGTTAGATCTCGCTGATCTGACAGCCCCCAGCAAGCCACATCACCCGTATTAAGCCACCGTTGAATCGCTCCTGATCTAGCGGTCTAGACCTCACAACGTGGAGTCTCCGAGCCTCTTCCTCGACCCTAGGCTCAGAGTGACCGAAGCTAATACGAATCTAGTCCGAGCCTCCAGAGTCATCCGAGCCTCTGCCCGAGACTCCATCGTTGTCCGAGCCAAGCTCCTCACATGTCTCTCATGTGAGGGCTGGGTAATTTACAACGAGGCCTTGAGAAGTTTCAGAAATTGTATTCTGATCCCTGCCAGACACGTCACGTGTTCTAGTGGGAACTTTGCATCCATACACCCCCGTATTATAGGTATTTACACTTTAGTCCCTATCAGCACGTTTTATTTTGAAGAAACTATATTTTTTGTATTGCATTTTGGTCCCCGTCTTTGCACACATATTTAGGTGTCCATTTTTCATTATTTTTAAATTCCAAAAACTACATGTTGTAGTTTAACTTGTCCTTTATCTTATGTGACATGTGTCATATTTTTTGTGATATGAATTGAATTTAATATTATTACTTTAGTGAAATCTGACATATTTTGCCGGTTGTGCGACTTTTATTGATTATTAAATTCTTTGTTACTCCAAAAATCACCATAAAATCACATTAAACTTAGGCTACGTTGCTCTACATTGCACCCTAAACTCAAAACATTTTCACGCATAATGAGGCCTGAATACATCAAATAGTATTTTTCTTAATTGATTTTTAATAGGTCCATTTCACATAAATTTTTAGGTTTATTAATTTTCCTGGATTCCTCTAACGTAGACCTATCTAGGATAATTTTTATATATGAAATTAATTGCTTTTGTATTTATTAAAATTAATTTTGCAAAAACTACCCTACATTCATATTTTATTAATATTTAATTCATCTAGAGTTGAAAAATTCCAAAAAAATTACGGTAATTTAGTTTCATAGCATTCCATCATCTGGCCAAGTTTCATTAATTTTGGATCTCATTTGATTGCATTTCTTGAAAAGTTGGCTAGAATTTGCACTGCATTTTCCTTTATTGCATAGAAAAGATAAAAAGACTAAAAAATATTCTTCTGAGAATCTGATCTCTAATTTAACTGAAAATTTACCTAAGGAGACAACTGACTCCCTGAGTTCGACCTTGGAATTTCCCAAGTAAAATAAATTTTCCTCTTGAACTTGATTATCCATTAAGTCTTAGTGGTGTTTTTGACGAAGTCTCTGTTACCCGACTGCAATGAACTTTACATCTAATTTAATCGATAACTTGGTTGAATTAACAAGGGTAGTCGAGACGGCATCAGCCCCCCTCCCCCCTCCCCCCAAATGTGGCAATGAGGCGGCGGACCTTCGATGACGAGGCCAACCTTCAATTCACATTCAATCCCGAGTTTCTGGGGGCGGTTACTGAAGGGATGCCATCAATGATGAAATTTGCATCGTTTGAGAGGGACATTTAAACTCCATTACATTTCAACCTTGTGCAGTGTACGTAGGTAGGACCCACTCGGGAATGGTAACATTCGTGGTGCAACCCGGTCTGAAGGGGTATGAAGTTGAAGAACCGGGATCCTTTGACCCTCGACCTCATGAGCCCGGTCTTATTGAAAGGTATGCATTGGATATGGTCGTGGACACCATCTCATGTCAGCGTGGCCATCTTTTACAGAATCCGCCTGAAGCGTCTGATGATATAGGCACGTTGATCTCGCAGCAGAGCTCGGAGAGACCCCTCTCGCCTTCTAGATCCCATTTAATCCTCCACGATGGGCTGCATGGCAGGGATGCGCCAGAGGAGAGCAATCAAAATCCTCCTCTATAGGATGTGGGGGCTCCAGTGGGGGTGGGGTGTTGTCGGTAGACTTGAGGTGCTATTATGTTCCTGAAGCACCGAAACAAGAGGCGTTGGGGATGCCAAATTGAGGACACTGGTTGTTGAAGAAGTAAGAGAGCTCAAGGGTGCTGAGGATGAAGTTGTTGGGATTACGTTGCATGACTCCGAGTCAGGGTCAAATGTAAGGGATGTCGGGCAACAACGCAGGAAACGGTACTGACCTCGGAAGGAGAGGGTTACAAGGGGCGGGGACCTTGCCGTCAGTGAGTCGCGGGTATTAGACAGGAAATATTTAATGTCGAATATTTCTATGGTGGCGGGAGTGATCCCCGTCATCGGGAACACTAAGGGTTGCTAATGAAGATAGCCTCCTAGAATGTATGTGGGTTAGGGAACCCCGAGAAAAGAAGGTGTGTGGGATCTTCGTTGAATGATCGGCTGGTGGATATTGTTTTTATGAAGGAGAGAAAGCTCAATGATTGCCCAGACGTGGTGTGGAAATCCTTCGTATTAAGACACATCAACAACTTCTCGGCGATTAATGATGTGGGAAGTGCTGGTGGTGCGGCGGTTGCATGGTATAATAAAATGTTCGAACTACTGTCGGAGAGAAGGGGGTTCTTTCGTGCTAACAGGGGAGCTTCGAATCAAGATTACTATTATCTTGTGTCTATGGACCAATTGACTATTTGCTTTGTGGGGACCTCTGGACTGAGTTGCGGGATGTGAGAGCGATGTTCTCATATGCACCATGGGTCGTGGCTGGGGACTTCAATGTCACATTGCTATCTACGGACATACCAGGGATGAGAGGTGGACAAGATCCGGTTTAGGTGCTTTAATGAAGCTGGTTGGGGACTTGCAGTTTGTGGTTCTTTGTACAACTGATATAAGGTACACATGGAGAAATTCTGGATCTAGATCGTGGTTAGATCGCTTCCTGGTTTCGCCTGAGTTGATGCAGCTCTTCCCCCATGTGTGTTGTATCCTCAAGGACAATATCTATATCTGACCACTCACCACTCGTCCGAGACTTTATTGATGGGGAATCACCTCGATCTTCTTCAGATTTGAAAGAGCATGGCTTCTTGAAGAGGGCTTTTGTGAGTTGGTGGTCGAGCACTGGCAGTTGGTGGAGGGGGAGGGCTCAGTGGCTTCTCGACTTTCGCAGAAGCTAGTAAGCCTGAAGAAGAGGCTAAGTGGGTTCAAGCGTGGGGTAAGAGAAACTAGAAGGGCGAGCAGAGTGTTGGCAGGGAGATTGCCATGCTAGACATCATTGAGGACTCTAGAGACCTAGTGGAAGAAGAACTGAATAAAAGGAGGAACTTACTGAGGGATATTGCTCTTGAATATAAGAAGAGGATAGTGGAGTGGAAGCAAAGATCGAGGTAGAGGTGGATTAGAGAATGGGATACAAAAACAAAATTTTTTCATGCAGTGGCTAGTGGGAGGAGAAGGAGAAATATGATCAGAGCTGTGGTGGTAGGAGAGGAGAGGGTAGAGGGAGAGAAGGAGATCGGTTGGTCAAATACTTCCGCAATCACTCCAGAAGAACGATGCAGATATCGTGGAGGTGATACCCTCATATCTGGGTATCCGTTTGCGTGGCATTCACGGTATTACATTCACATCTGATTGCATTAGCTACTTGAATTTGAGGTGATTTTTTTTGCATTTGCATTTGACAATCACATCTAATGTATCAACCACAGAAGCAACAACAAGATGTGCCACTAAATTTCCATTTCATTAATTTCCATATATATAAATGTAACAAACTAAGTTGACAGTGTGTACATATATACAAAAGATGTACAAAAGAGAAAAGGAAGCATTCACCTCCTAAACTGAGCAAAAACTACAACTGTATTGCCTGGTATATGTGCATATGGTCGGGATCATCAATAAAACTACTGTGATGCATGTGTTTTTCCTGCCAAACATGCAAGGAACAAAAGAACGTCGACGGATGTTATGAACATTCTAGCATATAAAAAATAATAACAAGTAATTAAGTGTGTTCAAAAGTAAGCAAGTAGAAAGGTAATGATAAATAAATTGAACTATCTGCATGGGGAAAGGTGTTAAAACTATCTTGTATATATTCCCCATAATAACCCATTGCCTCATAACCCCTCATTCATATATATAGGGGGCCTTTCAAATATGATGCAGTCCTTCCTGAGTTCAGGAAGGCCGCCCCTTTTTTGTATAAAAATGAGCACTTTAGTAGAATACGTATACATTTTGTATTATAGGTGCACGATATAAATACAAAGCCGCATACAAAACTGTGTATTAGAATACAAACATTAAAACTGCATATTATAATGCAAAATTGTATGTATTCTACCAAAATTATCATGTTTTATACAAAAAAGAGGTTGGCCTTCCTGAACTTAGGATGGACTGCGTCCTATTTGAAAGAAATCATATATATATATATATATGTGTGTGTGTGTGTGTGTGTGTGTGTGTGTAGGGAAAAGGGCGTATGCTCCCTGGTTGTAGCCAACTTACATGCTCCCACCCCTTTTCCTCTGTATTTTTTTATTTTTCTGAAATGAAACCTATTGGAATTTAGATCACAATATGTCATCATGATGTCATAAAAAATTTAACTTAATTCGAGACTTCTATCCCCTCCATCAAGACTGTCAAATTTTAACGGTCTTAGAATTGCTGAAATTGACTCCCTTCAGATGGAGGGCATAGGAGTCCCTGTTTCTGATGAAATTGGAGTGACATGTTAGGGGGATATAGTGATGAATATACATATTTTTTATTTCCAAAAAATAAAAAATAGAGGAAAAATAGGGGTGGGAGTAGCCAATTGGCTACTCCCAAGGAGTAGCCTCATTTAACCTATATATATGTATATATATGTATATATGTATATATGTATATATATATATATATATATATTAGTTGATGAGTATACGAATAAGTTATTCTCTTACCATTAAGACCATGTTCATGAATATTGATAATGAGATGATGAGGTTATGATCTGATTTGTGGTTATGTCTAATATCTCAAGTCTAGTGGGTAGTCTAACAATAGTATTTATGAGATCTGATGAATTGTCGATGATTGAGGATTTATGATGATTGATGATTCTGATAGCAAGCTCAAATGTAGTCAACTCAATTTTAATTGATCTTAATTTTCACCAACTCAATTGTAATTGATCTCATATTTTAGCCAACTCACTATAATGAACTCAGATGTAGCCATCGCCAAACCTATTGGCAGAACAATAACTAAAACTCAAGCGGTGAGGAAGTCTCCTAAGAGACACTTCAGTCTCTCCCTCTAAGTGGAAGCACAATCCATTAGAGGGATACATCTACTCCAAAACTACACCACTAAGACGGATGAGAGAGACTCTACGGAAAATCCACACTAGACAAGCTTGATCGGTATCGAAAAATCTCATACAAAAAACTAAAACCAACGGACCCCCAGACTAGGTACCCTAAAACAGAGGGTTAACAGAACTGGTCAAAATCCAGGATCTTAATGAGGCATCAAAACACTATGAGCTCACGTAAAACCGTAAAAAGGACTGGGATCCTTGACCTGTGCACTTAGCGGCAGCTGCCCTAACTGAGCTTCCTATCTCCCGCCCAGTTGAGGGTCACTCTCGCACGGTCAGGTGTAAGGGTCACTGTGACCGACACTATATCTGACATTACTGATTTATCACTATGTGGGAAAATATTACAGGAACTATTCAGAAGGATATGCCTTTTGTATGTTTAAGACAATATGGTACTTAATTTATATAGGTTTGAAGACAACGAATTCATCTACTTGACCCTACTTTATTATCATGTTTTAAAGTTAACCAAAAGTCCAACACATTAAATTCCATACCTAGATATTGATTTACTTTTTGTTAGGATTTTACTCATCAGAAATATGAACTCATGCAAACTCCCTTTTTATCACATGATAGTGGAAGTTGTTGGAATAAATAAGTAATTCTTTATAGGAGAGTGCGATCATTTGGATAAAAATTATGTCATAAATGAACAAAACTTGTTGGTTTCAACTAATAATCCACTGGAGTCGATGGATCCCGATTTAGTTGATAGACATGAATCACAAAAAGTAAGAGATGTAACAGTGTGACAAGTCAAAGTGCTATAATGGGATGCTCCCAACATTCAATTGCCCTAAAGGTGTCCGCTCTCTATTCCTCGCAACTAAGGATTGCCACACTAGAAAATTTTTAGGAATGATGAAGATGGCTGTATTTTATCGGTCCTCCCTAGTCCTCAAAAAGTTGATGATAGGAGGTCTTGCAGTATCATTTCCAATGCAAAAGTAGTAACTATACTAATTTTTGTACTGCTCTTTTTAACATTCCAAATGATTGGATTATATTACAGTAATTAATAAAATAAAGGGAAAAGGGAAAATATAATACCAACAATTAATACTATGGTAAAAAATACAGTACTATCAGAATTTAGATTGATAGAGGTTTCCTAATTGGTAGCATTAGAATTCATGTACAACATTCGTCAATCATCATGATAAGATTATTACATCAAGAATTCGAGAAACCATTGATAGTCCCAATCACCAACAATCACGGGGTTAAGAATGGCCAATCACCAGTAACAAGAGTGTTGTAGTGGAGGCAATAACATGGGGCATTTGGCTACAACACATGTATAGGAGCACTAGTGAAATCTCAGCAGCTTCAGAAAATAACTAATAATTATACACTGAAATCATGCAAACTGTGACCCAAACATTGGTTAAAATCTGTGACACATATCATCTAATAAGATACGCTTGAGAAAAAATATAAATGACAATTATATATTGAAAACATGCAAACTGTGACCTATCATTGGTCAAAATCTACAATGCATTTCACCTAATAGAGATCTATTGACAACTAGGACACCATCTAATACCTCTTGATCAAAATATCTGCAAGCTAACTGAAATATGAAAACAATTACCATGCTGTGAACGCCTCCTTATTCTCTAATTGAGTAATGAGTATGATATTAAGGCCTACTTAAGCATATGAATTATACAATTTGCCAATGCAGTATTGAATTTCTCCCCTAAGATCTCAAGATTTTTAATATATTTTGATCATGAATTAGATATGTATTCTACATGCATGGCAACGAATAAAAGTTAGGATTGTAGTTGGATTTTCAAATTTGAGGAGGGGGCTTTAATTTGTTGATATGTAACAATTGTAACTATTGTTTTGGCTTGAAACAAGAGCACTAATTTTTTGTGAGGTACCCGCAACTGCAGGTCAGTGCTTGTAGAACTTCTTTGTTGGAAATCAAGGGATAAGCGAGAAAAAAGAAAAGGAGGATTTCGTTGGGAATTATAGAGGATTTGGGGGAGAAAATGTGAGAGAAAAGAAGGGAGAAGGGCCCTTTACATTGCAGGAGGAAAAGAAGAAATAGAAAATATAGAGGGAAAACGGGGAAGGGGGAAGGAAGCTTCCCATGTAGGCCTATTTCACTTGCATGACATCAGCAAGTTGATGTCATGATTATGATTTTTTTGCAACCCTCAAAGTGATCCGTGCACGTGTCTCGAATCTCCGATTTAGGCATATAATATCTTGTTTTAGCCATTTCTTAATAGCGATCAAAATGAGTATAATATTCATATGCTTTGGATTAGGTATGAACTCCTGAATTTCTCGAGATACGATGTTGGTTTGGTTTTAAATTTCGTGATTTTAAAATATCAATCGATCTCCGATCAACAAATGATCGATTCCGTTGATTTTATTTTGTCGACAGATTTTTGGATGATCTTAGTTTGTTTTGCAGTTTTCAATTTACATCATGGATTTTCTATGGCAAGCATTAGGTTATACTCGGCTTTTTGCGACAGAACGACTTTTAATTTATGATCAATTGATCGATTTAGGTTATTTATTATCTATTGATAATTTTATTGAATCAAATGGATACTAATCAGGACGAGTTGAAGTTTAATTGAATCTGGATGTTACAAATATAAAATTCTCAAAGGGAGTCTCATCCTCGAGACTCGGGTCAAGGTCAGTATGTGTTTTTATTTGGATTTTATCTGGCCATAAAAACCTCAAAGGGTTTTGAACCCATAAAAACCTTAAAAGGAAAACATGCCATATTTTTACCATGCATATAAGTACAAAGGCTTGTTTTGATGATTACATGAGAAAAGCTGCAGGAATCGTGCCCACACATCAGCTTCGACCTCCCATGTCGTCTCTTTGACTCCATTTGGTGCCACAACACCTTGACCAAGGAAATTTCTTTGCTATGAAGCTTCTTCACAATGTTGTCTAGTATCTGTACTAGCCTCCCCTCATATGTCAAATCGATCTCCATGTCAAGATTCTCATAACTGATGATGTATCGTAGGTCGTGCACATACTTCCTCAAGTTGGATATATGGAAGATATCATGTATAGCTGAAAAATATGGAGGAAGGGCTACTCAGTAGGTTACCTTCCTTACATGAGCAAGAATCTCAAATGGTCCAACATATCGTGGTGCCAATTTGCCACGAATACCAAGCCTCTATATTACGTTAATGGGAGATACTCTCAAAAACACCCAATCTCCCACCTGTATTTACAATTTAATTAGTATGAGATTAAGTTAAATCGCAATAAGCCATATAAGAAAATTGATCAAGAGAAAAGGATCAGATTACCTGAAATTCCAAGTCTCTTCTTCTACGATCTACATAGTTTTTCTGACGGCTTTATGCCGTCAGAAGCCTTCGCCTTACAAAATCAACAACCCTCGTCGTCTCCTCCCAGAGATCTACGGAGTAGAGAGCATGATCACCTACCTCATGCCAACTGAAAAGTGTGAGGAATCTCTACCGTATAGAGCTTTAAATGGCACCATGTCGATACTGGAATGATAGTTGTTGTTATATGTGATTTCTACTAATAACGGATGGTCCTTCCATGACCCTTTCCACTCCAAAGTACATGCACGTAGAAAACCCTCAAGTGTTTGTATGGTATACTCGCTCCGATCGTCATTCTACGGATGATATGCAGATATCATCTTCAGCTCTGTCTTCAGTGCTGACATGAAATGATGCCAATAGTGTGATGTGAATCGTAAGTCCATGTCAGACACCACCTCGCATGGTATACCATGAAGCCTGATAATATTCTGCATATATAGCTTGGCCAATCTTGATGGAGTGTAAGTCATGCTGACAGATAAGAAATCGTCTGACTTGGTTAACCTATCAACAACAACCCAAATAAAATCATGGCCATATGGTGTCCTCGGCAGACATGAAAAAATACATAGAAATACTCTCCTAATTCTACTCAGGAATGGGGAGAGATTGCAATAATCTTGATGGTCTCTTGTGTTGAGCCTAGACCATTTTATAGGTCACGCATCAACTAACGTGTTGGGCCACATCACACGTCATCCTGTCCCACCAAAAATGTCGATGCAAATTACGATACATCTCCGTATATCCAGGATGGATAAATAATCCTGAACTTTGTGGCTTACCAAGAATATTTCTACATAACTTTTCATCATTGGGCACAACGACCTAGCCAACCTTCCATAAAATAGACCATGTCACACGAAAATCATCAATATCATCCTTGATAGCACGCTTGTATCTATATCAAATCCAAGGATTTGTCCTCTGTCCTTCTACTATGCAATCCCAAAGACTGCTGAATTGTGGAGGCACGATAGTAGATATGAATGCACTCTCTTGAGGATGCCATTTAGTAAAATATGCGAGCATATCTCACGTGTATAGATAATTTGATGTACCCTTTGCATGAGCTCTCCTTCTAAATGCATCTGCCACCACATTTCCCTTACTGGGGTGGTAAGAGATCATGCAGTCATAGTCCTTCAGTAGCTCAAGCCACTTGCATTGTCTCATGTTAATCCCCTTCTGATCAAAGATATACTTCAAGATTTTATGGTCCATGAAAATCTCGAAGTTCACACCATAGAGATAGTGACACCAGATCTTCAAAGCAAAGACAACTACCACCAACTCCATCTCATGGGTGGGGTAATTCCGCTCATGTGCTCTCAACTGTCATTATTCGTAAGCAATCATATGACCTTGTTGCATCAGCACCGCTCCTAGACCTTCAACTGGGGCATCTGTATATACTGCATAATCCAACGTGCTTGATGGGGGCGTAAGAATATATGTTGTCATTAATCTTTCCTTCAGTGTTCTGAAGGCTTGCTCGCATGGATCATCCCAGATAAAAGGAACTCCCTTTTGTGTCAACCACGTCAGAGGAAGAACAATGCGTGAAAACCTACTGACAAATTGTCTGTAGTAGACTGTTAATCCAAGGAAGCTCAGAATCTGAGTGACTGTCTTGGGTTGCTCCCAAGACATGACTGTCTCAATCTTTGTAGGATCAACTACAATACATGCTACAGAAATGGGATGCCCAAGAAATGAGACCTGGGATAATCAGAACTCGTACTTGCTCAGCTTGGCATACAACTTATGCTCTGACAATGTGTCCAGGACAATCCTTAGATCATTCACATGATCCCATTCATTCCACGAATATATCGGCACATCGTCAATGAACACCACCATAAATTTATCCAAGTATGGATGGAAAATATGGTTCATCATACCCATAAATGTAACAGGAGCATTGGTGAGCCCAAATGGCATCACCACAAACTCGTAGTGTCCGTAACAAGTCCTGAAAGCTAGTTGCCTCTCAAATTCTCAGCTGATGGTAGCCAAATCGAAGATCGATCTTCGAAAATATCGAAGATCTCTATATATGATCAAATAAATCATCAATGCGTTATAAAGGATAATGGTTCTTCACCATTCTCTTGTTCAGCTCCCGATAATCAATGCATAATCTCATCGGCCCATCCTTCTTCCCGATAAAAAGAACCAGAGCACCCCAAGGGAAGTAATCAGTCTCACGAATCCCAAGTCAAATAACTCCTGTAACTGCACATTCATTTCTCTCAACTCAGCTAGTGCCATGTGGTAAGGATCCATCGAGATCGGTTGTGTATCAGGTAATAATGTGATCTTGAACTCAATCTCCCTCTCAGGAGGTAATCTGGACAACTCATCAGGAAATACATCGAGGTAGTCTAATACTACTCTAATGTCATGTATCATCAACTCGTGATCAGATATCTCCCGAACAAATGCTTAATATGAATTACATCCATAATCAACAAGTCTCTGAGCTTTCAACACTGCGATGTACTCCATTTTGGAGTCATGTAACATACCCCCAAATATGAACTCGGGAAAATATAGAATCCTAAAGACAACTGTCTTCCTAAAGCAATCAGTAAGAGTATGATGAGCTGATAACCAATCCATGCCTATAATCAAGTCAAAATTATCAAGCTGTAGTAGAAGATAATCTGCAATCATCTCATGATGCCAATCAGTACTGGTAAGTGTCTGGCTATCAATGAAATGATGAATAACTGGCTACTTGACCCATGAATGTAGTAAGGAGGATATATGGCCTCAGTAACTCTACCGAATGAAGCTATTAGTCTGGAGGCAATGAAAGAATGAGTAGCTCCTAAATCAAATAAAACATGGAAAGGTCGGCCCAAGACTGAGACCATACCTTTCACCAATCATGCATGCTCCTCGACCACTACGTGTAGCTGACCCTACATGATTGGTGAAATACTGGAATCTGCCACACTCTGTCTCTGTCTCGGCGTCCTGCTAAATCGGAGTTCCTGCTAGGGAAACTCCATGTATGATGTGCATGTGGTTGTCGTTGTGAAGGTTATGGTTGTGATCGAGGCTCTCCAGAAACCTATGGGAACGAAGATCGGTAATGTCCTCACTCATTGCACAAGTAGCATCTCACAGATCTGGTAGGCATGGTAGTCGTGCATGTGCTCTTAGTCGGTCATGCTGGAGTTCTGTCAACTCTCTATGACCCATATGGTCATGCTGAACTCGTACCACATCTGGCAAGTGCTCCTCCTAAAGTAGTCATTGGATACGAGCGAGCACTACCTGAAAATGCCAAACTTATAGGTTGAAACCGCCTGGCTGACCTCTGCTGCTGGAATGGTCGATGTATAAGTTTAAATGACTACTGTGGCCTAGGTGCCTTTCTAGACGAGATCCCAAAGCATCTCTCTCAAATGTCCTCAAACTTCTCCTCTACATCAGTAGCTTCAGAGATAGAAGTGATGCATAATCCTGCTAGCTTCTCTTGCACCTCAAGCATCCCTCTAATGAAATCTGTAGATTCTCATCTGGAAATGCAGCAACTGCTGAAGTGTGATGAGACAACTCTGTGTATCAAACGAAGTACTCTCTAGCTGTCATCCGTCCATGATGTAGCTCGGTAAACAATTGATGTTGGGGCTCCTTTCACTTCCTAGAAAAAAGTGGGATCTGAATCTTGTCTTGAAGTCATTGTTGACGTGATTTTCTCTACGTTTTTATTTGGATGAATTATTCACAGGTGACTAGGGATGAGCATGGGCCGGGCTGGGCCAGGCCCTGAAGGGCCCGGGCCTAAGCCCACTTAAAACTTCGGGCCTTGGGTCGGGCTTAGGCCCGCAAAAATTTTTTGGTTCGGCCCTAGCCCAGGCCCGACCCAATTCCTATGGTTCGGGCTTGGGCCGGGCTAGCCCATCTTAACCCATTATATATTATTAACTTTGAGTTTGTGTTTAAAGTCAATCTCAATTCAAGTTAGACGAGCTAAAATTGTTTAAAACATATGGCATAATACTTGTGAAACAACTAAAACTCAATTCTACCGGAGATGATTTCTCATTTTATACAAGTCCACTAAATGTTATATGCCATAAACGTCTCTCATTACAGAAATTGAAAGAGTGAATCAAGTTTACACAGTTAACAACAACATGTACACCGGGCACTACATATTAAAAAATGGGCATAATGCTCGTATTGGATAAAGGTTCAATAATAGAAAATATTATAATAGAAAAAATAAACACTAAAAGCGCAAGAATAACCACCAGAATCTAAGACATAGACTAATTAAGAAAAATTAGTTTTGAAATAAAATGCAATGATCATCAACTCAGATGTCTCACACATGACTTTCTTGATTTATAAACATTGTATGAAGATAGGATACATGAACAAAGTGTGCATGATAGGTGAGAGTTTCCATACGTGTAGGATAGGGAAGGGTTCGGGCCCTCTTCGGGTCGGGCCCGTGGGCCAGGTCGGGCTGGGCCAAGCCAAGCTCGAGATCAACCCAAAAAATTTTCGGGCCTAAAAATTAGGCCCAAGCCCAGCCCAATGTTTGTTTGGGCTTGGGCCAGACCGGGCTTTTTAGGCTGAGCTTTGGGCTGGACTGAGCCGGCCCAGCCCAATGCTCATCCCTACAGGTGACGTTGCAACCCAAAGAAACTCCAGATAAAAACTAATTATATGCAAGAAAAAATAAATACAAAAAATGTTGCAAGAGAAATTGATATTTAATTTACATTTATATCCAATAGGATTGAACTCGGGGAAAAATCCTTAGTGTTATTGAAATAAATCAATGCATGAATAAGGAAATTTTTTTATACACTATGCTTGCTTTTTTTATTTTAGAATTTAATATTTTTATGGGTTTTTATTTCATTAATTTTTTTATTTAGTTATATATATATATATATTTTAAGAATAAATAAAATGAAAATAAATGAACAATTTAAGATGTGCACTCTTTTTGAATTTTTTTAATAACAAAAAATCTATAAAAATAGTCAAAATTACTTTTTGGTTTTTCAACTATTTCTTATATTTTTTTGAATTTTTTTAGAATTTTTTAGCAAATTTTAATGCCTTTAAACAAATAAAAAACACCAAATAAAGTAAATAAAAAATAATGCAAATATTTTAAGATTTTAAACTTATCAAATAATGTCAAAAATTGATGAAAATTATACAGAATGGAAGGTGAATTTTTATATTATGCAGAGTAATTTTATGATTTTTTATTTTTAATTGAATTTATATGAGTTTTTAATGTTTTTGATTGTTTTACCATTTTTATGGTATTTTAAAATAATAAATAGGTAAAAATGATAATGCAATTAAAATAGGTTAAAATAAACAAACATGATTTTTTAGAATTTTTGGTGAAGTTTTTTAACTTTTAATGATTTTTATATGCAAATAAGACATTTCCTGGGTTGTTTTTGAATTTGTATATATAAGAAAAATGAGTGAAATGCAATATAGAAATTATGGATTTAAGGTGAGTACAGGAGTCTACATCAATTTTTTTTGGAATTTGTATAGGCATTTTGCTCATTTTTATTTGACTTCAACACACAAAATAAACATGCAAACTCACAAAGACTAACATGCAAAGAAATAATTTTATTGACTAAATGATAACAAATAATTCAATTATAGGGAAAATGTTCAAAATACCCAAAATCTCACGTGTCAATTCACCTGTGCCCTCTAGATTGAACCAAAATGTAAACTAAATAAATTTAGGAACCAATCAATAACTCAAAATGTCAGAACTTTTACTGAAATACCCAACAAGCACATGCTAGGCATGTAGTTAGTTCCAGTTGTACTTAATTGCGAATAAAATAAATGTGAGGAATAAAAATGCAATTGTTCAAATAAAGGAACTACAAACACATGTCCACTGGGGGCTTATTTTGCTAATAAAATAAAGACAGAGAGTACTGATGCAATTTTACCCTTTATTGACATGGAAGCTTGAGCGACTCAGATGTTCTGATAATATGATCAGGTGGTTGTAATTAGCTCTGGATGGAATGGCAGCGATCGGATTAGATCTTCAAATCATCGATCAAACTTTTGGGCTTCATCGACATTCAGGAACTGAACTAGTAAGTCATTTTTGATCTGAAGGTGATGAAGGGTTCTAGATGAACCAGGAAGCATGTCTTCCCTGTCAAGTTCTGATCATTCGATTCTCCCTTGTTTGTCAATGGATCTGCTTCAAATCACACTCAGAAGATGGCCCAAGTAATTCCACGCTTGATGAACACCTTGGATCGACGAGAAAACACCTGGCCAAAGATGTGGAAGGTGATCAAGCTATGATGCTCTAGGAACCTATTCTTGATATCTCTACTCTTCATGTGTTACGTGGGGATGCTAAGACCTGCAATTGAAAGCTCATTCTCAGAGGAATCTTCCGACCAAATGATTAGGTCAAAGACATAAGAAATAGTAGATGGTGAGGGTCTTTAGAGTAGGTGGTTGGAATGGAGATCGGGTTCTTGATCTAGAGCGATCCATAGATGGAAAGAGGGTGAAGAAGGTGAAGAGGAGTCTGGTGGAAGTGATGGAGTGGTTGGAGATGACGAGTCACAAATGGAGCTCCTCCAATCGTGAACATCGGAAATTGAATGTGATTTACTAATCAGAATGATTCTAATGAAAACAAGGCAAAAATAAACTCTAAACTAAAACTGAACTATCTAAGATTCATATGGATAAGAAAAGGGAGCAAAAACTCCTCGATCGGTGGCTGGGCGGAGAGGTAGAGACGTGCGACTAGCTCTCCGGTGACGTAGGTGAATCACGTCTTTCACTCAAAATCTTGTGCTCCAAATCGTAGAGCAACGGCTCTGTCATAACTTCTATCTCAAGGGATCGATCACATGCAAGGAAATGGGCTGGAGACAGATTACCTTCTTGCTAGACCTGGAGGCTGGTACTTATAGGTGTGGAGTGCAACAGGTTTTCGATTAAAAAATGAGTATTGATCGTGGCAAGTTTGTTGGAAGGAGAGCGAATGAGCGACGGAATCAGAGAAGGAAGCAGGTAGCGTTATGGATCGAGATGCATGGGGAAAGTGAGTGAAGTAACAGTGGGGGGATGATTAGCGGGAGAAAAGGCGTGGATAAGGAGTTGACCCGAGTCAATGGACCCGGGTTGGCCAATCAGGGCACACCTGGAATACGAACAAAATAGGCCACGAGACAAAAATACAATAAAATGTTAAATAATTCAATAAAAAATGAAAATGAATTAACTAAATTAAGTAATATAAATAAAAATGTTAAGAATAAATTAAAGTTGATTTTACTTATTTTTAATTAATTAAATAATATAGTTAAATGGGTTAAAATAAATACAAGTTGTTATTTACAAGTATGTATACCTATATATGTAGTATTTTATTTTTAATTAATTATTTTGACACATATATAGATAATTTAATATTTTATTTATTTACATTATTTCATAAGGATTTTAATGATATTTTTATTTGATTTTTATGAGTTAATTTGTTAGGTCAATAAATAGTCTTAAATACAACATATATTCATGGTGATATAAATAGAATATATATATGCGATTTTACTTTTGTTGATTTTTTATTTTATAATTTTTATTTGTATATAATATTTATAAGTAATTGAAAATACCTTATTCATAAGTATGCACAAGGAAATAACTAACTAAATAATGCACATAGTATATATGTATAATATACAATAATACTACAATTGGTCACATTTAACACCTTAACTCAGAATTTTATGAAATCGCCTATATTTTAAAGAATATTTAATTTAGAGTATAATGAAAGTGAGTTTGATGATTTTGGAGTTAAGGTTGAGAAGATATTGATCTAGGAAGTTTGTACTTTATGACTTTTGGAGAGTGATGCAATCTATAAAATATATACAGATTTCAATTGCAATTATTTTTGTTAATTAAAAAGGATTTTATTCAAAATTTTCAAGAAGAAATAATGATTATTTTCAAAGGGTTAGGTGATAAAATATTTGAAGAATTATGTATTATAAACAATGTTATACAAGTGAGGAATATACATGTATTAAGTGTAATCTTTTTGGTGTTGTTGGCCTTATGTCCCCCTGCTTTATTCCTTGTCGATCAGTTCAGTTCTCGACCATCTCTCGGTGTCTGATTAAACTCGTATCTACTACATATATATAGTCTCTTATTTTCTTTAATTTTCCTTATTTATTTATTTTAGGTTAAAAATAAAATAATAATAAATCTACGATATTTACATAAAGATACAGGTTAGTAAGAATATAGATTTATTGATATATACATGTGCTTAATAAGGGATTTAAAGCTAAAATAAATGAATAAAGATGATGAAATTCATATTCATCATCCCATATGCTTTACCTTTCCCAGTCCCTTAACAAACAATTATTTGAAAGAATAAGTGAATAAAAGAAAAGAAAAGAATAAAGGAAAAATAAATAACTTAGAACAGTATTGAGTAATAAACTTATCTTCATAAAATTTTATTATGGAGCTCGGTCAGACCTTCGGTGTATTATTGTGTCGAAACCTTAATGGGAAATGGATTTAAAACCTAACAGCCCTCAAGTACCACAAGAATCCTATTCGAGCCACCTCAACAGTCAGGTCTGAACAAGTCTACATACACAAATTATTATGACTATAAATATTTACTTGTACTGTGTAAGTGAGATGTAGCTCCCCATCTCAAAAGTAGTAAAGAAATAACCTCCCTCAACAAGGTAACTCTAGTCCCTCGGTCTTGCAACTCTTTCCTCAAGGAGCGGGGATATTCCCTTGTAACTTCAAGTAAAACAAATTTAAGAAGAGGAAATGAAGAAAAGAATGGACGGTAGCTAATGTAGCTACCTATCCATGGATTCATGACCAATGTAACCAAGTCATCCAACTGCAAGCTTACAAAAATTTGACTTTTAAGCTAATCTTATTTGACTATACTTGTATATTCTCTCTGGCATGCATTTTAGTTTTCAATCAGACATCTCCAGTTTTAAAGATTCTATTTTTTTTGAATATATACAAGGGTGCAACATGTACATAAGGAATTTTTCTTGTTGAGCTAGTGGTCTATCCCTCTTTTGAAGCATTATTGCAACCCCACAACACCCTATCCTTAGACCTCAATGCCACTAGACCAAGTTGAGATGCACTACCCTCTTTGGAGGAAGATAGACGTTCCCACTAGTTATTACACACTCGTGTGCTACCCCAATCTAAAGAATTATACCCCCTCGCCACCTCATCCATGAAGAGCTATGTGTAGAGTGCCCGTCCAAGATAAGCTATGATCTAGAAGAATCATATGTCTGTTGTTAAATATTCTACTTAAACTCATCAATATGATATGTAAACATAGGTTTGTGTACTCGAAGAATAAGTGGATAGGACCTGAAAAGTATTAACTCCAATTCTTATAGGGTTCCTATGAAATTAAGCGGATTAAGGTCTAACTAAGCTCCATTCTTCAATTTTATTCCAAAATAGTTTAAATGTCAATACTATTCTGAAAAATGCACATGCAAATGCAGAAACTTTATACAAATCACATTTTTTAAGGAAAGAAAGGGTTAACAAAATAAATACAAGTATATAAAAGGATGATACAATTTTTTTACATGTTTTATAAAAGAGTTTTATATAAAGTCTTAGATACAAGTTCTATAAAATAATTTTATTTATAGAATGGAAAGCTTATATACACACATGGACGTTATGTATTTCTATACATCCCATTTATCTTCCACGCGACAAGTTACAAACAGAAAATAATTTTCAGTTACATGTTTATAGCCATTTAAAAAGTACGAATTATGGCTAAAGTATATATACAATATATACGACACCCCCAATACATAGCTCGAACTATGTCTTCGTAGTGATCAAAGATGTACAAAGAAAGGCTTAACTCATGATGAGTATATAAAAGTGAAAAGAATATTATACAACAACGACTCAAACAATAGACAGAGAGAATAAAAGTCGATGATCTCCCTACACCTAGGATCAACTAGTCCTAAGTATAGAAGATTGTACAAATGGGGAAAATCTAAGGAAATAATGAACAACTCAACGGCTTAACTTGTCCTCCCCTGTACTTAGGGTAAAAGATTCCTAAGTATAGAAAAAGAATATCAACAAGTTGAAGGACAAGTAAGAAATAAAACATATAAAGATGATATGAACAACAGCACTCATATATACTTAGGGTGAGGGATCCCTAAGTATGAGCAACTACAAGAGTGATGAAACATGATGAATATGAACAACTCAAATCATTCACCTCCCCTATACTTAAAATAGAGTACATCCTACGTATGCACACACTTGGAAAAGAGGTGAACGATAAAAACAGAAGAAGAAAAAAAGAGACGAAAGGATATGTACAAGAGAAAATCATATCATCCATCAGATGCAGAGGATGTCGAAAAATCATTGCTTGATACCATAGATATATAATCAAATACGGATAGGAACGTATCATGATCTAGATATGGCTTCATCAACTATCTGTTCACGACAAATGGTTGTGTATCAGATGACAACCCAGATATGACAATACTACCATTATCATGCACATCTCTCACAATGAACGGTCTTGACCATTTTCTTTTCAATTTTCTTGGAAACAACTTCAACTTAGCATTAAATAATCAAACTTTCTAATCAGGGGAGAAAGTCTTCCTTCGAATATGTCTATCATGCCAACGCTTGACTTTCTCCTTATACATGAGTGAATTATCATATGCAAAGTCTTTAAATTCCGGCAATCTATTCAAATCCAACTTCTTGTTCTTTCATGCCTACTCATAATCAAGATTGAATACATGAAATGCCCATAAAGATTTGTGAATCAATTCCACTGGCAGGTGACAAGGCTTTCCATACACCAATCAATAGGGAGACATACCCAATGGTGACTTCTAAGCCGTCTGATAAGCCCATAGAACTGAGTCAAGCATCTGGGAACAATAGTTGCTATCTGGACATACAAGTTATTGCGATATAATCTTTATATCCCTATTTGAAATTTCAACCATGCCATTAGTCTGTGGGTGGTAAAGACGCAACCCTTTACTCAATGGCATACTCCTTCACAAGATTATTAACTTATCTATTAATGAAATTGCTTCCCCCATCTAAAATAAGTATCCTGAGAATAGACAATAATATGATCCTTGAGAAAAGAACACACCATAAAACTATCATCGTCTTGGGTGGGGATAACCTCCACCCATCAACGAACATAATCAACGACAAGCAGGATGTATTGATATTCCGACTGTCAGGAAATAGACCCATGAAGTCTATGCCCTAAGAATCAAAAACATCAGAAATCTTTATATATCTCAGGAACATAATATCTTTGAAACCAATGGTTCCTCTCATCTTCTGACAATCAATACAACCTCGAACATATTCCGTAGCATCCTTAAATAATGTTGGCCACCATAGGCCTCTCTGTAAAATCTTAGCTGTCGTGCGCTTCCTCAAATGATGTCCACCAGATTCTAGTTTGCGACATTGCTCCAGTACACTGGTGTATTCCTCCTGAGGAATGCACCTTCTCCAGTTACAATCTGCACCCTAACTAAATAGGTATGGATCATCCCATTAGTAATAATGAATCTCTGATAGGAATTTGTCTACCTTGTACTTCGGCCAATCTTGTGGAACTTTCTTGGAGACAAGATAGTTCGCAATACCAGCATACCATGGGAGTGAGGCCACAGATAAAATGATCTAATATGGAAAGGTCTCAGAAATATGTATCATGCTCTGCTCAGAGGTCTCTGCATCTGTAATGCGGGAAAGGTGATCTGCCACAACATTCTTGACTCCAATTCTATCTCAAATCTCTAAATACAGTTCCTAGAGAAGAAGGATCTATTTGATAAGATGTGTTTTGGCATCCTTCTTTGTTTGTAAGTATCGTATGACAGTGTGATCCGTTTACACAATAACATGGGAATCAAGGAGGTAAGAGCTGAACTTCTCTAGCCCAAACACAACCGCTAACATCTCCTTCTTTGTAACTATATAGTTACACTATGCTTCATCTAGAGTCTTGCTAATATAGTGTATAGCAAATGGTATCCCATCTCTTCTCTATCCTAAAACAATACCAACTGTAAAATCTAAGATGCCAATCATGATCTCGAAAGGAAGAGACCAATCAGGCGGCTGTAGGAAAAGAGAACAAGTAACCATGTATTTCATTTGATTGAATGCAAGGAGGACTTTCTCATCAACAAAACCTCCCTCTCCTTGCATAGAAGCCCAGTCAAAGGTTCGGCAATCTTGCCGAAGTCCTTAATGAATCACCTATAGAATCCTACATGTCCCAGGAATGACCTCAACTACTACAAGTTCTGTGGTGGCTCAAGCTTGGGTATCACATTGATATTAGTCGAGTCGACCTCCATGCCATGTTTGGAGATGATGTGGCCCAATAAAATTTCATTAGTCACCATGAAGTTACTCGTCTCCCATGAGAGCACTAGGTTTACCTTGCAACAATGTTGAAGGACTCGGCCTAAATGAGCAAGACATGTGTCAAAACTATCCCTATAGATCGAGAAATCATCCATGAAGATATCTAGAAATCTACCCACCAAGTAGGCAAAAACAACCAACATACACCTTTGGAATGTAGCGGGGGATTTACACAATATAAAGGGCATCCGTCTAAAGGTGTAGGTGTCAAACGGACGAGTGAAAGTAGTTTTCTCTTGATATTCTAGAGTGATAGCAACTTGATTATATCCCAAGTATCCATCCAATAAACAAAAGAACTCTTTACCTGCCAACCTCTCAATAATCTGATTAATAAAGGGTAGCGGAAAGTGATCCTTCTTGGTAGTTGAGTTTAGGCACCGGTAATCTACACAGGCATGCCATGAAGGAGGTTCCTGGGTCAGAATCTCATCACTATGGTCATTCTTTATGATAGTAATGCCAGATTTTTCAGGACCAGACATAAAGGGTTGACCCACTAGGAATCTGAAATGTGATATATAAAGCCAGCATCACACTATTTTTTATCTCCTTCATGACAACCTCCCTCAGATTTGGATTTAGATGGTGTTGACAATCACCGTGTGTGTGTGGCGAGGGGGGGGGGGGTTACAACTATCCTCTAGGTAGATATGATGCACGCATAATCCCACGGAGATTCGAAATATTCCATATAATGGCCATGCGGTTTCTCTCAAGAACGCCTAGTATGCGAGATTCTTGTCCATTGGTCAACTGCGAGCTGAGGATGACATGGAAACATCTGGGGGGGACCCGTAAGGAAGGCATATTTCAATGTTCATGGTAAAACCTTGACCTCAGGTGGGGTCTGAATTGGTTCTTTAATGACTTCTGTACATGTACTGGTAGAGGGGTTGCGATCTGTACTATGTGAACTGCCCACCATATCTACTAATGGTTAAACAAATAAAATCTCAAATAGATCTTCAACAAATGATTTCTGTTTAGAAAGGAAGGGGCTTATCAGGATGTTCTGTAATCTCATCAACAAAGAGTTTAGATATCTTAGCAATAATTTCAAAAATGTGTCTCTCATAAGTGCATATCTCAAGAAACTCAACATATGGCTCAGATATTTGTTCATCGGATTTCTCAGAAGGAGGCATGCCATAAGTAATATCAGACTCATATGACAAAGGAATCTCAGAAGGTACCTCCAAAAACATAGACTAATCCTTAGAAATCAGCTCAAACTATCCATCATCAAGTACATCAATTGTATCAATAAGGGGATTCATGTCGACTGTGCTTTCCAGAAGGTCCTTCTAGGAAAAGAACTCCTGGGTGTCTATGAAATCGATAAAAAGATCTATCTCTCTAAATTCTGCAAGAAAATGACAATCTTATGGTTCTAATGGAACTGTCTATCTCTCATCTGCTACTCTCGGTGGCGTTGACGGTCTATGATCGAGGATCGTCTCTATTTTCACCTTGTCACTACTAGAGTGAAAGATGATCTCTCTAGTACTATAATCAACTACCTCTTCAGCCGTTTGGAGGAATAGTTGACCTAGTGATGAATCCACATTTCATCATCTTTATTCTATCATTTTGGCACCAAAAACCCTAGCAAATGCCTGTAAATAGCATTAAAATCATCATCTTAGCATTCATGCATGTGCATCTAAACAGTGTATAAATTACTGTAATTAAGGCCAAAATTATAGAATAAATATAGAAAAGAAAAAGAATAAAATATTGTAAATATTTTATGACCCGAAACCCCAAGACCTAGGCATCTTGATGAATAGGTTGACAAGGAATAAAGTAGGGGGAGATAAGGTCAGGAACACAGATAAAATACCTATACATTTTATTCATTCTTTATTCATTTTGGGACCTATTTTTGGTTCCACTTTTTACACTTCAAATAAAGAAACTTTGTACATGAAAGTTGTAGATAATAAAATAAAGAAAAATACAAAATTGATTTCACAGAAAAATAATGTACAGATAAAAAGTTATGGTCTGAATAAAAATCCAGAATGCCAACTTCCCAGACCTGTATCTCACAAATAAAAACTCCAAATGCAGCCTACTCACCTTTAATTGTATATAGAATAAAATAATCTATCCAATGGTGGTGGTTTCGTATTTGGCGGAGCTACGGTTTGAAAGTTGACTTTTGGACCCTCATTGTATACTTGTATAGATTAAAATATTCAATTTATTCTTTATTCATTATTCTTGCATGTTTATATTTTTATAATTATGTATATATTACTTATAATATATATGTACATTAAAACCAGAATAAAAATGCAAAGAAATCACAAAATAAAAATACTTGTATAAAGGATACATAGGTATACTGCCTATACATATACCTATACAAATAATACTTGTATTCTATTAAATATACAAAACATATCAGAAAAATAAAATAAAAATATATTTATGTACATAAAAGTACTTTATGTTTTTATAAAATAATAAGCAAAAATAAATAAATTAAAAGACACAAAATAAAAATAAAATACTTAAATATATAGATATATACAATATAAAGGGCATAAATGCAAACTTGTAAAAATACGTCTCATAAAAATAAATAAAAATCACAGAAAAATTCTTCATAAAATAATAAACATTTTTTTATTTTATAACCTAAAATCAATAAATTCATTTACTATTTTAGTTTGATTTTTCAAATAATTTCTACTCTGAATTTCCTGATTGGTCCACGTGGACCAACCAGGCGCGGTCTAGAGTTGACCCCGGTCAACTCCCCCGACCAAAGCCTGCCACCTCTGACGCCCGCGATTTTGCCCCATTTTCAAGAAATTCTCGTGCTCAATCCGCTGGTCCTCACGCCTCGATTCCTTCTCGGAAGTTCATCCCCGATCTCCACTCTCCCACGCCATGTCTTCGGATCCAGCCATATCCTCATGATGCGCACGTGGAGCTCGCTTGAAGAAGACGCCATCGCCTCCTACTTAAACCACCCGCCGACTTCGAGCCCAAGTTTGAACCCTCCTTAGCCATTAATCCTCCTCCCTATTGAGCTCTTTGTGTAGCCGGAGGTGACAGCTCCGCATCCACACCTTCAGGCGAGTCGAGGAGGCTCTGTAGCGGCTCCGCCACCTCCGCCGACCACCGGCGTCGAGGTTCTTCTTCCTCAGGTAGTCCACCTTCGAGGCATCCATTTTTCCCTTTTCTTTTCATTTCATTTCATTTCATTTCCCTTAGCTTCAGCATCAAAAACCCCAAAAAAATCTTAGCGTCTCGTCATTCGATCCATCTTCCATATCTCATCGCCGGAGCGCACCTCCGGCTGTCGCGCATCCACCTTCCATCGATCATCTCCGACGTCCACATCACCACCGCGGGGTCCAGGCAGTTTGCCCTGGACCCTTTCACCCCTTTCTGCAGGTACCTGGAGCATCACAGCGCCTGGGGGCTCGGATTCGACCTCTGCCGGAGATACCTGGAGCTTCGAGCTCCGCCGCCTTCGCAGCAGCACCTAAGAGCTTCTCCGGCGATTTTGAGAGCCCCAGACGCCAGAGCATCACCTCAGGAGTCTCCCGGACCTTCTTGGAGCGGCCCAGACCACCGGAGGTGCGTCAGCTCGCCGGAGGAACTTCGCCGCAGCGGAGTTCTTCCCTGTTCTTCCTCCGTGTGTCTCCACCGTCCGATCCTCGGCCCGCTCCAGATCAAGCCGCAGCCGTCCGATCTTGGCACGCGTTGTCCGTCGATCTCTTCGCCAGATCTGATCCAAGCCGCTGATCGCCGAACCGTCATCGCGCGTTGTGCGTGCGCCACGTGGATAAGTGAGCGGCCCTCCGCCGTTCGATCGCGCACGAGGAGATAAGGCGTGGGTATTTTGCACTTTCCCCTCGCCAAATTTTGTATTTCATTTCAGTCCATAAACTTTAAGCTGTAGTTTAAATATTTCTGTAATAATTGCAACTAGAACCCCGTAGTTTTCTTATTTGCACCTAGGTCCAATCCACGTCACCTCACGTGTCCGTGCGCGTGAGGGGGCTGGGTATTTTGCAGGGACCCCCCTGGGGTTTATTTATTTCGCTTAAGTCCATGAATGTTTTCTTTAAGTTGTAATATTTTGGAGAAACTGCATTGAACCCCTTGGAACTTTGTAATATTGCAAAAATACCCCTTCCACGCGCGTGCGAGTCACGCACCCTGGTGGGTAAATTGCTCAGATACCCTTGCGGGTTTTGTTATTCATCTTTAATCCTTAAAATGCAAGTTTCAGTGTAACCTTTTGTGGAAAAATTGCGTGTATGCCCCTGGTGGTTTTAAATATTGCACATATACCCCTGCCAGTACTGTTTGATGTTTGGATGTTTGCTCTAATTATTTGACCTATCATTTTAACTCCAAAATTTCTCAAATTTTGAACTTAAGCTCCTGGACATGTGTACTTTCACGCCACATATTTAGTTTTTGATTTTATCTTATCTTCATATTTATTAAAAATCAAAAACTTGCTATTTGTACACTGTCTAGTTTAGAAAATACAAAAAAAATATTAAAACTCCTCCAAAAATTCCCAAAAAAAATCACCTAGTGTCTATTTTATCCTATTTTAGTGTCAGTCCAAAAATCATTAAAAAGTTCAAAAGAAAAACACTAAAATTTTAAAAACACTCAAAAACTTCAAAAAAATATATAAAATAGTAGAAAACTCCAAAAATCAAAAACTCAGTTTCTGTTTGTTCCTTATTTTGTCCTTTTTATTTGAAAAATAGTGTGAAAATTTTGAGCCACTGGTTGCTATTTTTAAATCTCATTTTATTCACAGCCAGCCTTATTTGCACTGTTTTGCTTTATTTCAGTATTTAAAAAATACCAAAAACACCTTGAAAATTTTCCAAAAATCACAAAAACAGTAAAAAAACCCTAAAAAGACTAAAAACAATTTGTTTCTGAATTTTTGGCAATTTTTACTTAGTTTTATAAATATTCTATCTTGTCTTTTATTCCATTGTCTTTAAATTCCAATATTGAAAAAAAGAAAAAAGAAAAATATAAAACATAAAATTATAAAAATCAGAAAATTAAAAATCAAAATACAAAACAAAAAAAATTAAAATAAAAAAAATTAAAAATTAAAAACCCACAAAAATTGTAATTGCTTGCTTAGTGTAGACACTTTACACACACACATACTTGTGCTTACACTTTTGTGAATTACCCTGCTTGCTCCCTGTGTTCGAACTCTCTGCATACTTGCTTGCTATACATTTTGTGCAGAGTTAAAAATAAATTTTAACTCCACATTATTTCTAATTTATTGATCTTTAGTGTGGGTTAATTGTTGATCAAATACAGGTTTCATTTGAGAGTCGCCACAGCGACGGTTGTCTCCGCCTTGTGTGAGACACCAATTTAGGCTCTCGTGAAATCTGTGTTTATCAAATGGCGCCGTTGCCGGGGAGCAACAGTGAGTAGTTTACATTTTGATTGTGTGATTGTTTACCATAGCATCATTTGCCATCTCTTACATTTTTTGATATACCTTGTTGAGCTATCTGACCATCTCTTTTCTTGTCTTCTTGCGAGGGACCGCGGAGCAAGGCGGATTGCTTAGGTGATCCGGAGCAACCTTGGGAAGCGGAGCCGGCCTTCTTGGGCCAAGCCGGCAGGAGAGAGCAGCAGGAGTGAGAGAGAGTGATTAGTTAGCTTGCATTTTGCTTTTGTGAGAGAGAGACTTTGATAATTTGTAATAATACAGGTACATTCGGACTTGGACACTACCGGGCCTAACTTCCAAGTGTTTGTTCACTTGGGGGCTCACCGCGGTTTTTGTGTTTTTCGCGGTTTTCTCGCCTTCATTTCTATTTGTTTCACGAGGATTTAGCCCCTAGACATAGGAATTTTTGTTGACTGTGACGAACTAAGAAGCTAAGGCCCAATCCCTAATATCTTGCCTGCACCTATAGAACGTAATTGGACTTGGCTAAAACTCACTTGAAAAAGCTATTTGACTTGGACTAGAGGCCACGTGCCGCGAGCCCACCCTGTTAAGCGCTACTCCTGAACTCGAGTGTGTCGAGAAGAGGAGGGGTGAGCCAAGACCGGACTCCGGACTCTTTTCTTTGTCATAGCTACTTGTTCTTCACGTTAATAGAAGTTGCTCATCTTAGGACGATTTCCTCGTGCATGCATATAGGTAGTTTAAATTATTGTCTTTAAATTATGCGCGGATCACTTTGCATGTAGAGTGCTGGCGACAAGGTACGCATTTCTACCCCTGCATGCATCATAGATTTTGACCGCGCATCGGCTTTTCTGCTTTCCTCCCCCAGTTTTATTGAACTTTAATAACAAGGAAATTGGAAAATTCGTTAGACGATGTTTGCTCAGAAAAACACCTAAAAAAGTGAAAACAATAAAAATTGGGACTGTTAATGCAAACTCGACCTTAAAACTCATCCCACCAAAAATTTTGTTTTGGGAGAGTAATCCCCTCCTTGTTTGATTTATCTGCTGCGAGAGAGTGCCTCGACACTAGGATAGAGCCACATCTGAAATTTTGGTTGACTACTGGTCGTGGTTAGTCGTTCTCCAGTGAGGATCTCTCCGGTAACCGGTAAAGCGGACCGCGATATCCTTAACAGAGTGAATTAGCGGGAGCAACCGGGTTACGGTCCGCAATTCATACTGGCTGGGAAAGATCTGACGTGGATTGGGACAGTCGGCTAGGAAAATAGGATACCTAACAGCTCGCTCTAACGCTCTGATAGATTGACTGATCACCTAATAAAAATTGACAAGATAACAGACCGAACTCTCACGGTCATCAGCTCAAGTGTTGAGTAGGTGAAGCTGGGGTTTTGACTTATCATCCTGTTTGCATTCCAGATCTCATTCGCCTTTTTCTAAATCAAGATGATGGGACGGAGATCTCTTAGGCCGACTTTGTCGGCACCGTTATCCCGCACTCCGCCTTATTCATCTAGGAATACCTCGGAGAGTCCGCTCTCCGAGCCTGAGTTTACATCCACCCTGTTCCCCCTCGACCACCCTTCTTCTTCCATCAGTCCAAGAGTGTCTGAATACAGTGCATCACAGTGTTCCGCTCATTCGACAGCACCTGAGATGGTCTCTTTTGCTTTTTCAGAAAATCCAGCCATGGCAGACAGAGGCGAGCATGAAGATGATCATGAGCACCCTCCGTTCCTATTTGATCAAGCAGCCATCAATAATTCCTTGTTAGCATCCCTGGAGACTATGCAGCAACAGATCCGTGACCAGGGCACATTCATGGGTGACCTTATGAGGGAAATTGCTCAGATGAGAGAGAACCGAGCTGGCGGAGAAGGTGGAGGAGGAGGAGGACCAGACGCAGGAGGAGGCGATCCAGATGGCGAGAGACCGCCACAGACTATCATGAGGGAATTGCACAACCCAGCCGCATCCCTCACTCACCGATGGATTCGACTCCCACCCATCCACGGAGATTTCGAGCTTCGGCCCCACACTATCCAGCTGCTACCCAAATTCCATGGGTTGCCTACCGAAGAGCCGCACCTCCACCTCTAAGAATTCGAGATGATTTGCAGCACCATCCATGATCGGTTGACGACCGAGGACACAATCAAGATGATCGCCTTTCCATTCTCTTTGGTTGACAGAGCCGCCTATTGGCTCAAACATCTTGGGCGTTTCGTCGACACATGGGCAGATCTCCGGACCGTATTCCTGAAGAAGTACTATCCTCTCGGCCGGACCAACGCAGCTAGAGCAATGATCAGCAACTTCGTCATGATCCCAAACGAACAATTCCACGAAGCCTGGGATCGATTCAGAGAGCTCATTGACCAGTGTCCACATCACGACATCTCCAAGCCCAACCTAGTGCAGAGTTTCTTCTGTGGGCTGACACCGGAGCTGCAGGGGCTTGTCAACGCCTCTTGTGGTGGATCCTATTTTTCTAAGGGTGAAGATGATGTCTGGGCCATCTACGAGGGCATGGCAGAAAATTCTACAGTGATGACTCAGGCCCGTGTCTACACCCAACAAAAGCCACCGCAAGGAGGTGGAACCTTTCAGAGGATCGCTCGCATCGATGCCGGTCCCAACACAGTGTCGGTAGCCGCAGCCCAAGCCGAATCAACCGCCGCCGACATGGGCATAATTAGTGAAAAGTTGGACCGCATGGAGATCCTTGAGAAGAAGCAGAATCAAGGCATGGCCCAGATGGACCAAATTGCCAAAGTTATGAGTGACCTAAAAACCCAAATGCTATGCATTCAGGAAGCCCAATCTCATGCCCAACAGCCTCCTAGGTCACAGGTTGCCTCTAGCAGCAGCAACCCCAACCAGGGCTCTATCTCGTACCGTCAGGTGAATCACATCCAGGCAGAGCCGGTTCCGTTGTTGCAGTACCACCCAGAGCAACCGCCATCTTCCAACACGCAGATGGTGGTTTACCAGCCGGAGCAGCCACTGGCAGTTCTTCCTCCACCCTCCTTTGAGCAGGAACCATTGATGGAAGTCAATGGGATTTGGTATGACCGATACCCTCAGCCCGCAAGTCGTAGGGATCACCCCGGATTCCGGTGGGGGAATGGTGGATCCTCGTCCCAGCAGCATCCTCCTGCCCATGGACAGCAGAGCAGCCAGCAGACACAGCAACAACAGCCCCAATATGCCCATTATCAGCAATACCAGAATGGTCCTCGTCCCTCCTATCAGGGACAGCAGTGGAGGCAGCGACAGCAGCCTCAGCAGTCTTATCACCAGCCTTCCCCCCAGTATCAGCAGCAACAGCAGCAGCCCCATTTACAGCAGGGACAGACATCCGGTTCTCAGGGTCCAACCTTTGAGAACCCAGCACTCGATGATCTTGCCTGCTTGCTATCTGAACAGCGAGCATCTTTCAGGCAAGAAATGGATGAATTCCGGCAGGAAATGCGGGAGATCATGAAAGGCAAGGCCGCCATACCCGCTCAGATTGAACCTAACCCTAACAATCTGAAAAGGAAGTCTGAGCAGGTAGAGTTTACAGAGGATACCTCTCCTAGTGATCATATGAGTGACATATCTTATTCCTATCATGATGCTGATTTTGTTACTACTAGGAGCGGTAGGAAGCCAGCCGGCGACGCCTCTTCTGAGCGACACCCAGAGGCAGGATCAGGAGCGCCAGAGGAGCAGAGGAGCGGTGCTGATGCCGCTCATGATGATGTTGACGGTGGTGCTGATGCCACCCTTGATGAAGTCCAGGACGACGGTGCTGATACCGTCGTGATACCAGATGAAGACGGTGGTGCTGATGCCACCATTTTTGATGCAGAACCAGAGAGCGGTGCTGATGCCGCAGAGACAGGCGCCGGTGGTGGTACTGAGGCCACCACCTCTACTTTTGTTGAGCCTCCCACTGTGATGTTACCACATTTTGAATCTATGGACTGTGGTAACAAAAAGAACAACAATATGAATAAAGGAAAGGTTCCTGTTCAAATTGCAGATCCATATGTGTTGCATGATGATATTTGTGTGGATTCTCCATCTTCACAGGCACAGGGACCGTTTCCTAGTCCTCCATCTGAGGAGGCCCCTACCATCCCCTTCCCTGAGGCACTCCGCCGGGCGAAGGGGAATAAAAAAGAAAATCCTAAAAAGAACCAGGAGGTAGAGTTCGGCAATCAGATGATTGACAGATTTCACATTCAGTTAACTCTACGAGAAGCGTTTGAGCATATCCCTTTCTTCAAAAAGAATTTGAAAGAGAAAACCACTGTCCGAAGAAAGCAGAGGCACAGAGACCAAATCCATATGCTCACTCATGATACTTGCTGCACCATTCAGAACAAGCTGCCAGCCAAGCGACCAGACGCAGGAGCTCCCTATGTCAGATGCGAGATTCAAGAGCAGCAATTTGATCGTACTCTATTAGACAGCGGCTCCTCAATTAACCTCCTTCCGGCGGCCTTACTCAAGCAGTTCGAGTTTGGCCCTCTTCTTCGAAGCAGAACGGTCCTTCAGTTTGCTGATAGGTCGATTAAGAGGCCGAAGGGGTTATTGAAAGACGTGGTCGTTACCATTCAGGGCTTGAAATTCCCCGTGGACTTCGTTGTGTTGGACATGGAGATCCCTGAGTCGGTGACTGATGCCCCCATCATATTAGGACGCCCATTCTTGGCCACAGCCAAGGCGGTGACCGACCATGATTGTGGGAAGGTATGCTTTCGCGTAGAGGGCGAGACCATACAAATAGAAACGATCGAGGAAACCAGAGCCAGAGAGTTAGAATGCTCCGAGCAATCAAGTGAAGCCGCGCAGATGACAGAGGAAGAGCTAGACGTCCACCAGGTTCGTGATTTCGAGATGACTGATGATGAATCTAACTGGAAAGACCCTGTAGCACCGACTCTCGCCTTGCCTACCGATTCATTGTATCGCAAGCTCATGGCAATCGAGAGCCGGGAGAGCACATTCCTGGATACGGATACACCTGAGGCTGACAGTATGGTGACGAGTGGTGTCGATGATTTCAATTCTTGTTCTTCTGCTTCTGATCCCTCGTATTCAGATATTGAATGGGCCTATTTCGATGATCCGTTGTCTTGTCTGATTCATTCTGAGCCAACAACCGTGACAGAGTGCGAGCCCGTACAGTTTATTGATAATTCAGTCAGCCGCCTTTCGTCAGAAATTCATGCTGAGCGAGAGTTCTCTCATGCAGACCTGGTCGCATTCACCCAGACATATCAGAAGCCAGATCTGCCACCTCCCAGTTGTCCTGAACGGAAACCTCTACCGTAATCAATGAAGTATAGATTCCTTGCAGGTGAGCCAGATATGCACCCAGTCATCATCTCAGCAGATTTGACTGGAGAACAAGAATCTCGTCTGATGGAGGTTCTTGAAAGAAACCGCAAGGCAATCGGTTGGAATATAGCTGATCTCAAGGGGCTGAGCCCGAAGCTGTGCTCCCACCACATCTATCTCGAGGATGACGCTAAGCCATCGCGTGAGTTCCAGCGACGGCTGAACCCGAATCTTCGAGAGGTCGTCATGAAAGAAATTTTGAAGTGGTGGAGCGCTGATTTCATCTATCCCATCTCCGACTCTAAATGGGTAAGTCCGTTACATGTGGTACCCAAGAAGACGGGTGTCACTACAGTGGTCAATGAGTCTGGAGAGGAGATCGCTACCAGAGTACCAACTTCTTGGAGGGTCTGTGTGGACTACAGACGATTGAATGAGGCCACCAAGAAGGATCACTTCCCACTGCCCTTTCTTGATCAGATTATCGAACGGTTAGCCGGGAAGAGCCATTATTGTTTTCTTGATGGGTACTCTGGATATAATCAAGTGGCCATTGCGCCCGAAGACCAGGAGAAAACGACATTCACCTGTCCGTTTGGGACATATGCTTTCAGACGGATGCCCTTTGGTCTATGTAACGCTCCGGCGACATTCCAAAGGTGCATGTTGTCCATCTTCTCGGACATGGTGGGTGACTGTTTAGAGGTCTTCATGGATGACTTCTCGGTCTATGGCGACAGGTTTGATGCTTGTCTTGACTGCCTAGATCGTGTGCTGAAGCGCTGCATAGAGGTCAATCTTGTCTTATCCTGGGAGAAGAGTCATTTCATGATGACTCAAGGGACGGTCCTTGGGCACATCGTCTCCAACAGGGGCATGGAGGTCGATCCTGCCAAGGTGGATATCATCAGAAAACTCAATCCGCCGTCCAATCTTCGTCAGTTACGGTCTTTTCTAGGGCATGTCGGTTTCTACCGACGGTTCATTCAGGACTTCAGTCGAATTGCCCGACCGCTCACTGACTTGCTGACCAAAGACACCGAGTTTATTGTTAATGATAAGTGTCTTGAAGCATTTGAGACTCTCAAGAGTATGGTTGTTTCAGCTCCTGTCCTTCAGCCACCCGATTGGTCTCTCCCATTCGAGATCATGAGGGATGCTTCAGATTTTGCCGTTGGGGCTGTGCTTGGACAGAGGAGGGATGGATTACCGTTTGCCATTCACTACGCCAGTCGGACCTTAGATGCCACTCAAAGGAATTACACTGTGACTGAGAAAGAAATGCTGGCCGTAGTCTTTGCTTTGGATAAGTACAGATCTTATATTCTCGGATCTAGAGTGACCATTTACACCGACCATACCGCCATCAGGTACTTAATGGCTAAGAAGGATGCCAAAGCACGTCTGACCAGATGGATCCTTCTACTCCAGGAATTTGATATTGAGATTAAGGATAAGCCTGGAGTCAAGAATGTGGTGGCGGATCATCTCTCCAGATTGGAGAATTTTGAGGAATCTGAGCCCAGCGCACCTATCACTGAGACGTTTCCAGATGAGGCGATCTTGGCTGTCACCTCACTCCCGTGGTATGCCGACTTTGTAAACTATCTTGTTGCCAAGACAGTCCCTCAGGGTTGGCCCAGGCAGAAACTTGAGACCTTCCTAGCTAAGGCCAAGTTTTATCATTGGGAGGATCCCGTCCTTTATCATGAAGGAGGGGATAGTATCTGGAGGAGGTGCATTCCTCAAGAAGAGCAGCAAAGCGTCCTCACATACTGCCACAAGCTTGAGGCAGGAGGACATCATGCTGGAAAAAGGACAGCACAAAAGGTGCTTCAATCCGGCCTTTGGTGGCCTACTCTTTTCAAGGATTCTGATGAGTTCGTGAGGAGATGTACTGACTGTCAGAAAATGGGAACCTGCGGACAGAGAGACATGATGCCCATGCAACCCATTCACTTCTGTGAGGTTTTTGATGCATGGGTGATTGATTTCATGGGCCCATTTCCTAAGAGTCAGGGATTCGAGCATATTTTGCTCGCTGTGGATTATGTCAGTCGATGGGTTGAGGCCATTCCCGCCCGAGCCGCAGATGCGAAAACCGTGTGCAAATTCTTGAGGAAAAATATCATTTCACGGTTCGGGGTACCTAGAGTTTTGATTTCTGACGGGGGGTCTCATTTCATCAATGACAAGGTTAGGGCCCTTGCTGACGAGTTCGGCATTGACCATCGGGTTGCCACTCCGTATCACCCTCAGACTAATGGTCTTGCTGAAGTATCGAATCGGGAGATAAAGACTATCTTGCAGAAAGTTGTCCGCCCAGACCGAAAGGATTGGTCACAGCTTTTGGACTCGGTCTTGTGGGCCTATCGGACCTCTTTCAAAAATCCATTAGGGACATCTCCCTTTCGTCTCGTTTATGGCAAGCCGTGCCATTTGCCAGTGGAAATCAAGCACAAATCTTTTTGGGCAGTAACTGAGTTACTTCTGGATCCCGAGAGTATAGGAGACCAAAGAAGAGCAGAATTGGCAGCCCTGGAGGAATTGAGAGATACAGCCTTTTCCAACAGCCTACAGTACAAAGAAAAAGTGAAGACATGGCACGATTCGCATATCAGCCATAAACAGTTTGAACCAGATCAGAGAGTATGGTTGTTTGATTCCAGGCTGAAATTATTCCCAGGGAAATTGCAGAGCAAGTGGAAAGGTCCGTATGTGGTTAGGAAGGTACATGACAATGGCAGCATTGATATATCCGAACCGTCATCTTCGTCCACCTTCCGCGTCAATGGTCAACGCCTGAAGCTATATCGAGATCATGATCCGCCGACCATTGACGTTGCCCCCATTCTTCTGGTATGAGATGTGTCCTTTAACTCTCATCATCTACATCTTATACATGGTGATCAACTCCATCTGCCGCTGTACAGGTCCATCTGTTCATATCACTTTCATCTGTTGAGTCATCTTCTTCTTCTTTTCTTCTTTTCTTCTTTTCCATCTCTATCTTCTTTATCTATGAAAAAGGTGCCGCCCTTGTAGACAGTTTTCCATACTTAGGACGTACTTTGTCCTAAGTATAGGGGGGTGTGCACCCTGAGTTTCTCTATTTGTCGATCCTCTCCATTGTCTCCTCTTCTTGTCTATACTTAGGGATATCTTACCCTAAGTATAGGGGGAGACAATCTGAGTACGATCTGTTCATTCCCACCCTTGACCCTCCCTGCTTTGAGTACAGTCTGCTATACTTAGGATTATTTGATCCTAAGTATAGGGGGGACGGTCAACTTCTCATTGGTTCATTCATTCGTTCATTTATTCTTTCGACTTGCCTATACTTAGTACGAGTTATGTCTTCTCTTTTCTCTCCGATCTATGAGGACATAGCTCAAGCTAAGTATAGGGGGGGTCGTATATACTGTGTATATACTTTAGCCATAACTCGCACTTTCGTATTTTCTTAATAATATGGCTAATAATTCTTTAAAATTCATTAAAATTCCTTAATAAAAAGGTGTTTTATTCCTCAAATTCTTTTTGTATATACTGATTAATAAATCAGGTGAAAATATTTTGTTACATGTTTTCAATCTTAAAAATGTGTGGTTTGTAAAATTTATTTTCTTTGTGTGAAATAAAATGTTTGAAAAATGCTTTGCAAATGGTTTGAAAAATGGTTGCAAAAATATTTGAAAAACCTATATACACTGTTTTGAAAACCGATTGCAAAATGATTTTCAAATGAGTGTACATGTTTGTAAAAATGTTTGTAAAAATTATTTTGGACTATAGTTTTCAAAACTTTGTGACAAATAAGTTTGAGGAATACTTACATCACACCAAAATCCACTATATAATATGTACTTATAAAACTGACCACTTACCCTTGTAAATTCTTAAAATCCACTTCTTGTATATATAAGAAGCACTCCCGTGTACATATTTTAACCTAGTTTGCAGCCAAAATCTTTTGTTTTCAAAAATCCCAAAAAAACATTTGCAAAATGAAAATCCAAAAACATTTGAAAAATCTTTGTGAAAAATACAAAAAATTGCATCTGCATACGCATGCATCATCTTTTCAAAAAACCATAAAAAGTTCAAAATCTTGAAAATGGCATCACAAAAATATTTTCTGCATAGCATTGCATGGCATGAACATTTTTCGGATTGAGTTTGATAGTTGAACAAGTCTAAGTAAAATCCGGAGATTGGAGCTTGATTGGACCTTAAAATCTACCTAATAACAGGAACCTTATAGGAATTGGGTTTGAGGTACTTCAGGTCTAGTTGACTTAATTCTTTGAGGATCACGGGACTTGGTTCAATGGATTCTTGACTGCCTAAGTAGAGTATTTCGGAGCACACGCACGACTCTTGTTGATAATGACCTAACTTGGACACCTGCACCTTTCACATAGCTCTCCACGGATGAGGTGGTGAGGAGGCAATTTCCTTTGGCTTGGGGTAGCATATGAGGGTAGTACTTCTAGGCGGAACCCCTCTTCTTCTTCTAGTGAAGGAAGTGCACCTCAACTTGGTCTAGTGGTGATGAAGGCTAAAGACAGAAGCCGTGGGTTGCAATAAAGCTTCAAAAGAGGGATAGTCTACTGGCTCAAGAGGAAAATTTCTTGTATATATGCTGCACCATGTAGATATGTTGTACAGATGCAATTGAAAAAAAAAAGAACTCCAAAAAAATGGTGGGTCGGATTGAAAATTAAATAACCCCACCAGAGTGTATATAGTCCAATACAACAAAAGCTTATGGTATCCATGTTACATCTCATGAAGCTTGCAGCGGGAGACTTGGCTACACTGGCTGAGCTTCCAAAAGTCTATACTTCTTCCCCCTCTTCTTGAGCCGGTTGCACTTGAACTTAGAAGGGAATACCCCGCTTCTCGAGGAAAGAGTTGCTAGACCAAGGCATTAGAGTTACCAGGTTGGGGGAGGTTGTTTCTTTGTCACTTCTGAGGTGGGGAGCTACATATCACTTACACTGTACGAGTCAGATTCATAGTCATAAGAGTTTGCGTATGAGTTGAAGTATTTCTGACCTGGCTATTGAGGAGACTTGGACAGAGTTTTGGGATTCTCAAGGACTGTTGGATTTCAAACTTGGTTCTCATTAAGGTTCCGACCACACTAAAATTCCAAAGGTCCGACTTAAGCTCCAAACTTTGATTTTGTGAAGACAAGTTTGATAATTAAACTTTATCCAATTTTCTTCTTTTTCTTTTCTTTCTTTTCTTTTTGCACTTATTGCATAAGTGTTTGCTAGGGACTAGCAAAGGTAAAGTATAGGGGGATGATGAATCCACATTTCATCATCTTTATTCTATCATTTTGGCACCAAAAACCCTAGCAAATGCCTGTAAATAGCATTAAAATCATCATCTTAGCATTCATGCATGTGCATCTAAACAGTGTATAAATTACTGTAATTAAGACCAAAATTATAGAATAAATATAGAAAAGAAAAAGAATAAAATATTGTAAATATTTTATGACCCGAAACCCCGAGACCTAGGCATCTTGATGAATAGGTCGACAAGGAATAAAGTAGGGGGAGATAAGGTCAGGAACACAGATAAAATACCTATACATTTTATTCATTCTTTATTCATTTTGGGACCTATTTTTGGTTCCACTTTTTACACTTCAAATAAAGAAACTTTTTACATGAAAGTTGTAGATAATAAAATAAAGAAAAATACAAAATTGATTTCACAGAAAAATAATGTACAGATAAAAAGTTATGGTCTGAATAAAAATCCAGAATGCCAACTTCCCAGACCTGTATCTCACAAATAAAAACTCCAAATGCAGCCTACTCACCTTTAATTGTATATAGAATAAAATAATCTATCCAATGGTGGTGGTTTCGCATTTGGCGGAGCTACGGTTTGAAAGTTGACTTTTGGACCCTCATTGTATACTTGTATAGATTAAAATATTCAATTTATTCTTTATTCATTATTCTTGCATGTTTATATTTTTATAATTATGTATATATTACTTATAATATATATGTACATTAAAACCAGAATAAAAATGCAAAGAAATCACAAAATAAAAATACTTGTATAAAGGATACATAGGTATACTGCCTATACATATACCTATACAAATAATACTTGTATTCTATTAAATATACAAAACATATCAGAAAAATAAAATAAAAATATATTTATGTACATAAAAGTACTTTATGTTTTTATAAAATAATAAGCAAAAATAAATAAATTAAAAGACACAAAATAAAAATAAAATACTTAAATATATAGATATATACAATATAAAGGGCATAAATGCAAACTTGTAAAAATACATCTCATAAAAATAAATAAAAATCACAGAAAAATTCTTCATAAAATAATAAACATTTTTTATTTTATAACCTAAAATCAATAAATTCATTTACTATTTTAGTTTGATTTTTCAAATAATTTCTACTCTGAATTTCCTGATTGGTCCACGTGGACCAACCAGGCGCGGTCTAGAGTTGACCCCGGTCAACTCCCCCGACCAAAGCCTGCCACCTCTGACGCCCGCGATTTTTCCCCATTTTCAAGAAATTCTCGCGCTCAATCCGCTGGTCCTCACGCCTCGATTCCTTCTCGGAAGTTCATCCCCGATCTCCACTCTCCCACGCCATGTCTTCGGATCCAGCCATATCCTCATGATGCGCGCGTGGAGCTCGCTTGAAGAAGACGCCATCGCCTCCTACTTAAACCACCCGCCGACTTCGAGCCCAAGTTTGAACCCTCCTTAGCCATTAATCCTCCTCCCTGTTGAGCTCTTTGTGTAGCCGGAGGTGACAGCTCCGCATCCACACCTTCAGGCGAGTCGAGGAGGCTCTGTAGCGGCTCCGCCACCTCCGCCGACCACCGGCGTCGAGGTTCTTCTTCCTCAGGTAGTCCACCTTCGAGGCATCCATTTTTCCCTTTTCTTTTCATTTCATTTCATTTCCCTTAGCTTCAGCATCAAAAACCCCAAAAAAATCTTAGCGTCTCGTCATTCGATCCATCTTCCATATCTCATCGCCGGAGCGCACCTCCGGCTGTCGCGCATCCACCTTCCATCGATCATCTCCGACGTCCACAGCACCACCGCGGGGTCCAGGCAGTTTGCCCTGGACCCTTTCACCCCTTTCTGCAGGTACCTGGAGCATCACAGCGCCTGGGGGCTCGGATTCGACCTCTGCCGGAGATACCTGGAGCTTCGAGCTCCGCCGCCTTCGCAGCAGCACCTAAGAGCTTCTCCGGCGATTTTGAGAGCCCCAGACGCCAGAGCATCACCTCAGGAGTCTCCCGGACCTTCTTGGAGCGGCCCAGACCACCGGAGGCGCGTCAGCTCGCCGGAGGAACTTCGCCGCAGCGGAGTTCTTCCCTGTTCTTCCTCCGTGTGTCTCCACCGTCCGATCCTCGGCCCGCTCCAGATCAAGCCGCAGCCGTCCGATCTTGGCACGCGTCGTCCGTCGATCTCTTCGCCAGATCTGATCCAAGCCGCTGATCGCCGAACCGTCATCGCGCGTTGTGCGTGCGCCACGTGGATAAGTGAGCGGCCCTCCGCCGTTCGATCGCGCACGAGGAGATAAGGCGTGGGTATTTTGCACTTTCCCCTCGCCAAATTTTGTATTTCATTTCAGTCCATAAACTTTAAGCTGTAGTTTAAATATTTCTGTAATAATTGCAACTAGAACCCCGTAGTTTTCTTATTTGCACCTAGGTCCAATCCACGTCACCTCACGTGTCCGTGCGCGTGAGGGGGCTGGGTATTTTGCAGGGACCCCCCTGGGGTTTATTTATTTCGCTTAAGTCCATGAATGTTTGCTTTAAGTTGTAATATTTTGGAGAAACTGCATTGAACCCCTTGGAACTTTGTAATATTGCAAAAATACCCCTTCCAGGCGCGTGCGAGTCACGCACCCTGGTGGGTAAATTGCTCAGATACCCTTGCGGGTTTTGTTATTCATCTTTAATCCTTAAAATGCAAGTTTCAGTGTAACCTTTTGTGGAAAAATTGCGTGTATGCCCCTGGTGGTTTTAAATATTGCACATATACCCCTGCCAGTACTGTTTGATGTTTGGATGTTTGCTCTAATTATTTGACCTATCATTTTAACTCCAAAATTTCTCAAATTTTGAACTTAAGCTCCTGGACATGTGTACTTTCACGCCACATATTTAGTTTTTGATTTTATCTTATCTTCATATTTATTAAAAATCAAAAACTTGCTATTTGTGCACTGTCTAGTTTAGAAAATACCAAAAAAATATTAAAACTCCTCCAAAAATTCCAAAAAAAAATCACCTAGTGTCTATTTTATCCTATTTTAGTGTCAGTCCAAAAATCATTAAAAAGTTCAAAAGAAAAACACTAAAAATTTAAAAACACTCAAAAACTTCAAAAAAATATATAAAATAGTAGAAAACTCCAAAAATCAAAAACTCAGTTTCTGTTTGTTCCTTATTTTGTCCTTTTTATTTGAAAAATAGTGTGAAAATTTTGAGCCACTGGTTGCTATTTTTAAATCTCATTTTATTCACAGCCAGCCTTATTTGCACTGTTTTGCTTTATTTCAGTATTTAAAAAATACCAAAAACACCTTGAAAATTTTCCAAAAATCACAAAAATAGTAAAAAAACCCTAAAAAGACTAAAAACAATTTGTTTCTGAATTTTTGGCAATTTTTACTTAGTTTTATAAATATTCTATCTTGTCTTTTATTCCATTGTCTTTAAATTCCAATATTGAAAAAAAGAAAAAAGAAAAATATAAAACATAAAATTATAAAAATCAGAAAATTAAAAATCAAAATACAAAACAAAAAAAATTAAAATAAAAAAATAATAAAAATTAAAAACCCACAAAAATTGTAATTGCTTGCTTAGTGTAGACACTTTACACACACACATACTTGTGCTTACACTTTTGTGAATTACCCTGCTTGCTCCCTGTGTTCGAACTCTCTGCATACTTGCTTGCTATACATTTTGTGCAGAGTTAAAAATAAATTTTAACTCCACATTATTTCTAATTTATTGATCTTTAGTGTGGGTTAATTGTTGATCAAATACAGGTTTCATTTGAGAGTCGCCACAGCAACGGTTGTCTCCGCCTTGTGTGAGACACCAATTTAGGCTCTCGTGAAATCTGTGTTTATCACCTAGTATGATTAGGGTATGGAGTAATAGTGCATCTGTGTCTATATCCATGATAACAAAATCAACATGGAATTCCATTCCCTGCACCGTTACAATAACATCCTCTAAAATTCCCCTCATCCTCTTAATCGATCTATTAGCAAACTGAAGGATCATCCTAGTCGATTTAAGACATCCTAACCCAAACTTAGTGAGTAGAGAGGATGACATCAGATGAATGGAGGAACAACTATTGAGAAGAGTGTGATCAAAATCATTATCGAATATTTGGAAATGGATGTGAGTTGCTCCCTTATCTTTCTTTTTAGGTGGGAGGTTGTTGATGACATGAACTGTGGCCAAGGTTAATATATGTTTTTCTATTTTCTTTCGTCTATTCTTTGTTTGACACTTTTGAGTACATGCTTCTTTCATTCCCTTTTTCACTGCAGGCATGTACTCCATGGCCATAAGGAGTGGCATCTCTAAAAAGATGTTATATAAGATCTCAAACACTCCAGTATCAGATAGGGTTGTTTTTAGTTTTTGAATTTTTTGAAGAACAAGGAAATTACACAAAATTAGAAGAAACATTCAAATGCTCATTTCCATTATTCAAAGAGGAATCCTCATTTATAATAGGACAACCAGAATCAGTCTGTACAATGTTGTCCAAAATATGTAAAGGAAAAACATAATCTAAAATAGGATAGGCTGCTGCTGCTTGTGTAGAAGAAGGATCCACGAGTGATGTATTCTCCCTCTTAGTTGTCGGTGATATGCATCTTCCTTGTGAAGGTGAAGGTGGTGGTAAAGGACGTGAAACTCTAGACTTAGGTACTTCTACAGTAGATCTCTCGACTGCTGGTAAAGAAGATGATGTGGAAATGAAGCTCTCTCAGATGCTCGATGTTCCAAGCCCAACTGGTGTGCATGCACTGCAATCTCCTATTGCTCATGACATGAATGGTGTTAGATAAACATGTAAAATCAAGGGACATACCGGTCTCCTGTGTGGATGGGTCATGGGCTACATGCTCTCTGCATCTAAAATTGTTGGAATCAGCCTCGAGCTATGCAGAAATCACTGTATTTTGTGGTGGTTAGGTCACCAATCCTCTGAGTCAGCTCATTCATTTTCTTCATGAGCAGTGCAAGATGATCAAGTGTGGGATTAGCTAAAGTGCTTAATGACAGGTTGTTGCTGAGACTGATAGTGGGGAGGTTGTTGGTATCCATGCCGCTGCTGATAATGAGGAGGAGGAGGATGTGGATTCTGTCCATAAGATGCATTCTTCTGGTGGTAAGACTAGAAATATGCATATTGCATCTGCTGCTGGCCATGTCTCTAGTTTTGGAAATGATGTGGAGACTGATACTGACGTTGGAATTGCTGGTGCTGGTATTGCTAAGGTCCGCCTAAATGAAACTGGTGGACGGGCCTCTGACCCTACTGTGAACCCAATTGACCTTATCCCGACGAACGTGGCTAGTTTCGCTCACGGTTAAACTAGATATAGTTCACCTCCTAAATGATAGCTTGAGGTAAAGCATGTTGCTTGGAAATATATGGACCCTCTTGTTGGTATGGATCGGTCTGCTGTGAATGTTATGAGACACAATGAGGTGTTTGCACATAGTAAACATGATGAACTATGGATGGACCTCCGATACTCTGCTAGGTGGAAGAAGTCTGCTCCCAGGAAGAAGTGTTGGCTGCTGCACTCGTGCTATGAATTGTGTTGATCGTACTGACAAGAAGTTCCAGGTGCTTTATGATTTCATCCAACTTGTCTAGGTTCTTCGTCCTCTATTCGATCACTTGGATCTTCTCGAGATTCTTAGATCATTTCTCAATTATATCGACCTTGGATAGGTGATTGCCAATGATGGTTAATCAGAACTATCAACCCTATACACTTCATGTGATGCCATCATATTAACAGCTTTGTAGGATACTACAGAAGAGGTAACGAGATGCTTATGGGAAGTACATGAGGAAGAAAGTGCTGCTGAGCTCTCCCCATCTCCTCAAAAATCTAATAAAGGGCACCCTCGTCCTTTTTGATGTGACTTCCCCTACACATAATGTTTATTAGCTTATGGTTTTCTATGCTTAACCCCACAAAAATTTGCACTAAGCTTGTCTTGGGAATATCATGGCAGGGGCACTTCTCCGTCAAGTAGTTATATCTTTCCCATGCCTCATGAATAGAGTAATGTGACAATTAGGAGAAGTAAATTAATGATCACATTTGGTTCAGATGTCCGAGAGGATAGTATTTGTTAAAAAATGTGGACCTCAACTCTTCTCATGTTGTGATAACCCTTCTCAAATGATTGATCCAATATAATGCCTTATCCATCAGATTAAATGGGAAGGCTATCATCTTCACTACCTCTAATGGTACATTTGGGTAGTGTATTGTTCCACATATCCGATCAAACTGTTGGAGAAGTATGCATGGTTCTTCATTGATATTTTGTGGAATATAGGGAGAAGTGGCAAAATCGTGGGCTTAAGCTCGAATTGCCCATGAATCGCAAGGATTTCAATAAATGAATTCATCTATCCAGCCCCTGGATTGTAGGCATCCTTTAATGTAAGCTTAGCCACTGGATCTATAGGATATTCTCCCCCATTCCCACCTACTCCATTGTCTCTATCCTCCTCTCTCATGTCTTCTCTATCCTACCTCATCTTGAGAATCATATCTTTCAATGCAGTTTGAAAAGTAGACTATTCTATTAACTGCACATGAATGTATTGAATAGAGGATAACATGGTAGCGTTGATATCGAACCGTTCGACCATGGATTCTTTTCCCTTGGCATCAAGTGTCCTGAATTTGACTCTGAAAATGTGCATGGCACTCAATTAATCTTTAGAAATGATGGAGTCTTAGATACTAGTTAGAGATTAGAGCCAATCTCAAACAACAAATTTATGGATGAGGTGAAGGGTAAAGTGGAGAAAGAGGAATATTCGGGAAGTGAGTCTCCCTGAATAGATGGCAAATGAATCATAGTTTAAAATTAGTTCGCAAAATCTGAATGTGTAATGCTCTGATTCGACATCTTCGAAAGCAATAAACAAGTTGCGAAAACATGCAAATCAAGGTAAGAGGAAATTGGATATAATGCACAAAGAGCATGGAAAGGTCTAGCATTAGTAATCAATACACAATACAAGCCCCTTTTTCACCAACTCAACACAAGTGGAGACCAGGAAAGTTCGGTCTTTTATCTTTTCAATTTAAGTTGATGATACATACAATCTTTGAAAGAGTTAACGAGTTGTTAAGTGCATGTATTTCCCTAAAGGCTAGCCTGATTCTTACGACTACTTGTACCTACTTTCAGCCAGTATGAGAGTAAGTACGGACCATAAAAATGGCTACCCATTACTTGCGGACAGAACCTTACGCAATGTCCTCTAAACCACCCACTATGCTAAGGAAATCCGGATCATTTACCATCTACCCACATTTCCTCACTGAGAAGTAGGTAATTATTTTTGTAGAGTCAGTAGTCTATATGAAATTTTGGGCTTGCATCTATCCTAGTGTTCATCTATCTCTTACTTTGCAAGTAAATCAAACAATGAGGGATTACTCTCCCCAAAATAATTATTTTTCAATACGTTTAATTTTAGGTTGAGTTTCTTTAACGGTCTCGATTTTATGAATTATCACTCTTTTTGAATATTTTCAATGAATCGCCTAATGAGTGTCCAATTTTCTTTTTAAATTATGTGAGTGAAAACATGGGAGGAAATCGAAAAAGCCAATGCATGATTAAATACAATGATGCATGCATGGATTAGAGATGCGTACCTTGTTTCCAGTAATCTACATGCATGGTGATTCATACAGAATTTAAATACAGAAATTAAAACTAATCTAAATGATTCACATGAACAGTGCTAACAACAACTTCTATTAGTGGGCAAGAACCAGTTATATTTGACTAAGTCCAAATACACTCTTATCTATAGGTACATAATTTTTTATTTAGGGTTTTGGACCTAATTAATTTTCTTGCTTAGAAATTTAATTAAAGCAATCATTAGTGTCTTAGCATAGAAAACTTCATGAAACAATTAAAAAGAAAGCGATGAAAAAAAATGATGAGGTCCCTCAAGTGCACCAGTACTTCGTGAAGCAGACCATGCACACAAGGTATATAATATCCTTTTTACAAGAGTTTTGAATAAATAAAAATACTAAAATATATCTACAACTATTTATGCTCCAAGTGTTGGTCTCCTTAATTCTTCTTCTCCTTCTATGATCTCTTGCGACTTGGTGAAAAATCAAGTTGCCTCCGCTTCGCTTGGGTGCATCGACGTTCATAAGAATGCCACCCTCTTTCATCGGGCCCTCGCAAGAAAACAGAAATGAAGAATGTGTAAGAGACACAAATGTTTGCATGTGAGCTAAAAATAATAAAAGCAATGAACTAGATAATAAAAATATAGAAGAAAATAAAAGAAGAGAAACAAGTATATACAACCCAAGAATAGTAGGTCAAAAGAAAAACCTAATTAGCTTCGACATGCATCCCTAATAATGGTGGCATTTTGTTGGCACGATTTTCTCTGAGTTTTTATTTGGATGAATTATTGGACAAAAACTAATTATTCTTAATAAAAATAAATACAAAAATAAATACAAAAATAAATAAATATAAATTGCTATTTAATTTACATGTATAACTAACAAGATCGAACTCAGGGAGGCTACGAAATCCCTAGGGTTATTGAAACAAAACAATGCAAGAATAAAGTAAAATCTTAGTACACAATGGTTGGTTTTTTTATTTTAGAATTTTATATTTTATGCGGTTTTATTTTGTTATTTTTTTATTTGATTTTCTATTTATATATATTTAAGAATCAAAAAAATGAAAAAGAAATGAACACTTTAAGACAAACATTATCATTTACAATAGTAGCACAAAAAATTTTGGAAAAAATATTTTTAGGGGGTTTCAACTTTTTATTATGTTTCTATGAATTTTCCAGATTTTTGCAATTTTTAAGGCCTTTGAACAAATAAAAAACAACAAAATAAAGTAAATAAAAAATAACATGAGTATTGTTGGATTTTAAAATATCAAATAATGTCAAAAATTGATGAACGTCGAGTTCAAGGCAGCCTTAGGTCCAACACGTATATTATTGGACATGTGAGACCACGACAAGCCATTATATGATAAATGTTGTTGCAAATCATTCCCTAATCTAAAATAAAGAATAACTAATTTTCTCAATAGGTCCCTATGTACAATATAGTTATGTATCATTGCCATCTTAATAATCATACAACTTTTGATGCAAATGTTGAATCATAGAGGCTGGTGCCTAGATGATATCTAAAGAGTTATAGTGAGGACTCATCAAGCACCGTCAAATGATTGTTAAGAAAGGATCTTTAGCCTGATAAGAAGAGGGAAATCTTTCTCTAAAGGCTGATATCTAACCAGCTTCTTGATGTAGGTCTGATGAATCTATGATTCGTCATCTTTATTCATTTATTTTAGCTTAAAATCCCTTATAAAACACATGTATATAATACTAACTCCATATTCTTACTAACTTGCATCCGTTTGCAAATATTGTATATTTGTATATTATTTTAACCTAAAAAATAAAGAAAGAAAGGAAAAATAAATAAAATAAATAAAAAAGGAAGATTGTATATATAATAGATACATGCTGACCTGAACCCCGAGACAAGGTCAAGACTTGACCAGATCGACCAGGAATAAAGTAGGGGGAGATAGGGTCTTCAATTAGAAAATCCAAAAAAATTGTGTGATGTGTATGTATATACACTACTTTATTAGTACATTAGTTGACCTCAAATCAAATAACTTTCAAAATCAAATTTGTAAATAAAAATGTGTTCTAACTAATAAAAATAATTGCACAATTAAATCATGTACAGAATAAAAGCAACCACACTTGGAAAAAGTCACCAAGCACTAAAAGAGCAATTCTGACTCCATATGAACTCAAATTAAGCCAGTCTCACTTTCATTATATTCTAAATTAAATTATCTTTAAAATGGTTGTATATTCATAATTTTTGGAGTTAAGAGTAAAAAGTTGGTTTTCTGGGGTGGTTTGTGCAAGTTTCCCATGTATTTTGTACATATTGTATTTGTATATATTTATAAATATTTTTATTAATTATTTAAAATAAAAATAAAAATAATATTAAAGCAAAAAAGCTAATTTCCTCATTTACCCATGTATATAATGTCATATATTTATATATTACATGTATATAGTTACTATTCTTAATTAACCACCATAAAAAATTAACATTTTTATTCAAATAAATAAAGTTATGAAAATTAAAAAAAAGATAATTTTGTAAATAGTTTTATCTCTCCTTATCTTTATCGCATTTCAATTTTCATCTCTCTTATCTCTTTATCCAAAAGAGTCGAAAATTCAAATTTCATCTCTATTATCTCTTCTATTTATACGGTTCCTTCTCCGTCATTCTAACTTGATCAATCTTTGGTGAGAGGAGCCCCATCTCCGAGAGTTTTCTCATTGAGAAAGGTGCCTAGCCTCCGAGCCATCCGATGACAACGAGTCGGCCTTCGTCGAGGCGATCACGGTAGTTTTTCGATCCTAAGGTGAGATCCATCATCAATTTATTTTTTTATCTAAATTATTCTTAGTTTCATTTGTCGCCTTTTAATTTCATCGTGTTTTGTTTCTCTAGATCTTAAAAAAATCCATCACGATTTAATCCACATCAATCTCGATTTTTTTCATCTCACGTTCTCAACCTCTCCACGTTCATTTTCTATCTTCCATGATCTATCAACTCCAACCACGCACGATGGTCGGAGACTCAGATTCGATTCTTCCATTTTTCACCGGATCCTCGTTCGCATTTTCCATTTGATTTTGGGATTTGAATCATTGTGTTCGCATCCTAATTTGTCTATAAATAAAAAGAATAAAAAAACAAAAAAATATTTGTTTTCTATTTGCTTAACATTTGTTTTGCAGGATAAAATTTAAAAATAAAAAAATTATTTCATCTATTGTTTACATTCAAAAAAAATAAAAAATAAAAAATAAAAAAGAGTGTCATCGCCCATCGCCTCCACCGCCTTGGAGTGCGCGACCGCGCATGCTCCTCCAAATCGCCGGCCACCAACGACCTGTGCCACGCGCTCCAGGCACGCATCCAGCCGCCTTCGCCACCCACGCCCACCACCGTACGTGCCACCACCTCCTCCATCGCCACCAAGCGATCCTCCATCAATGTCGCACTGCCTCCGTGCCTTGGGCGGAGTCGCCATCGCTGCCATCCAGTTGAAGATTCACCGCCCCTTGCTCCACCGCCTTGAGAGCTCACCCAGAATCTTGAAGAAGATCACCAGCGCCGACTGCGGCGGAGCCCCGCATCCTTGGCCGCTCACTGATGAATCCCCATTCATCACTCTTTATTCCTTAATTTTAGCTAGAATTCTTTGCCAAACACCATGAAATTATTTGTAAATACAATAATTTGTTAAAATGCATGCATTATGTAAATTGTAATAATTAGCATGTTTTTATGTAAAAATAAAGGAATAAAGAAATAAAGAAAAAGGGGTGAAATATTTAGAATAAATATTGAGTGACCTGATCCTAAGAGAGGACCAATCATTGGCCTGACCGCAAAATAAAATAAGTAGATAGAGATAGGGCCATTCATCATTATATAAATCCCCCTCTTAATGTATATATTTTATTTTCCAAAAATAAAAATATATATGTGTTTCCCATATTTTGTATGTATTGATAAAAATAAAATAAAAATGGGATAAAATAAAATAAAAATAAAAATAAATAATTTCTTTCTCCTCAGTGTACATATACCATATATACATGAATAAAAGACCTATTTATTTTATCTTTGTAATAATTAAAAAAATTAAAGAAAAATTATTTTATATTCCAAATTTTATGGCATAAATATATAAAATATAAAACTAGGATAATTATACATAAATAAAATAATAGAAATAAAAATAAAAAATACATAGGTAATTATACCTGTAAATAATAATAATAATATAATGTATATACATAATTTATTTTTCAAAAAAATAAATAAAAATCACAAAAAATACTTTGTAAACAAATAAATAGTTTTCATATTGAAATATTTTGAAATAAAATCATTTACTATTTTTTATTTAATTTACAAATAATTAATAAAAGCTGAATTCTCATTGGTATACGGGGGATGTTGCCCCCGGTCAACTCTCCCTCGCGGACCTCTTCTTCGCAGATCTTGTTCGAGTGCCCGATTTCTCTGACTTTTCCCGATTTGGCACGACCTTCATTTGTCCAAACCCCTAGCTCCGATTGCAGAGGGTACATCCGCGATCTTCGCCCGATCTCCTCCTTAGGGGTCCTAGCCTCGAATCACGCACCCGACTCCCATCTTCTCGGACCCCTACCACTATATAGTATGAGCCTCCACCTCATTTTGCTGCACCTTCGGCCACCGTCTTCGACTCCCAGGACCTCCACCTTCTTGTCTTGAGTGACAGCAAGCTCTGGAAAGTGTCGCAGCGAGGATTGAGGCATCCCAGCCCCAGGTCTGATGGTCTTCATCGCCGCGCTCCGCCATCGGCAAGCTCTAGCCTCTGGAGGCGTTGCTCCATTGAGGCAAGGACCCTAAGATACTCAGCATCTCCACCATAGATGCTCTCGGTCGTCAGGTACCCTCTTTAGCCCATAGCGTAGATTCCATTCCCGATTTTAGGTTTTGCGCCGTCGGCCGATTCCGGCCAATACATGCCGCTCCGATCGTTCCTTCTCCCATCCGACCATCGTATCACCTTCACTAGACTTCTCTGCACGTTCTATGCCCCTCCGATCATCTTGGTTCACCTCGGAACCAAGACTTAGATCTCCTTCACCATCGCCTCGCCGGAGACCTCTGCTCCGCCTCATCTGGTCACCCCCTTCGCCCGCTAATGGGTCGAAGCAGTTTTCCCTCGACCCCTCTTGCTCCCTGTGCAGGTATTGAAACTTAAGAGCCTTATCTGGAGGCTCGACTGTTCAGACAGAGGAGCTTCAAGTGCTCTATCTCGTCGGGGACCCTCCAGGTCCTCTCGGTCCCATTGGAGTATCCTAGCAGCCGCGGAAGACCATGAGAGACGATTTGCCCATCTCAGCAGCACTGAAGGAGGACCATAGCGCGTACGGTAGCCCGGTGAACCTCGTCGAGGAGTTGTTCTTCTAGGAGCCTCTAGAGCCGTCCGATCGAGCCTCTCGCCCCAGTTCAAATCTTAGCCATCTGTTCGTGAGGGGCTCGTAGCCATACGATCCATCTGAGGATCAAATCCGAGACATCCATCCCCGAAGAGGCATCCACCATCCACAGCTGTTAGATCACACGTGGACGTCGTGCAGCCGTTGGATGTGAATAAAGGGGTAATATCACTTAGGCCCCTCTTTTTTCACATTTATAGTGTAGTCCTGTAAATATTTTATCTAGTTGTTTTTAATTAGGGGAAATTGCATGTAGGACCCTGTGCTTATTTTATTTGAATTTTAGTCCCTGTGTATGTAGTGCACGTGCATCGACATGTGATTTGAGGAATATTTGCATATTTTGTCCTCTAGTTTTGATTTGTTATTGTTTATATTTTTATAAATAGGAATTATACTTTAGTCCCTGTGAATGTGAATCACGTGCGTGTCTCGTGCGTTTCTGAACTTTTTGCAACTTTAACCCCAGGTTTTCCACACGTGTTATCTATTTGGCCCCAGAACTTATTTTTCTTGCACCTTGGTCCCTGTGTGTTGTGGCTTTTATATTGGTTGAATAAAATATCAAATCAACTCCAAATTTAGTAAAATTTGAACACATAGCTCCTGCCATTGTGTAAAAATTTCATTAATTTTTTGGGATATTTTTATTACTATTTGCTATAAAAAATCAAAAACATCTATTTTTGCTACTATTTGAAATATAAAATCAACTAAAAATATTAAAAACCCTCTAAAAATTCTAAAAAACTTAAGGACTGTTTGTTTTAGTATTTTCTTGCCTCAGACCAATTTTTACTGCATTTGGATATATAAAACCCTTAAAAATAGAAAAAGACTAAAAACCTTATAAAAATCATTAAAAATTCAAAAAAATTAAAAAAATGCAATCACTTCTTCTGTAGCTTAGTTTTTATTTTTAGTTTTTATAAAAATTGTCTCCAGATTTTTAGAGGCTAATTATATATTTTTAATTAGCCTTTCAAATCTGGCTGCACATTAGATACTTGTGTTTGCATTTTTCTATTTTTAGAAAATCAATTAAAAATCACACAATTCTGAGAAAATTATCAAAAATACTTAAAAACTTATAAAATACAAAAATAATTTTATTTTAATTTTCTGAATTGTTTTTGAGTGTTTCATAAATTGTTGATTGTATGCTTCTTGCCCTTTTCCCCTTTTTCCTCATAACTAAAAATACAAAGAAATTAAAAATTCATAAAATCCACCAAAAATAGTTTCTATATTTTATTCATTTTCTGACTACTTCGTAGGTCACTTGGCCAATCCGTGCTCATTGTGTTCGACCCTCATCGCTATACCAGGTTAAATAAATAGCGAGATCGCTATTCTACTTTTTGACTGATTATTCATTTTAGTGGTCTAATTTTTCTTGTTGATCGATTATCACTATTCGGGTCACAACGACCTTAGATTGATTTTTACCTTAGCCCGAGAGTGATTGATTTTTCGGTCATCATTCACCTTTCTCCATCTCCGCCTTCATTGTCGTCCGCACCTCCGTACCTTAGGCGGAGTCCTCCAGCAGCCTGGGCTCCTCACCCTCTGCCGCGATCGCACAAGGGCTTGGTCAAGATGCGTGTTTCCTCCACCTCCTCACAGCCTGGGGGAGGTTGTCAACCCCCATCGTCGCCATCCTTATCGCTTTGCACGCCGTCTGTAGCTGTCAGTTGTCGTTGCCGTCTTAAGGAAGAAGAAGAGAGAAGAGGGCGGCGCCCTGGTGGCCCCCTCTTATTGTTGCTTGGAAACGAAGGAAAGAATAGGAGCCCTAGGTTTGAATAGAATATTTGAGTAAAATATCGGTCAGTCTCCCAAGAAGTTTTCAAATTGCAAAAGAGCCCCTGCTAGCCAGAGCCATGTGCCGCGCACGCCCCTATTGGGTAAATTGCATTTCACTCCTCCCCTTTATTATATGTTAATATGATATTCCAAAACTTTAACTATTCATATTTCAGTCCTTCATTTACAGAATTTGAATTGCATGTTTATCTTGTTGGAATAAATGTTATTTGTGATATGAAATTACGCAAAAACTCATACTATGCTCCTGACATGCTTATCTTTTTAGCATAAAAATTTCATTGCATTTTGTCATTATTTAAAATTATTAAAAAAATAAAAAACATGTCATTTTTATCCTTCTGAAATTCAAAAATTCATAAAAAATCGAAAATAGCTCTAAACATTCCACAATAATTAGGGTAGTTTTATTTCATTGTCTCTTAAATTCTATGCAAATTTCATGCATTAACTATTTATAAAACCGAAAAAATTGAAAATAATAAAAACTTATCAAAATCATAAAAAATTCTCCAAAATCTAAAAATTGTCATTTTACTTCTTGTTTGTAGATATTTGCTTATAGTTTATCATAAAAAAATTTCCAGGAGTTTTGGGTATTAAAATAAATTACTCCAGGCTGTGCATTGTTTCGCATTTCCCCACTGCTTGATTTTTACAAAAATTAAAAAATATCTGAAAATTATACAAAAATTTCCAAAATATTTCAAAATCTTTAAAACACAAAAAAATCTATGTATTTTTCTGATCATTTTTTATTTAATTAAAAAATACAAAAAGAGTTGGTGTGTGTATTGCTTATCTTGTGCTTATTGCTCCTTTTTTTTAAAAAAAATTGAACATTAAAATCACTAAAATTTTGAAAATTAGAAAATAAAAAATAGAAATAAAAAATAAAAAAATAAAAAGAGAAAATTTTCATAAAAACTACGGATAGTTTGCCTTTGAGATTTCCTTTTTCTTTTAATTGATTTTTATCGATTAACTGAACAACCCTCGGGAATTGTAGCCTCCCTGAGTTCGATCTTATCCGTTATACAGGTAAATAAGTAGAAAAAATAAAAAATTTGTTTGTTTGTCGTGGGATTTTTGGGGATAGCAACGACATTTATCTATCATTAATTATCGATCCTCGAGAAAACAGTGGTCAACAAGGTCCTATGCATATGAATGGAGATTCAGAGATGTTAGATAAGTCAGGTCAAAGAGTTGACTTAATGATATCGAAATAACCAAGACCTATGTCATCTACCGTTAAGATATAGGAACACATCCTTTGTCCAAAGACAGATGTGTTACTATATGTCTGAGTATGAATATTTAGCAAACCTATAGATTGATGACCTAATCAAGGTCTATACACCGGGCGAGCTGGTGTGCATACGAGGGCATATAAGTAATACGATATCTCAAAGGGATCATATATGTTCATTACTGAACCAGAAGACATGAGCTCACTCATGAGATATTGGGATAAAATTCCCTGTAGGGTCGTCTTGCTTTGGAAGCTTAACAGAATTTATGATATGATATATGCTTTTGGAAAGTATACGATCAAGACCAGCTCCCAATGATTGAATGAGAAACTTAATGATAAAACCCTGAAGAAGACAACTCAAATATGATCTAATATTTCATGTTTAATCTAGATCTTCTCCTATGCATGATGTATAGGTATTAGGAATGCTCGAGGGTGATGTGATAGTAAATGATTGTATAACTGTGACACTTCCATTCCAAGGGAGTGATGAAACATGTTTGGATTTTAGCGACTTATCTCAGTAGATCAGTAAACTAATATTAGTTCAAATATTAGACATTGATCTGAATATGATTCAAATGTAATGAGAATATTAGAATTAAGTTTTGATTTAATCAAACATTATGAGAATTCACGAGATCTAGATTTGAGATATGATCTCAATATCGAAGTCACTATATATGGAATGCACACTCGTCCTTTCCTTATCTCCAAGTATTCTCAAAGAAAGCACAATGTTCTTGAAAGAGTTTAAGAATAATTCAATTGTTAATAATGTATCTGAGCGATGGAAAAGGATAACTAAATGTAATTTCATTGCCATGATATGAATATGATTCATATTATTTGGACACATGACAATTGACATCTAAGATTGTTAAATATGATTTAATTATCAAATATGTGATTAATATGGATATTATTATCTATAATAATCATAAATTTTATAAATATGATTTATAATATGTTGGAGAGATTTAATTGTAAATAGAATTTATGACTTAAATGTTGATGTAAACTGTATCCACATTAAACAATTAATTGTAAATGTAATTTTTATTTTATATTGGATGATTGAATTTGATTCATAATTGTTAATGGTTTTATTTGCAATTATCACAAATAATTTACAATAATTATTTGGTGATATTTTATTGACAAATAGTTTCATGAATAAATATTTAATGTAATAAAATTACATTAAATACTGTGGAGAGAGAAAATCTCTCTCCAATTTGTGCATGGATGTCTAAGCTCCATTAGGAGAAAGAGGCTTTCCCCATCCCTCTTACATAGAAAGTAGCTTAATTGTCCTATTTCATTCATGAAAATCTTTGATTTAATTGAAGTTAAATATGTTAATTATTTAATTGACTTGTGACGGGGGGTCTCTTCGTATAGAGATTCGCAATCGCAAATACACTTCAAGAGGTAATCCTAATTACTCATGTGTGATCTTGATGAAAAGATTTGAGAAGTGTAATCGAATCATGTGGTTTCATCTATTTAAAAAATTTTAATTTCTGCTGCTCGTTGTAACCAATATGACTAGTTGTCCTAGATTGTATTCGATGCGATCTACACGCTTTCATGATGTGCTTAGGCCAAAATCCTAGCCTTCAATTGGTATCAGAGGCTTGGAGCCTCTCTTCTTTCATCTTTCCCTCCATGGAGTCCATCTGCATTGTGTTCTTCTCCTCCTCCTCCCCTCCTCCTCTTTGTTCTCTATCTCTTGGAAGGTGGCATGTGCATCGGCATGGGCAGTCAGTTGTTGTTGTATCGCCTATATAGAGGCAAACATCCACGCATTTACTTCATTACTGTCAACTTGTCATGTTTCCCCTTTCTTAGGATTCATATCTGAATCAGAATCTAATGATGAAAGATCTTGATCGGGTTCTTGAGATGTCCTATATATTGAATTCATAACGGTTGTATTATCCATTATATCTCATTATGTTGTATTCCATTGTCCATCAAAGTAACCGATCATGAACACGGGATAATCCTCATTTATCTTTTATCTTTTTAATTAATTATTCCTTGTATCAATGTGGCCGAAGGAGTCTTTTTCTCCTTTCGCCTGGTCATTTTTGACAACACCACAATATCTAGTTAATAATTGGGATATTTACACCTATAACCCTGAGTAATTTTGCAATTACCCCGGAAACCCTCTATAATAACGAATTACACACAGGACCTGAATAATGCTTAACCTTTACATGGCATAATCCTGTGTCAAGTTCCGTCTTGACCGGTACTTAACTTTGACTGAAAAAGTGATATGTTGACCATTTTGCCATCTGAAACACATTAAATTTAAAACATGATGCCATTCTTTATATCAAACACCCCTCCCCCAGCTCGCAAGGTCCAGCACCCCCTCCCCCCACCGACGAGCTCCATCCGCGCCTCCGCCCCCAGCTCACGAGCTCCAGGCGTCACCCCGTCCCCCCCTCGCATGCCGCCAGCTCCAGTGCCTCTACAAGCGCCACACCCCCCTCCCCTGCGCTGCAACTCCATCCCCCCACCCCCGTCGTCGGCTCCATGGCCTCTGCAACCCCCCGCCAGGTCCATCGCTTCCCCCAATGCCCCCCCCCGCCAGGTCCATCGCCTCCCCCAATGCCCCCCTCTCCCCCTGCCAGGTCCATCGCCTCCCCCGCCCCCCCTGCCAGGTCCATCGCCTCCCCCCCACCCCCCCGCTGCAACCCCGACGCGGAGCAAGAAACACACCCCCTCTCCCTCCACTGCCTCTGCAAATCCACGACCCCGCTGCAGTCGAAGCCTCCCCTGCTTCGTCAAAAGCCCGACCACTAGCTTGGAAGTCCCCTCCCCTCTACCTCGTGCAAGCCACCTCAACATGGTTTTTTGTTTATCCAGCCCTTAGATTGTAGATGAGTTAGATTAACTCACTCATAGTTAGCTTAATTCACTAAACCAACGGAAGGTTACTGGTGTAAAACGGAGTCATTATTCGAGGTCCTGAGCGTAATTCGTTATTATAAAAGGTTTCCGGAGTAATTACGGAATTATTCAGGGTTATGGGTGTAAATATTCCTTAATAATTTTATCCGTATCTTTTAAGAACAACTTTTATATACTAAAACCTTTATAGGGGCAAATCCATACAAAGCGCATACAATATGCACTCAAATACTATTAATAATAATATTTGGACTCCACTGCAAAATGTCTAATGAATGCTCGAATTGGTGACTTATATTAAGATTACCATTACAACAACTATGGCAATAGTTGATGTCATGCGTGAGTTAAAATTTTCTGTTTAATATTTAGGCAACTGGATTTATTCATTTCTTCCATGAAAGAATTACCAGTAAAATTTGATGCAACATTGAATAAAGAACATGCAATACGAATATCAAAAACCATTTACGGTATTGGGGCTCTGCAATATGGATTCCGGAACCGTTGACTTGACGTATTCGGGATTACCTCAACGACCTTTGAACAATAGCTGATGGTCAAAAAATTATTTTGTTAATTAAACTTGATCTATAAATCTTCCAAAACAAATCAAGAAACAACTTCATAAAAGCTCGTGGTATTAATCTTACATGCTCATGACAATAGCAGATTCTATATATTAAGGACGCTGAATCAACTTATACCATTTAAACACATATGGAATAAACGAATTCGGGTAGACGCAAAATCTAGTTTTTTTTGGGGAAGGGGGGATATTAACTACAGATTGATAGTTGGCATCCGTCAATGTATATTATTGATTATTATCATCTGTCATGTTTAATGTCGATGAATTCAATTGAGTATGCTTGCATCTCTTGCCTTGGCATACCAAATTTTTTACGCTTCTATTACATAGTCAAATGCTCTGGAATCCGTGTGGTTTGCGTACAAATTATTGCCGCTTACTTTTCACTCAGAACACCCGTATATTTATTTATTTGTTTGTTTGTTTGACCAAAGAGGCAAAACTGGAAGGAGACAAAAATGTGCACACTACGTGAACGTGAGTCCTCCGTCGAGGATATATCTGTAAATAAAATTGAAAGGAGGAGAATCGCAAAAATCACCGCATCAAAGATGTTGCAGATAATATAAATCTTCCGACTCTAAATCTTTCCACCGAAGTAGACAGTAGAGGATCCCTTCCCTTCCGTTCTTCGTTGCTTTGGAGGCAAATATGTCGTCTATTCACACGGCAGCCGCCGTAACTCCGCGGTGAAGGACGCCATAGCCGCTCGCAGGTCGCAAAGGCCCGAAGGACCTGCAAGCATCCTGTCCTTCGGCACTGCCAACCCCCCAACTGTACAGAACCAGAGCACGTATCCTGACTACTACTTCCACGTCACCGGCAGCGACCACATGATCGAACTCAAACAAAAGTTCCAAGATATGTAAGCGTATGATTTATGAACCCATTTACATGTTATAAATATAACTCTGATCACCATTAGCCTGCAGCCCAGAAGACCACAATAAAGAAGAGGCACACGTCCCTCACCGACGACCTCTTCATGCAGAACCCCAATCTGTGCACCTACATGTCCCCCTCCCTCGACATCCGCCAGCAGATCGCCGCTACAGCCATAACCACAATGGCAGCCGCCGCCTCCTTCAAGGCCATCCACGAGTGGGGACTCGACAGATCCCTCATAACCCACATCGTCTTCTGCACCACCAGCACCACCGACCTCCCGGGCGCCGATCACCGTCTCCTTCGCCTCCTTGACCTCCGCCCCTCCGTCCAACGAGTTCTCCTCACCCAGCATGGCTGCTCTGGCGGTGCAACTGTGCTCCGCATAGCCAAGGACATCGCGGAAAACAACCGCGGCGCCCGCGTGCTTGCCGTATGCGCCGAGACCACCGCCATCATCTTCCGAGGACCCAGCGAGGACGATCCCGATAGCCTCGTGCGTATGGCACTCTTCGGAGACGGCGCCGCCGCCATGGTGATCGGAGCCGACCCAGATGATGAAACCGAGAAGCCCATATTTGAAATCATCTCGGCAGCTCAGACCATACTCCCGGAGAGCGACGGGTGCATTGCAGGGCAGCTGAGGGAGGTGGGTCTGTGTTCCAGTTAGAAAGGAATCTGTCGGAATTGGTGGGTGGGAACCTGAGGAGGATAGTGGAGGAGGAGTTGGGTGCGAGGAATTGCAACTCCTTGTTCTGGGAAGTGCACCCCGGGGGGTCCGGCGATACTGCAGAGGGTAGAGTGGGGGTTGGGGTTGGAGAGGGGGAAGCTGGGGGCATCGAGAAGAGTGTTGGAGCAGTACGGGAACATGTCGAGTGCGACGGTGCTGTTCGTGTTGGAGGAGATAAGGAGGAAGTCACAGGTGGAGGGGTTGGGGACGACCGGGGAAGGCTGCGAGCTCGGGATGCTCATCGGATTTGGGCCCGGGGTTACCGTTGGATCCGTTGTGCTTCGGAGTGTTGCCTTGTGATGGAACAATGGACGTCGATTGATGTGTGTGGAATTAATCTCATAGGGCCTGTTTGGTTGCTGGGTTGGACTGGGTTGGGTTGGGCTGGGTTGGGGTGGGTGAATAGTAATCTGTGAGGAGGAAGTACCCTTGTGAATAGTAACCAGGGTAGGGGCCAACCCTGCCCAACCCTGCAACCAAACAGGCCCATAAAGTTTTTATTTTTGGATAAATGGTTATTTATGTTTGGGACTTATTTGTTGGGATAATAAACAGAGAAATAATTATTCATCTGCATTCGATTTTTTTACTTTCTTCGGGTTTTTTTATGAATGATTTTGTTTGTTATTGACTTTTTCTTGTTCTTGATGTGATATCAAATCAGTTAATGTACTTGTAATACAATGAAAAATCATAAAGATCTGTGTATTAGGGTATATTGACATAACTGTTTGAATAGTTGATTTTTTGGAATATATTGACATGTTTTTATTTAGCCCAAAGCAAATGTTACCGGACTTCGGTGTGGACTTCTTTAAAGAAAATAACTATTGATTTAATCTTAGGGATTTTTACCCAGCAAACTCTAGAATCTTTGTAAATTACCTCTACGACCTTTGAAACATCGTAATTCCTCCCTAGACCCCGTAGTCTTGCTAACCCTTACTCTACAGACCCTGTGGTTAACTCCCATCCATGTAACCGTTAGAACTAACCAAACTCTGTTATCTTCCTTTTAATATACTCTTTTTAGTGGTCAAATTTACCGCAAGTGCCATTGCCTCAACCTCACCTCCCACCCTCTACCTGCAGCTGAACACGGTGCCCCTCTCCCCCGGTCCGCCGCTGCTCGAAGGCCCCCTGCGGCTTGAATCACGTGCCTACCACCTCCCCTGGCTCGAGTCGCCGTGGTGCCGCCCCCCTCCCCAGCCACCCGGGGTCCCGTCCCGCTGCCTGTAGCCCCACCCCCCCCTCCCAGCTGCTGAAGCCCCCTCCCTCCGGCTGCTTCCTCCCACCCTCCCGGTCGCGCGATGGGACTCCCCCCACCTCCCCTCGAGTGTCGATGATGGAGGACGCTGCTGCTCCCCCCCGGCCGCCCCCCAGCGTGATGGAGCCCCCTGCTCCCCCTCCCCTGCGAGCCACACCCCTCCCCACCTCCCACCCGCGCGTGACCTCCCGGCCGCCCCCCGCGTGATGGAACCTCTCCCACCCCCGGCGCGATGGAGTCCCCTGCTTCCCCCTCCCCCTCCCCCCCCCTCCCCCCAGCCGCGCGTGATGGAGAGCCTCCACCCCCCGGCTGCTGCTGCTTCCTCCCACCCCCCTCCGCGATGGAGCCCCATGATCGGCGCTGCTGCACCACCCCCACCCTCCCGCGCGCCGACGATGGAGGCCTTCCCCCTCCAGCCGATGCTTCCCCCCCCCTGTTATTTTCTTTCCTGTTATTTTTTTTATTTTGGCTAATCCTAGTCGTTCAATGGTAAAGTGGTTAGATTAACTCAGGACTAACTCAAGTATTTGACTCCAATATAGTTAAAATTGACGGCAGGGTTTGTTGGGTAAGATGGAGCAAGATTACGGGTCTAGGGAGGAATTACGATGTTTCAAAGGTCGTAGAGGTAATTTACAAAAATTCTAGGGTCTGCTGGGTAAAAATCCCTTAATCCTAATTTAACAAATAGATATGGAAAATAAATACGTACAATTTTAAGCATATATTGCTACATGAGGTGTCGATTTGAAGAGAAGGCGCAAAACGATGCTTTATGTGCCGATTTGGGAGGAAGGATGCACTTACATCCAAACATTTTGCATATCGCTTGTTCAAAAGTTATTATTATAAACAACCATCCCATTAATAACATTAATGGGTGTTATATTTCAATGTATTGTTTTGCCAGATAAATTGATTTTCATAATCCGAATGAAAAAAATTTATTTCACCATTATTATAAGTTAAATTAACATATATAATTTAGATTTATCATTGCATGGATATATAGGAAAAATTTCAGATAAGGTGTGTCTTATAAGAGTGGCCTGATTAAAATATATATATTACTTTACGATGAAGAGAAGAGATCGGTTGTATTGCAGAGACTGCAAAGTAATTCCAGAAGAGGGCTTGACATCTCAACATCGCTTGCTAGTCATGGATGTGCAAATAAAAAGGTTCGCAAAGAAGATGATGGTTCCCAAGATCATTAGAATTAAATGGTGGAATCTTCAATTGAAGCAATCAAGCTTTAAGGAAAAAGATTTTGCAAAGTTATATTAGAATTGTAAGGGAAGTGCAAACGAGATGTGGGAGGTGGTAGCATCTGTATTTGAAGGGTAGCCAAAGAGATGCTAGACGAGTCTAAGAGAGGAGCTCCATGGCAAAAGGAGGCTTGGTGGAGTGAAGAGGTGCAAGAGAAGCTTAAAATTAAAAGATCTTATTTTAAAAAGGAAGCAAAGAAGGTTGTATTGAAGCCAAGTTGAAAACTTATGAAGTTTTACACAAAAAACTTGACTCAAAGGAGGGCCAAAAGGAGATATTTTGATTGGCCAAAGTAAGAGAAAGAAATACCAAAGATCTTTCTCAAGTGAGATCCATCGAGAATGAGGACAGGCATGTGCTTGTTACTCAAAAGGATATATAGAGACTAGATGGAATCAATATTTACATAAGTTTTTCATTGGAGAAGGGAATAAAAAATTACTTTGGGATAGACATCTTAGTGATAGTGAATGTTACATGAATCATACAAGCTATAGACATATATAAAGTAAATAGAGGAGACTTTAAATGTTATGGAACCTGAGAAAGGGATAAGAAATGATGACATTCCGATAAAAGTTTGGAGAGTTCTAGGTGAAGGGTGTTTGATTTGGATCACAAATTTATTCAATGTTATTTGACGAGGCAATAAAATGCTCGAAGAATGGAGGAGAAGCATTGTGGTGCCTCTTTATAAGAAAAAAGGAAATATTCAGAATTGTTCGAATTATAGAGGTATCAAACTGATGAGTCATACTACAAAAATTTAGGAACGTGTAATTAAAAAGAAGGTTGAGGCAAATTTCAAAAGTAACTGAAAATCAATTCGGATTCATGCTAAGTCACTCAACTATTGAAGCTATCCACATATTGAGGAGAACAATAGAGATTTATAAAGCCAAGAATAAGGACCTCCATATGATTTTTATTGATTTGAAGAAGGCTTATGATTCAATCCCAAGGAAGATATTATGGAGAGTTTTGGAGAAAAGACGAAGACATGTCTTATACATTAACCTTACAAAGAAGGGATTTTTACTAAGCATACCTCGTAAACTTTGCCAATTACCTCATTAACCTTTGAAACAACGTATTTCCCTTCTCGACCACATAAACTTGCTCTGTCTTATCCCACAGACCCTACCGTCAATTTTAACTTTATTGGAGTCAAGTACTTGAGCTAAACTTGAGTTAATCTAACCAAAGGAAATTGGATGGTGGATCTTCAATCACTCTCTCCTTCTTTCTCCTACCCCCTTCTTCAATCTCAACCTAATTCCTCCTTGTAGCGGAACTAGAGGAGGAGCCAGAGGTTAGGGAGGCCCTCACGACGGAGTTGGAAAAGGATTGAGAGGTCAAGGAGGCCCACACGATGGAACCGGAGGAGCATATCAAACACATGCTTCCCAGAGGCACTCCATCCCCCCTCCTCTCCTGAGGATCGCCTCCACCTCGTGCAGAGGATCGAGACCCAAACCGCAGGTGCTCTCCCACCATTCCATCCGGTTGATCCCCAAGGACACTCATACCTCATGTCCACATCAAACTGCCTTACCCTTTCTCCTCCACCGAGTAGTCCTCTGTACACAACACATGATCTAAAATAAGATCAAAGATGGTGATCGAAATAACAAGGATGTGGTGTACATTTGAGATCGAGGGAGTCGTGGGAGATGAGAGCGGGGGGCTGGACAGGGTGGGGGTTAGTGATCGAGGCCTTACAGGTGCCTTGTGTGGCCTTCTTGAGAGGAGGGGAGGGGGCCATGCACTTAGCGATTCCGCCGACGGTGCCCTTCTTCTTCTGTTGGAAAAAACCTTGGATGTCATGGAGGAGGAGGTCATCCTCACAGAAGACCTGGAGGGGGAGGGGAGTTTGTGGAGTTGGAGGTGGGGAAGGAGGATACCCTCGTGATGGACCTGGAGAAGGAGGGGAAGGTCAAGGAGGCAGAGATTGCCCTGGCGGTGGAGCAGAGGAGGAGGGGGGCGGGGAGGCAGAGGTCGGGGAGGAGGTGGGTCAGTACTGAGTGGGTAAGATGCGTATGAAGGTAAGGACAAGGGCACTCAATGTAGTTTTGGTAAATAAGATGTACATAATGTAAAAGAATGTAATGGAATCCGGTCAGTTTTAACGGGTAAATGGATGTGGGTTAACCACGAGGTCTGTGGGGTAAGGGTTATCAAGTTTATAGGGTCGAGGGGAAAATACATTGTTTCAAAGGTCGAGGAGGTAATTGGCAAATTTTATAGGTTCTGTAAAAAAATATGTATGATGGACATTCATCTTGGGTAGGGATCCAATATGGGAAGACTGACTATTTTAACATCGACATAAGTCTGCATCAAGGTTCAACTTTGAGTCCACTCTTTTTTTACTTTGATTATAGATGAGTTGACTAGTCACATCCAGGATGAGATAGGCGTGTTGTGTTAATTGATGAGACAATAGATAAAGTAAATAAGAAGCTGGAGGTTTTGGAGACATATCTTATAGACTAAAGGATTTCGTATAAGTAGGGCTAAGACAGAATATGTAGAGTGCACATTTGATGAAAACAATGATGAAGGACTTGAGGTGAGGATTGGAGACATATAACATTCAGAAGAAAGATTCTTTTAGATACTTGGGATCTATTTTACAACAGGATTGGGAGATTGATGGAAGTGTTATTCATATAACAAATGCAGGTTGGCTAAAGTGGAGAGGAGCCTCTACTATTCTTTGTGATAAAAAAATCTTTGAAAGTCAAAGGAAAGTATTACAAGCAATCGTAAGACCGATATGCTCTTAGATCAAAATGTTGCCATGTAATCATAGACATGTGCATAGAATGATAGTAGTAGAAATAACAACACTAAGGTGGATATATTGTCATAACAAAAAGGTCAGATTCAGAATGATGTGATCAGAAGGTTGATGTTGCTCCGATAGAGGATAACATGAGAGAAAATCATTTAAGATAACTTGACCATTTGCAAAGGAGGTCGATTGATGCACCAGGTAGAAGATGCGGAACTTGGGATATTAAGCCAGTTAAGATAAGGCAAAGAAGACCCAATAAATGTTGGAATGTGACTATTCGAACGGATCTTAGTTATTTGGATTTAAACTAGAGAATGACACAAAATAGATCAGAATGGAGGTAAAAAATCCATATGACCAACCCCACTTAATTATTAGAGAAAGCTTTATTGTTGTTGTAAGATGGGTCTTTCATATACTCTTATTTCATCGGTTTAATATTTGTTGAACGATTATTACTAAAAACATCTTTATCCGTCAAAACCATCTCTGAAACAATCTGGGCATTTCTGCTTTTTGGAATATATGTAGTTAACGAAAAATAATATCGCTTAAGTCTAGGACATAGATTGTATCATTCCATTTTAAGGAGTTTTTAATAGGGGTTGCTCGTATTCCATATTCTTATATTTCTCCCATTCATTTTCACAAAGAAACTATGACCATCATCATGGGATTTCCTTCCACAACAAGTTCTGATACAATTACGAATCCTTTCTTTTATGGGCACCACTTCGGTGATGCATCCTTCCAACCACAATCACAAGCCATTATTTATATGAGGTTGTCATTTGCCTAAGAATCACATGCCCTTCGTACTTAAGGTATGTTTAGATACGCGGTTATCTTAGGGTAATTAATCTAATCCTTAATGTTCCGTTCGGTTTGAGTGTGGGAGTTTACCCTCCTTAACTTACTCATTCTCTCTCCCATGTGGGTTCTACGTTTTTTTTTAAATTAAATAAATCAATTCTTCATCATCAATTTAATCAAAAAATAATATATTATACCATCATATCATATAAAAATTATAAACGACTTCACTTCTACTCACCTTTCAAACTTCAATGCAATCACATCACAATAACTACTCACTTTTTCAAAGTTCAATACAATCATATCACAACAAAGCCACTTCAAACTCATCCCCAGTTTAACCCTCTATCCAAACACCAAAACACAAAAACGGGTTATCATCCACCAGTTTAACCCGCCCTAACCCGCGTACCAAACGCACCCGAAGGGTATGCATGGAGCAGGTACCTGACATGTTCAACCATGACTCGCTCCGACCCATCATTACCGGTCAACGGATCAACCCGACCCATTCCAGCGGGTACCCAATTCTACCGGGTATCCGAATTATTTCAACGGGTAATGAGTACTCGCGAGTACCCACGAATCACTACAATAAAAATGTGCCCTCATAAAATATGCACTCGTGATATGACATTTGATAATATTATTGATTGATAACATAAATAAATTGAAAGATAAATATTTTCTCTTTATCTTACCATTTTCATGTATATTTTATATTGCGAAGCATACCCTTCTATTTCTGATATTTTGAGCAAATTTTTCTTCCAGAAACATCAGGGACAATAACCTTTAGGACTTTTTTATAACAAGAAAAATATATAGCGTACGATGTACAATACAAATAGGATTTTTGTGCAATAAATCAAAATAAGAAAAGTGGTGGGGCAATGCTGGCAAAAGGTGACCATGGTTCGTGTACATGGCGTATGTGTAACAGTAGACCAAGCTCGGCTCACTAAAAGTCCGATTTAGATTTGGCTCAGAAATAAACGAACTGAACTTAAACACAAGTTTAGGCTCGATTAAATAAATGAATCGAACCTTAAAATCATAGGTTCACTTAGTTTCGATTCGTTAAAAGCTCGATAAACATACACACATACATACATATTTACAAATCCTTATCCGCATAAGTAGACCTTATTTCGGGATAAGTGGATTTTGTCTCGAGATAAGTGGAATTTGTCTGAAGTTAAGTAAATGTTTACATGATAAAAAGGTTTTATCTGGATATAAGATATTTCAAAATAAATGGTCGCATCGTTGTGACACCATCCATCATCTATATGTCTAGTAGTTTTCCCTTCTTTGTCCTCAAATCAACAGAACAAGTATAAACCTTATTTATCGCTTATTCCTATCTAATTCTTTATCCTATCTTAACGGATATAAAAATATATTATAATTATAATTTTTCATAGAGAAGAATTCTTGTTAATCCATTTTTTTCAAAACATGAAAAGTTAGATAAAGAAAGAAACTGAATGTATATTTATTCTAATTGTAGACACAAATATATATTTCTACTTCTTTCTTTTCACTCAATTTCATTAGAGAATTCTCAAGTTCGATCTTTGCTTAGGTTCGATCCGATTAATTAGAGGTTCGATTCATATTCGATTCGAAAATAAATGAATCGAACCTAAAGACGAGTTTAGGCTTGATTAAATAAGCGAATCAAACCTAAAAATTGTAGGTTCGCTCGAGTTTGATCTGTTTACATCTCTACTCCCATGTGGCACGTGTTGCATAATCGTGGCATTTGCCATTCCCTGAACATGTCAATCTCCTCTTCTTGTCTTCACGTTACTACTGGTGCTGATGGAGGAATCGCCTTGATCTATCTTCTATCTAATCTAATTATCCTTAGCCTTGGGTTTATAAAGAAATTTGGTGGAGGAAAAGTGGCTGAAGAGCATCTCATTAGGCCACTCCAGACAATATCCTGTGGTTGTAACGGTTTTCTTTGTTGCCCATCATATCTCGCCTCAAATCCATCTCCTATGCTCCTCTCTAAATAAAAACCCATCTCCTATATTATGGTTCTAAGGGTTATCATTAGTTATTCTAACAGGAAAAGCCACAATGACAACAGAGGTAAGAAGATGAAACTTCTTCATGGTAAGGTCTATAATGAAATTTAACTCTATTTTCTCCAGTTTAGCTGAATGACAAAGGTAATTTCGATGGAAAGCATAGGCTCGATTTACCCTTTTTATTTCCTTTCCACCACGATCATCCAAGTGGGGTGGTATCCAATGGGCGGGAGTTCACGCACAATGGGTGGGAGTTCATGCACGATTAGGCCGGAGTGTAATAACAAGTTTGCAGAAATAATCCCCGATGGGTGGGAGTTGACGCACAATAACACTCTGTTCGATCGAATTTACATCCTTTGGAGATCGGCAGTGCTGGATTTGTGCCCTCCTGGGATCCTCCTCGCAGGCTATCTCCATGATATGCTCGAACAAGGGTGGTTTCATCTTTACTTTAATGGTGGTCTATGGCGGGAACGATCCTTCCTTACGATGAGAGCTCTAGAATTTTCTTCAAAATTTTGGCAGCTCTATTATTGGGTCGTGGCTCATCCTTGGGGACTTTAATGTGGTAAGGTTTGCTCGCGAAAAGAGGGGGGTCAGCCCCTCATCGGGGAAACTTGGACGAGTTAAACAACTGCATTGATTGTTGTGGGTGAAGGATATTGTGAATCCTTAAGCGCATCATGGAAGCGTGTCGATCGCATCGTATGCAATCGGAGCAACTAGTCATAGTAGATGCTAGATGCAGCGGAAATTAAAAATTTTTAAATCTTAAAGATGAAACCACATGATCACGAGAACACTTCTCGGATCATTTCATCAAACCACAAGTATAAGGATACCTCTTGAAGCGTGGTTTTGATCGCAAGATCCCAAAGTAGAGATCCTCCTGTCTCAAGTCTGATACACGAAGAAAGCACTTGCGGGCACGATGATGAGTCGCGTCCGTCCCGCAATCCTCGATGAAGATCCAAGCAATGGATCCCCTGATTTTCGTCAAACGAAATCCGTCGTCTTCCTTTAGAGTAAGAAACTCCTGAGAAGAAAGAGATCCTCGAGTCGTCGAAGAAGAAGCCGAGAGTCTCTCCTTTCTCAACACAAGATGGACTGCCATCTTTTGGAGGAGAGAAAGAGAGAGGGCGAGAATATGAGAGAGAGAGAGAGAGAGAGAGTTGTAACCTTGTACAACTCTTAATGATGTTGTTTCTTGGAAGGCTACCCTAGACCTCTTTTTATATTAGTTTAGGATCCAATGGATCTCAATCCATGGGACACATGGATCCAACGGCCAAGCTTGGTCCATGTAAAATCAATGGCTATGATTATTATTGGTTAAAACCAACAACATTTATTTATGATTAAATTAAATATATGTTGCAACATTATCAACACATTTTTAATTTGACATAAATAAAGTAGTTAAGAGACTAATCATCATAATAAAATGGAGATAATATTGCCTCCTAAAAACAAGGGGCTTTATTTCTCCTTTTTATTATATTACATTATCTCTCAATTATCACAAAAATATCCACCAAATTAATTCCAAATTAATTTGTGAATATTTCAATCATACCATTGAAAATTATGTGAATCATATTCACATCCCAAATTAATTTGTAAATGACATTTCCAGTTAATTAACAAATGTGAATCCAATCCTCATTTAATAATTAACAAATGTTATTTACTAAATTTCTCTCTCTCTCGAATATATGTATATTATAAATCATATTTACAATACACAGATATTATGGATAATAATATCCACATTCTCTAATCCTTGATAATTAAATCTCATTTAATTATCTTGGATAATCATTCTCACAATATTAATCATATTCATATTAAGCTTGATAATTAAATCTCATTTAATCATCAAGTTCTTCTTGCTTGGATATGAATTTCATCAAATGAATTATTCTCGAACCCTTTCAAGAATAATGTGCTTTCTCCGCAGATACTTGGAGATAAGGACATGGCGATTGTATTATTCCACGTACAGTGACTTGGATGTTGAGATCTCAACTCAAATCCAGATCTTATAGACCTTTCATAGATGCTTGATTAAATCAAGACCACAAATCTAATCTTCTCATTGAATCTGAATCTCATTCAGACCAATGTCCAACACTTGGACTAAGATCAGATTGCTTCTCTACTGGAAGGAGTCACTAAAATATAGACCTGTTTCATCACTCCCTCGGAATGGAAGAGTCATGGATATACAATCGTTTATGATCACATCACCCTCAGGTATTCCCAATACCTGTACATCCTGCATACTGGAAGACCCATGGTCAACCCAAAGATTAAGATCAATTTTATACTGTCATCTTCAGGGTTTGATCACTAAGTTTCTCATTTGATCATTGGGATTTGGTATCGATCATATACTTTCCAAAAGCATATATCATACCTAGGTCTTGATCATATACTTTCCAAAAGTATATATCAAACCTACAAATTTAGTCAAGCTTCCAAAGCGAGATGACCGTGCACGGAATTTGATTCTTCCCAATATCTCATGAGTGAGCTCATGTCTTCCGGTTCAGTAGTGAACCTGTATGATCCCTTTGAGAGATCGTATTACTTATATGCCCTTATATGCACACCAACGCACTGGTGTATAGACCTTGGTTAGGTCATCAACCTATTTGTCTATCAAATGTACATACTCAGACATATAGTAATACATCTATCTCCGGTCAGAGGATGCGTGCCTATGCTGTGACAGCATTCAACATAGGACTTAGGTTATCTCGATCTCGTTAAGTCAACTCTTTGACCTAACTAATCTGACACCTCCGAATCACTATTCCCATGCAGAGGACCTGCATCAAGAGGTCGGTCAGATATCAACCTATGTGAGAAAGGATTGCCATCTCCTACTCAGGCTGGAGATCATCTCTTAACAATCATTTAACGGTGCTTGATGAGTCCTCAATCACTCTTTAGATATTCATCCAAGCATCAGCCTCTATGATTCAATAATCGAATCAACAGATGTATGATCATTAAGATAGACATGGTACATAACCCTAATTGTACAGAGGACCCTTTTATGCAAATTATTTATTCTTCATTTCAGATCAGGGAATGATATTTGCAATAACATTTATTGCATAATGGCTCGCCGTGGGTTCACATGTCCAACAATATCCCACTAGCCCAAAGAGGCATTAATGGGCTAATCATTTAAACCCACACTCATGTGACAATCATAGGTTATTTAGAAACAGCTAGGTAAGCTGATCAGTCACTCTGTTCCCAAAGACTATGCCAAGTCCTTTTACGACACTTGCATATACCTAGGAAACAGTGCTCACATCTAATGCGAATGTTGCATCTCATGCAACCAATACTCAATCTAGTCATAGCAGTTATAGTATCCTTGACACTATTGCTCAATTATTATAACCAGTATTTACATAATCTTATCAGAATACCCTTATTCCGGGAGATCACTATCTCTTAAGGTATTCACAATTAAGACCTTTTAGATCTCTATCTATAAAGTCTTAAGCTTTTGAAGATATGACTTTGAGATCACTATCTCAAAAATCTTGTCATCTATGAAGATTTTGTTATTTCTGCAATCAAGTGTTTTTCTCTCCATAATAGGATTAGTAACAGTTTACTACTCCCATTGTATGGCAGATATCTGGCTTTTATACACATCTAGCATACACTTAGCTTCTCGTAACTAATGCACAAGTGCAAGCAGTTCTAGCATTCACTTCCTCAACTCTTTGAGGTGTTATCCCTTTAGATAGGTCAGTACCAAATCTCAAGGGAAAGGAAGCCTTTCTTGGAATTTCCAAGAATGGAATATGTCCAAGGTGTACTATAAATGTGACAGTCCCAACACCCTCTTTTCTTTGCTTTTAAACAACTTCAAAACTAAGATCTAAGAGGTATTCTTGAGATCATATCTCAAGGTATGGAATAGCCAGTCTATAAAATACTTATTATCATCCTTATATCATTCCAAATGATTAAGATATTATCTACATTTAGCACGATGAACACAAAGGCACTCCCACTAAGCTTCACATGGTACATCAAGATTCTATCTGAAATCATAACATTTATAATTTCATCAAATCTTATGTTCCAACAACAAGAAGCTTGTATGAGTCCATAGATGGAGTCTTTAGCTTGCACACCTTGCTTTTCTCAACCATGAAGCCCTGGGGCTACTCATGTAAATATCCTCGGAGAGGTTTTGTTAGAGGAATGCAATCTTGACTTACATCTTGAAGATGCAATAGTCAAGTTGTGTAGCTAAGGTTAGCAATATTCTGATGATTTTAAGCATGGTTACCGAAGAGAAAGTCTCATTGCAAGCAATGCCTTCTCTTCCGGTGTGTAGCTTATGGCTACGAACCGAGCTTAGAAGGTCTCTACCTTCTCATCAGGTTCCCTCTCTTCTTGAAGATCTATTTACACCTTAACGGGTCTTACCCTTATAGGTGGATCCTCGAGGGTCCATATACAATACTTGTATATGAAGTCTACTTTAGACTTTATTGCTAATATCCATCTTTCCATGTCATGATCCTCAGGAGCTTCATCACATGAAGTCCGATCATTGTCAGACTTAACTGACACATGGAATACATCCTCAAAATTATTTGAAGAGGTATTAGTGCTTCATCTTTAATTGTCCTTTCAAATTCCGATTTCAGAGCCTCATTATCTTCTAAAGATTAAATGAGATCCTACACTTCAATTTCATCTTGATTCTCAAGAGAGTCATCCTCTAAGAATCACATTCTCAGATATGAAATCTTTTAAGAATCTCAAGGTCATAAAGTAGGTATCCAATACCATCCTTTATTTTCCTAATGAAGTAGCACTCTCTAGTGCTTAATTCCAGCTTACTTGCATGGAATCTTATTAAGGATATATAGTGCAGTCTCTACTACATATATACCTGGAAACTAAGAGGTAATTATGCTAAAATTCATCATTGATCAAATCATGTCACACATGATCCAATTGTATCTCCCTACAACTCTATTGAGTTCAGGTTTATCAGGAGGAGTGAGATATAAATGATATTCATATCTTCATAAGGTATTCTTTGAATTTTATCTAACAGGTACAAGCTACCTAGGTTAGATCAAATTCATTTCATCTTTCTTCAAACTTTGGTTCTAAACCAAAATTGTGAAATCTTTGAACATTTCAAAGGTTCCTCAGATGAAGAGAAGAAATCTCATATCATACGTAATCATCAATAGATATCACATATCCATAATGTTTACAATGATACAGATGATCTACATACATCAATATGTATGAGATCTTGAGTACCTCGACATCTAACACCCCTCAGAGAAGGGTGTATTGGACATTTTACTTTGAATACAATATTCACAAGTATGTAAGATTTGAAATTTTAGACATTCTAAAGTTTCATATCTTACTAGTTTATTGATCAAATCAACAGACGAATGTCCAAGACTTGATGCCAGATCATTGTCAAATGATCTTCATCCTCCTATTGATCTTAAAAGGTTTGATTTTCAGTATTAGAAATCTTAATGAACCATTCATTAATTTTCCAATTTTGTGGAGTCCACTAGATGTTAGATTACCATCTGAAATATATCCATCATAACTCTTTATGATAGTTCTATCTCAGAATTCATGTTTATTTTCAACATTTAGAAACAAACAATGAGTGTAATCTACTATCTAGGTCATAGAGACATTCTCCAAGACTAAGGGCTCTCCCACTGAGAATATGAAGTCCATCTATCCAATAGAGATTATTTCAACAATTGCATCAATATCCATGTAGATGACTATTAAACCTTAAGATCAAATTTCTAATCTTCTAATATATATATATATATATGCAACCAATTGCAAGTGTCATTAGAAGATTGGGATACAATTATCAGACTTTATCTTATGAAATAAGTAAGTCAAAGTCAATGATTATATGTAGATTATTCCGATGCTCTATCTGAGTCCTTCACTAAGGATTTTAGACAGATTTGATCGTCATACTATCAACACATCAACTTATTGCAGTATTGACATTCATCCAACTCTTTGGATGTCATATGGAAGTCACAGAAGTAGGTCAACTCTTTGACTTTCCTTCTTACTCGGGTCCGACCTATGCTTCCACTGCGTCTCTTCATCTATAAACAACCATTGTTCAAGACAAAGAATCTCTTATGCTGAATTCAAAGGATTTCAATACAAGAGCATTTCGACATTTATACATGCTTCATTAAATTCATTCAAAATGATTATTATGAAGCTTCATGAATGACTTGAGTCTAGATAGTAGAATGATGACACTCATCATATCTACATACATCTTAACTCTTAGAGACTTTGGTTCAGGTAGGTATTCAAACATTTTGAATACATCATCTCTTCGAGCCACCATTATGCATAATGCAAAGAACCATGTCATTCATGATCTAGAGCACATATGTATGCCAAAATATCTTCTTTTATTTTATCAGGATTATTCGATTATTACGATCACCATCGACATGTGACTTCCAAAGTACACTCGATGAAAGATCAAGACTATAGAGACATACATACCCTAAGGTGATGTCTTATTGTCTTATTTAATTGTCATTCCTCATTATGATGAGGAATCTTGCACAATGCAACCACATACATTATGTGTTCAATTGCAAGTACAATATCTGGATCATGAGTCCAATCCACGATATTTTTTACTTGTTATTATTGAGTATAACATTGAGTGGGTTTAATGAAAGATTATTTGAAATAAGAAATTTGCATAAGGGTATATATATTATATATACATATTTTACTTTAATTTAGGAATTTTATATCAAAGTTGTCTTGCATTCCTTAATCACTTTCAATGCAAGAGATATTCTTACCATTATATCTCTAGCAAGATCTGGGATCTCCTTTCCTATCTTTGTTGCATCCCAATAATATGAGAACCTACAACTCGGATAAAAAGAAGCGGGAACACATTCCGCCTTGCAAGTCCAACTTGCATCTCCCAATTAGGTCTTTAACAACCGGGCCCACCACCCCTAAGGCAATGTTGACCCGTCATTAATTGAACCAACCGTCAACAGGAATACAACTCACTATGCGCAATCCAATATCGTCCCAATAATATGAGGACCCGATATTGGGGTCACTACGCACACGTCCTTACTCTTTCGAGAGGCAAAGAACCCGATCCAATTAAATCATATACAGGATCTGTCACTTCGGACAGGCGTCTCCTATATACAACAACTGGCGACAGAATCCTTTGCCTTGACGGGAGACCATGGATGTGTTAGCAATGTGAGCCCCGGGCGAACCATTTCTACAATAAATGTTATTGTAATGAATAAATTATCAATAAAAGTTATTGTTTATTTTTCACTCCCCTTCTGAGATTAATGAATGAATGCACTATAGGGTCCCTCTGTACAATAAGGGTTATGTACCATGGCCAACTTGATGATCATACAGCTGTTGATTCATTGGATGGATCATAGAGGCTGATGCTTGGATGAATATCTAAGGAGTTAGATAGAGGACTCATCAAGCATCATCAAATGATCATTAAGTGATGATCTCCAGTCTGAGTGGGAGATGGCAATCCCATCTCATATGACTGATATCTGACTGACCTCTTGATGCAGGTCCTCTGCATGGGAATAATGATTCAGAGATGTCAGGTTAGTTAAGTCAATGGGTTGACTTGACGAGATCGAGATAACCAAAGACCTAAGTTGAATACTGTCACGACTTAGGAATGCATCCTCTGACTAGAGACAGATGTATTGCTATATGTCTGAGTATGTACATTTGGCAGACCAATAGGTTGATGACCTAATCAAGGTCTATATACCGGCGAGCTGGTGTGCATGTAAGGACATATGAGTAATGCGATCTCTCAAAGGGATCATACAGGTTCACTTGTGAACCGAGAGACATGAGCTCACTCATGAGGTATTGGGACTGAACAAATTCCATGCATGGTCGTCATGCTTTGGAAGCATGACATGAATTTGAAGGTAAGATATATGCTTTGTGAAAGCATATGATCTATACCAAATCCCGATGACCAAGATTGAGAAACTTAATGATCTAACCCTGAAGATGACAGTATAAAAGTGATCTTTATCTTCAGGATGATCATGAGTCTTCCAGTATGAAGGATGTGCAGGTATTAGGAATACCTGAAGGGTGATTTGATCATATACGATTGTATAACCATGACGCTTCCATTCCGAGGGAGTGATGAAATAGGTTTGGATTTTAGTGACTCCTCTCATTAGAGAAGTGACCTAATCTTAGTCCATGAACTGGACATTGATCTGAATAAGATTCAGATGCAATGAGAAGATTAAGTCTACGGTCTTGATTTGATCAAGCATCAGTGGGAGGTCCATAGGATCTGGAGTTGAGATATGATCTCAACATCCAAGTCACTATACGTGGAACAATACAATCGCCCTGTCCTTATCTCCAAGTATCTGAGGAGAAATAGCATTGTTCTTAAATGGTTTAAGAACAATTCCATAAGATCTAAGCAAAGAGAAGTTGATAATTAAAAGTGTTTTAATTATCATGATGTATGAGAAATTATCCAATATGATTAAATGTGATTTAATTAGTTTGGATAAGAATAATGTGGATAGAGATATCCAATTATTCATGATATATTATAAATGTGATTTATAATGTATTAGAGAGAGTTACTTATAATTTATATGTGTTGATTAATTATGATGTGTATTGGATACACATTGTGTAATTAATTAACCATATGAATTACATGTTGTTTTGGGTTGTGAATATGATTCACAATTTTTCCATGGCAAGATTGCAATATTCTCAAAGATAATTGTGAATTATTTTTTGAGAAATAAAACCCAAATTATTTTGTTGCAAATAAATAAGAGAGATTACATGGAGATTGCAATCTCCATGCAATCCAAGGTGGACGGCACACCACTCCTAATTGGAGTGGGTGTGCGCCTACATGGAAGGCACATGGAGATGAAATCTCCATGTGTCTTCTCTCCTTATTTGTTGGGTTAATTTAGGAGCAAATTATATTTGATTTTATCAAATATATTTTGACCTAAATTTGTTGCTTTTGACAACAACAATCTCAGCCATTGGATGAACATAAATCAATCTCATCCATTGATTTTATGTGTCCCATGGATTGAGATCCATGGATCCCAAAACCCTATAAATAGAGAGTCATACTTGGCTCTCTCTTTACACATGCTATTGTAGCACAAACTCTCTCTCTCTCTCTTTCTCATATACACGACAGCCCTCTCTCCCTCTCTTCTTGGTGGCCGTCCACCTTGGTGGAGAGAAACGTCGTCGCCCGCGCCATCGTGCTGCCGCTTCGACTCTCTGTGGTTCTTTGTCTACTTGGAGTGCTTCACTCACGAAGGAGACGTTTGATCTCGTGTGACGAGATCAGGAGCAACCGCGCTTGGATCAACTTGGATTGCGAGGACACCGCGACTCATCTCCGCGCTCGCAAGCCGTTACTCCGACGATCGGACTTGAGACAGGAGGTCTCTTTTCGTAGAGACTTGATCAACCACGCTTCAAGAGGTATTGCATTATACTTGATGTGGTTATAGATGAAACGATTTGAGAATGGTTCTCGGATCATGTGGTTTCATCGGTTTAAAATTTTTAAATTCCGCTGCACCGAACAACTAGTACGACTAGTCGTTCTTCGTCGTATTCGATACGACGATCACGCTTCCGTGATGCGCTTGAGGATTTCTCCATATCCTTCAAGTGGTATCAGAGCCTTAGGTCGACGGTTTCGAATATGATTCGAAAAACCGAGGACGACTTGGGTTCGTTTAGGTCGCGAAAGTTTTCATCGCATTTGATTTCGCAGATCTGTTTAGTAAATAAATTCGGTACTGTTTAAATTGTTTAAACACGAATTTAATACTTGGATTTTGTTCCCCATTAAATAAGGAAACCATAGGAACTGAGTTTGCGTAAATCGGATTTCGTATGCTCTAATTATGGTTGTTTTAATGGACATGTATGCACTGTTGCGGGAACAATAGATTTTAACATGATTAAAGAGTTAATTACTGTTATCATCTGCCTCGAAATGCGTGCAAATCCACTTAGGTTCTGTTGTAAATCAAGTTAGCAATCTATGAAAATTGAGTTTGCTTAATTTGGATTTAAATTGATTGAGATATGCCAATTTTAGTGAATAGGGGTCATTACTGAAATTGCATTCCTAATCTAGAACCAAGTGATTGTCAATTAGTGAAATTAATTGTTAATTTCGTGAAATAATCTTGAATAATATTTGTGAAATATTGAGACATGATTATTTGCCTAATTGACATGGCCCCAACCAATTAATTGATTAAGATGTGATCTAAATCATAAATTGGAAACAACAATCTTCAAACTTGATGCTTGAATAGGATTTGGGAATTTGTCTAGCAAATTTCCTTATAATCAAAAATGTTTTGATTATTACTATATGGTACAATTTCGGTTGAAAAACCGATGATCATCTCAAGTACAAATTAATCAATTTGGCATTATCCTTTCCTGAGGCGGATATGGTGCCTAGTCGGAGAGCATTGGGGTTGCGGGTTGCAACGTATGTGGTCCGTCCCACTCTCGTCGGTACTGGCCATGACAGCGGGTAGGGCCGGGATAATGTCCGAGGGATTAAGATGTATTTTTCTAATTATTAAAATTCGAATTAATACGTATTTTGAGATATTACCATATATGTATTCAAGTAAAATAATCAAGTTTGATTGATTGAATTGGATTGATAATTAATTTAATATGATTAAATTGATTATGTCCAATTGAAATACTCTAATATGATTAGAGTTATTAATTCCCTTGGAAGAATTAATTATGTGAATGTGATTCATAATAATTAATTAAAATTTGAATATGATATGGAGGATCACATAAGTGACATCCATGGTCTCCCGTCAAGGCGAAGAGTTCCGTCGCCAGACATCGTATGAAGGAGACGCCTGTACGAAGTGACAACTCCTGCATACGATCTGTTTGGATCGGGCTCGTCGCTTCTCGAAAGAGTAAGGACGTATGCGTAGTGACCCCAATATCGGGTCCTCATATTATTGGGGCGATATTGGATTGCGCATAGCGAGTTGTATTCCTGTTGACGGTTGGTTCAATTAATAACGGGTCAACATTGCCTTAGGGGTGGTGGGCCCGGGTATTAAAGACCGAATTGGGAAATGCAAGTTGAACTTGCAATGCGGAATGTGTTCCCGCTTCTCTTTATTGGAGTCATAGGTTCTCATATTATTGGGATATGACAAAGATAAGGAGGAGATCCCAGTTCTTGCTTGAGATATATTGGTAAGTATATCTCTTACTTTGAAAGTGAATAAGGGAATAAACTTTCAAGGTTGACATAGCAAGAACAATTTGATTTAAAATGCCTTAATCAAATATTATAAATTTGAATATATAATTTTTATATTCTAATATAGTGCATTCTTAATTTCAGAAAATGAAGTCTTTGAACCCACTTAGTAGGCTTCTTGAGGTCAACCAATTGACCGGCCCAAATTACTCGGATTGGATCCGAAATTTGGAGCTTGTTCTCTCTGCTGAGCGCATTAGTTATGTGTTATCCGAGGACAAGCTTGAGAACCCTAAGTCCAAGGAAGAAAAAGCATTTAATGACAAGTATGATGAAGATCATGTCTTGGCTAGATGCTATATCCTAGGTTCTCTCTCCAATGTTCTGCAGTAGCAACATGTGGAGATGAATACCTGTCAGGAAATAATGCAGAATCTTAAAGATATGTTTGGTGACATTAACCGCACTCAGCGGTACAATGTTATGAAAGACCTCATTCGCTGTAGAATGCAGGAAGGGACTTCGGTCCGTGAACATGTACTCAAAATGTTTGGGTACTTGTCGGAGCTGGAGACTCTTGGGGCAACGATAGATGCAGACATGCAAGCTGACTTCATTCTGCTGTCATTGCCCAAGTCTTTTAATAACTTTGTAGTGTCATTCCACATGAACAAGTTGGAATTGACAAGTGCTGCTCTCCTTGCTGCATTGAAGTCCGCAGAGGACGTAATGAAGAAGGATGGTCCCAGTGGCAGTGCAATGGTTGCACAGGTCAAAGGGAAGCGCGGTCGGAAGCATGGTTCTCGGAAGGGCCCGGCCCAGAAGAGAAAGAAGAAGGGACAAAGTGTTGCCTCTTCTTCCAATGCATCCACTCTCATGGCATCGAAGAAAACCGACGTCTGTCACCACTGCAAGAAGCCGGGGCACTGGAAGCGTAACTGCCCAGATTACCTGAAGTCCTCAGACAAAGGTAAAGCTCCAGCAGGTATAAAATCTACTTTCATCATTGAAACTAGCTTTCTCGTCGGACGAGAAGGAAGTTGGGTTGTAGATTCTGGTGCTTCTGTTCATGTATGCAATTTGTTGCATTTGTTTCAGGAAACTAGAAGTCTTGAGGAAGGGGAGATAGTCATCCAGATGGGATCTGATGCAAGTGTTGCAGCAGTCGCCGTCGGGACATGCAGACTATCATTATCTAGTGGAAGAGTCCTAGTACTTAAAGAGTGTCTTTATGTACCTGAAGTTAGAAGGAATCTGATATCTGTATCTAAGCTAGTTAGAAGTGGATATTCGTTCCTGTTCTGTAATAAATTAGTCATAAATCATTATGATAAATATATTGCAGAAGGTGTATTAACTTCTGGAGGACTCTATGAATTGTGCATTAATGAGAATGTCATGAATGTTACAACCACTTATAAAAACCCTAAGAGATCCAGGGAGAATAAAAATCATTCAAATATGATTTGGCATCAAAGGCTTGGTCATTTGTCTGTTGATAGGATCAACAGATTGATAAAGGATGGACCTTTAGATTTCCTACAGGTCCAATCTTTGCCTACCAGCGAACATTGCATTCGAGGTAAAATGACTAGGATGCCTTTCCGTAACAAGGTTACAAGATGCGAAGGTATTATTGACCTAATACATACCGATGTATGTGGTCCCTTCAGTACCGCGACTCGAAATGGATACCGATATTATTTGACGTTTATCGATGACCATTCGCGATACGGGTTTATCTTCCTATTACGTCACAAGTCTGAAACCTTTGAAAAGTTCAAAGAATTCAAGGCTTTGGTTGAGAACCAAACCGATAGGAAGATTAAACGAATTCGATCTGATCGAGGTGGCGAGTACCTATCAGATGAATTCAAGGAATACCTTAAGGAGAATGGAATTGTTTCAAATCTCACTCCTCCTGGAACTCCCCAACTTAATGGTGTTGCTGAAAGACGCAACAGGACCATCATGGACATGGTCCGTTCAATGATGAGCAAAGCACATTTACCTCTTAGTTTCTGGGGATATGCAGTAGAGACTGCAATATATATCCTGAATAAGATTCCTAGCAAATCTGTACCTAAGACTCCTCATGAGCTATGGTATGGAACCAAACCTAGTGTCAATCACTTAAGGGTTTGGAGTTGCTTGGTCCATGCGAAGAACGTGGACGCAAGTAAGCTGGAATCTCGCACTCGTGAGTGTTACTTCATTGGGTATGTTAAAGATGGTATTGGATACCAGCTTTATGACCCTGAGACCCAAAAGGTTTTTGTCTCTAGAGATGTAAAGTTTCTGGAGGATGATTTCCTTAAAGGTCAAGATAAAAGTGAAGTAGAGGAGCTCATTGAATCCCAAGAGGATTCTGAACTCCCCATACCAGAAACTGAAAAAGTAAATAAAGATGAAACACCCATACCTCTTCGAAGGAGTTCGAGGGTGGTTGCACCACCTGAAAGGTATGGATTCCATGTGTCAGGTGAAACTGACATTGATCCTACTTCATTTGATGAAGCACTCGCGGATCAAGACATGGATAGATGGATGCTAGCAATGAAGTCAGAAATTGACTCCATGCATAAGAATGGTGTATGGACCCTAGAGGATCCACCTAAAGGGGTTAAACCCATTGGGTGTAAATGGATCTTCAAGAGAAAGAGGGGACCTGATGGGAAAGTAGAGACTTTCAAGGCACGGCTCGTAGCCAAGGGCTACACACAGAGAGAAGGCATCGACTACGATGAGACATTCTCTCCTGTGGCTATGCTTAAATCCATCCGGGCATTGCTAGCTATAGCTGCATATCTTGACTACGACATCTGGCAGATGGACGTCAAGACGGCTTTCCTCAATGGATACCTCGAGGAGGATATCTACATGGAGCAGCCCCAGGGCTTCATGACTGAGGATGGTAAAGTATGCAAGCTGAAGAAATCCATCTATGGGCTCAAGCAAGCTTCTCGTAGTTGGAACATCAGATTTGACGAAACCATAAAGAGTTATGATTTTGTGCAGAATCCTGATGAACCTTGTGTATACAAGAAGCTTAGTGGGAGCGCCGTTGTGTTCATCGTGCTTTATGTAGATGACATCCTTATCATTGGGAATGATACAGGGATGATGACCAGTGTAAAGATTTGGCTGTCCCATACCTTTGAGATGAAAGATCTTGGAGAAGCCTCTTACATCTTAGGCCTGAAGCTGTTCAGAAACCGAGAAAAGAGGATTTTGGGATTGTCACAACATGGATACATTAAGAAGATCCTTGAAAGATTCCGTATGGATAGTTCTAAGAAAGGATTCCTACCCTTAAGACATGGTATCCACCTGTCTAAAGGAATGGCTCCTCAAACTGTTGAGGAAAAGAAGGCCATGGCTGGATGTCCTTATGCATCAGCCGTAGGAAGCTTAATGTATGCCATGATGTGCACTAGGCCAGATATCTGCCATGCAGTGGGAGTGGTAAGTCGTTACCAATCCTGCTATGGAGAACAACACTGGAATGCAGTAAAGAACATATTCAAACATCTAAGACGGACGCAAGATTACATCTTGGTCTATGGAGATGGTGATCTCCAAGTCTTGGGATATACAGATTCTGACTTCCAATCGGATGTAGATGATCGAAAGTCGACATCGGGGTTCGTGTTCTTGTTGAATGGTGGTGTTGTGAGCTGGAGAAGCAAGAAGCAGGACACTACTGCAGATTCAACAACGGAAGCCGAATACATTGCCGCATCAGATGCTGCAAAGGAGGCGGTGTGGTTGCGCAAGTTCGTACTGGAGCTTGGCGTAGTTTCCTCTGATACTCCCATCCCGTTACTCTGTGATAACACGGGAGCCATTGCCCAGGCAAAGGAACCCAGATGGCATCAAAAGAGCAAGCACGTGGAAAGGAAATACCACATCATTCGGGAGATACAAAAGCGTGGTGACATCATCATCACCAAGGTGGCCTCTGCCGACAACGTTGCTGATCCTCTTACCAAACCTCTGACACAGAAGGTTTTTGACCAGCATGTAATGAGTATGGGTTTAAAGATAGTACCTGAATGGTTCTGAGGGCTAGTGGGAGATTGTTAGCAATGTGAGCCCCGGGCGAACCATTTCTACAATAAATGTTATTGTAATGAATAAATTATCAATAAAAGTTATTGTTTATTTTTCACTCCCCTTCTGAGATTAATGAATGAATGCACTATAGGGTCCCTCTGTACAATAAGGGTTATGTACCATGGCCAACTTGATGATCATACAGCTGTTGATTCATTGGATGGATCATAGAGGCTGATGCTTGGATGAATATCTAGGGAGTTAGATAGAGGACTCATCAAGCATCATCAAATGATCATTAAGTGATGATCTCCAGTCTGAGTGGGAGATGGCAATCCCATCTCATATGACTGATATCTGACTGACCTCTTGATGCAGGTCCTCTGCATGGGAATAATGATTCAGAGATGTCAGGTTAGTTAAGTCAATGGGTTGACTTGACGAGATCGAGATAACCAAAGACCTACGTTGAATACTGTCACGACTTAGGCATGCATCCTCTGACTAGAGACAGATGTATTGCTATATGTCTGAGTATGTACATTTGGCAGACCAATAGGTTGATGACCTAATCAAGGTCTATATACCGGCGAGCTGGTGTGCATGTAAGGACATATGAGTCATGCGATCTCTCAAAGGGATCATACAGGTTCACTTGTGAACCGGGAGACATGAGCTCACTCATGAGGTATTGGGACTGAACAAATTCCATGCATGGTCGTCATGCTTTGGAAGCATGACATGAATTTGAAGGTAAGATATATGCTTTGTGAAAGCATATGATCTATACCAAATCCCGATGACCAAGATTAAGAAACTTAATGATCTAACCCTGAAGATGACAGTATAAAAGTGATCTTTATCTTCAGGATGATCATGAGTCTTCCAGTATGAAGGATGTGCAGGTATTAGGAATACCTGAAGGGTGATTTGATCATATACGATTGTATAACCATGACGCTTCCATTCCGAGGGAGTGATGAAACAGGTTTGGATTTTAGTGACTCCTCTCATTAGAGAAGTGACCTAATCTTAGTCCATGAACTGGACATTGATCTGAATAAGATTTAGATGCAATGAGAAGATTAAGTCTACGGTCTTGATTTGATCAAGCATCAGTGGGAGGTCCATAGGATCTGGAGTTGAGATATGATCTCAACATCCAAGTCACTATACGTGGAACAATACAATCGCCCTGTCCTTATCTCCAAGTATCTGAGGAGAAATAGCATGGTTCTTAAATGGTTTAAGAACAATTCCATAAGATCTAAGCAAAGAGAAGTTGATAATTAAAAGTGTTTTAATTATCATGATGTATGAGAAATTATCCAATATGATTAAATGTGATTTAATTAGTTTGGATAAGAATAATGTGGATAGAGATATCCAATTATTCATGATATATTATAAATGTGATTTATAATGTATTAGAGAGAGTTACTTATAATTTATATGTGTTGATTAATTATGATGTGTATTGGATACACATTGTGTAATTAATTAACCATATGAATTACATGTTGTTTTGGGTTGTGAATATGATTCACAATTTTTCCATGGCAAGATTGCAATATTCTCAAAGATAATTGTGAATTATTTTTTGAGAAATAAAACCCAAATTATTTTGTTGCAAATAAATAAGAGAGATTACATGGAGATTGCAATCTCCATGCAATCCAAGGTGGACGGCACACCACTCCTAATTGGAGTGGGTGTGCGCCTACATGGAAGGCACATGGAGATGAAATCTCCATGTGTCTTCTCTCCTTATTTGTTGGGTTAATTTAGGAGCAAATTATATTTGATTTTATCAAATATATTTTGACCTAAATTTGTTGCTTTTGACAACAACAATCTCAGCCATTGGATGAACATAAATCAATCTCATCCATTGATTTTATGTGTCCCATGGATTGAGATCCATGGATCCCAAAACCCTATAAATAGAGAGTCATACTTGGCTCTCTCTTTACACATGCTATTGTAGCACAAACTCTCTCTCTCTCTCTTTCTCATATACACGACAGCCCTCTCTCCCTCTCTTCTTGGTGGCCGTCCACCTTGGTGGAGAGAAACGTCGTCGCCCGCGCCATCGTGCTGTCGCTTCGACTCTCTGCGGTTCTTTGTCTACTTGGAGTGCTTCACTCACGAAGGAGACGTTTGATCTCGTGTGACGAGATCAGGAGCAACCGCGCTTGGATCAACTTGGATTGCGAGGACACCGCGACTCATCTCCGCGCTCGCAAGCCGTTACTCCGACGATCGGACTTGAGACAGGAGGTCTCTTTTCGTAGAGACTTGATCAACCACGCTTCAAGAGGTATTGCATTATACTTGATGTGGTTATAGATGAAACGATTTGAGAATGGTTCTCGGATCATGTGGTTTCATCGGTTTAAAATTTTTAAATTCCGCTGCACCGAACAACTAGTACGACTAGTCGTTCTTCGTCGTATTCGATACGACGATCACGCTTCCGTGATGCGCTTGAGGATTTCTCCATATCCTTCAGGATGTCACTTATGTGATCCTCCACCTCATATTCAAATTGTAATAATTAATTATCGTGAATCATATTCACATAATTAATTCTTTCAAGGGAAATACACATCTATTCATAATAGAGTGTGTAGAAAAATAGAATGCGGAAGCGTAAACAGGGAAAAGATAAATAACAAGAAAGAACAACGGGATTTTAACGTGGAACCGTACTCCCTAAGGAGCGGGATGAAACCGCGGGAGAAGTCCCTGAATTGGACATTTCTTCTATTGAAGTTCTCAATGAGTACATGGGGTGTGGGGCTCCTTATATAGCCCCACGGACAGACCCAATAGTGACCGCTCCCCCATGTGGTACTAAACACATGGGTGGGCTCTTTTCTTTTCCAACACTCCCCCTAAAGTTGGTAGCTGGGACAGCTGCAACTTGCAATAATAAAGAAAAATATACATCATTACATCTTCACTTGAAATCATCACAATAAACGTATGTATCTGCAACCGGTAGACAAACCCGCTTGCTGACGGGTATATCAGGTCACCGGAACGTATCTCTGTCGTGCCTGGAAGGTCACCGGACTGTCTCTGTCGTGCCTGTATGGTCACCAAATCTCTGTCTCAGTCGTGCCTGCGGGTCACCAGACTTTGTCTCCGTCATGCCTTGAAGAAAACAAATCCAGTGTGGAGTCGATTTCGAGGATAGAGACACCACGATGAAGATCGATGCACAGTGAAGATGACTTGATATTCTGTAAAATCCGGAGTGTTTGGTCTGTCAATCAACGATGTAGGATGCATATGGCTTTTACTCCTCCTTTCTCCTAAACTTGTGAGAATAATGAAAATAATAGACAAGTTGGGAAAAGCAAACATGAATCACATTTTTTTATGCGTACGACTTTTTTTTGTACGTGACTTTTTTTCTTTTTTTCGATTTTTTTGTTAGCATATGCGTACGGCTTTTTCTTGTACGCGCCTCTTTTCTCTTTTTTTGAACAATTCTTTCATTTTTTTAACCAAAATCTCTTTGCCCAATTCAAGCCCCCAAACAAAATATGCCGCATTCCTCCTTTTTTGCGATATGGCCCACATGACCCTCAAAAAAATAACATCCCCTCTTTTTTCTGTCTGTTGCATCCCCTTGGACTTTTCAAAATTTTTTTAAAACACCTATTTGGGTTCTCCCATTGGGAATCTTTTCTAACCCACGCCGCCGCCTATCGGGGAGATCTGGGGGCCCCTTCAATCCCCGCAACACTGCAGGTGGGAGGCGATCTCGGAGGAAGAGGCCAAAGGTGGCATCTCACGCCGCCTGTGGGTTCTGTTCGTACGCCGCCTTGGAATAGGGAGCTCCCAACCGTTTGGAGAAGAGGATGCGCACGCCTGAGATCTGGGCGACATCGCCAGGTGCCTCCTGAGAAGGAGAAGCTTGGGTGTGTGCCTCCCGGAGGCGACGAAGGTGGCTTCGCCGCCTGGCTGGCTGGGGTCGTCTGGTAGGGGCCTGGCGATTGTGAGGGAGCCCCGCCTGGGAGATGGCTGCAAGAGGGTGGCGCCGCCTTATGGTTGACACAAGAATCAGAGTGCGCTGCCTGAAGCGTGGGGCCGCCTGGCACGAGATGGGAGGGTGCGGCTAGGTCTCTGCTCACGGGATCCTTTTTTTCACGAGGGCCTCGCCATCGATGATGCGAGGGAGAGAGGCACCTCGAAGAGGAGAACATGAGCGTTGCTGATCGGCGCGCCGGAGAGAATAAGGCCGCCGCTGGTGAGATGCGGCCTGGAGATGTGCCCCCTGATGGGGTATTTGCCGCCGCCGAAGCCTGAAGTCGCACAAAGATGCTGGAGAGATGCGCGGGCTTAAACGAGAGGCACCTCCTCCCTGAGTTGTGATCATGCGCCGCCTGGAATCAAATCAAGAGCAACTCCTGGATCATGATCGCAGGATATTACCATAACATGGACGAGGCATGCGGCAGGACATACATTAGGGTTCCAGATGGAAACCCTACAACTCGTAACTTGAACAAAAAAAAAACTCTTCTCGAATAATCTTTTTAGAACATAAATTACAAGAACGATCGAGAACAGATTTTGATAATCGATTCTCGAACAAAACATAAAGAATACAAAAAATTCCTCGAGAATCGACCCGCTCTGATACCATGTAGAAAAATAGAATGCGGAAGCGTAAACATGGAAAAGATAAATAACAAGAAAGAATAGCGGGATTTTAACGTGTTGAAGAATGGTCTTGGTGGGCTTGTGTTTAGTCCCACATCTTGGAGTGGTGACTTTTGGTCATATTAGTGGGGCTATATAAAGAGCCCCACACCCATTGTAATGTAGAAAAATAGAATGCGGAAACGTAAACATGGGAAAGATAAATAACAAGAAAGAACAGCGGGATTTTAACGTGGAACCCTAGTCCCTAAGGAGCGGGATGAAACCACGGGAGAAGTCCCTGAATTGGACATTTCTTCTATTGAAGTTCTCAATGAGTACAGGGGGTGTGGGGCTCCTTATATAGCCCCACGGATAGACCCAATAGTGACCGCTCCCCCATGTGGTACTAAACACATGGGTGGGCTCTTTTCTTTTCCAACAGAGTGTTTATTGGATATAATTAATTTAATCACATTAAATTAATCATTAATCCAATCATCAATCAACAAACTTGATTATTTCTTGAATAGTAGGTATAATCTCAAAGTACGTATTGTTCGAATTTTAATAATTAGAAAAATACACATTGACTTTCTCCAACATTATCCAATCCCTACCCGCTATCATGGCCAGTACCGACGAGAGTGGGACGGACCACATACGTTGCAACCCACGACCCCAATGCTCTCCGACTAGGCACCATATCCACCTCAGGAAAGGATAATACCAGATAGATCTCCATGTACTTTGAGATGCTCATCGGTTTTTCAACCGAAATTATACCATATAATATATATCAAAACAATTTTGATTATATTATAAGGAGATTTGCTAAATAAATCCCCAATCCTATTAAGCAAGAGGGTTTTTCATGTAAAAGTTGTCCTACAACTATTGTAGGTTTTTCATGAAATCAATGTTTGTTGATGAACCAATGATCAAGATCAATTATCTCATCATTGTGGTTTAGGCAAATGTCATTCAATGAAATAATTATCTCTTTAAATATTTCACAAATATTCATCACTAATTATTTCAGAAAACTAACAATTAATTTTCATCACCATATTTGAATGACTTATCACAAGGTTCATGATAAAAAAATGTCAATTTCCAGCGGTGACCCCCAATCACTAAAATTAACTTATCTTGATCAATTTAAATCCAAAAAATGCAAACTCAAATTCCTAAGATTGCCTATTTGATTTATTAAAGAAATCAAGTGATATTCACACATTTCAAGGCGGATCAAAATTGTAATTATCTCATTAATCACGTTTGAATCCGCAGTTCCCGCAATAATGAATATATGCATATTCAAAAGACCATATCTTGAGCAAATGAAGTCCAAATTTCACAAACTCAAATCCTATGGTTTCCTTAATTAATGGGGAACAAAATACAATTGAAAAATTCGTTTAAACAGTTTAAACATAGCCGAAAAATTCAATTATACAGAGGTGCGAAAAATGAAATGCAATAAAAATTTCTGCGACTCTTTCAAGCCCAAGTCGTCCCAGGTCTATGGATCATATCCAAAGCCTTATTCGACCTATGGCACTGATACCACTTGAAGAATATTGTAAATCCTTAAGCGCATCACGGAAGCGTGTCGATCGCATCGTATGCAATCGGAGCAACTAGTCATAGTAGATGCTAGATGCAGCGGAAATTAAAAAATTTTAAATCTTAAAAATGAAACCACATGATCACGAGAACACTTCTCGGATCGTTTCATCAAACCACAAGTATAAGGAATACCTTTTGAAGCGTGATTGTGATCGTAAGATCCCAAAGTAGAGATCCTTCTGTCTCAAGTCCGATCCACGAAGAACGCACTTGCGGGCATGATGATGAGTCGCGTCCGTTCCGCAATCCTCGATGAAGATCCAAGCAATGGATCCCCTGATTTTTGTCAAATGAAATCCGCCGTCTTCCTTTAGAGTAAGAAACTCCAAATAAGGAGATCCTTGAGTCATCGAAGAAGAAGCCGAGAGTCTCTCCTTTCTCAATACAAGATGGACGGCCATCTTTTGGAGGAGAGAAAGAGAGAGGGCGAGAATATGAGAGAGAGAGTTGTAACCTTGTACAACTCTTAATGATGTTGTTTCTTGGAAGGCTACCCTAGCCCTCCTTTTATATTAGTTTAGGATCCAATGGATCTCAATCCATGGGACATATGGATCCAACGGCCAGGCTTGGTCCATGTAAAATCAATGGCTAGGATTATTATTGGTTAAAACCAACAACATTTATTTATGATTAAATTAAATATATGTTGCAACATTATCAACACATTTTTAATTTGACATAAATAAATTAGTTAAGAGATTAATCATCATTATAAAATGGAGATAATATTGCCTCCTAAAAATAAGGGGCTTTATTTCTCCTTTTTATTATATTACATTATCTCTCAATTATCACAAAAATATCCACCAAATTAATTCCAAATTAATTTGTGAATATTTCAATCATGCCATTGAAAATTATGTGAATCATATTCACATCCCAAACTAATTTGTAAATGACATTTCCAGTTAATTAACAAATGTGAATCCAATCCTCATTTAATAATTAACAAATGTTATTTACTAAATTTCTCTCTCTTGAATATATGTATATTATAAATCATATTTACAATACAAAAATATTATGGATAATAATATCCACATTCTCTAATCCTTGATAATTAAATCCCATTTAATTATCTTGGATAATCTTTCTCACAATATGAATCATATTCATATTAAGCTTGATAATTAAATCTCATTTAATCATCAAGTTCTTCTTGCTTGGATATGAATTTCATCAAATGAATTATTCTCGAACCCTTTCAAGAATAATGTGCTTTCTCCGCAGATACTTGGAGATAAGGACAGGGCGATTGTATTATTCCACGTATAGTGAGTTGGATGTTGAGATCTCATCTCAAATCCAGATCTTACGGACCTTTTACAGATGCTTGACTAAATCAAGACCGCAAATCTAATCTTCTCATTGAATCTGAATCTCATTCAGACCAATGTCCAACACTTGGACTAAGATCAGATTGCTTCTCTACTGGAAGGAGTCACTAAAATATAGACCTATTTCATCACTCCCTCGGAATGGAAGCGTCATGGATATACAATCGTTTATGATCACATCACCCTCAGGTCTTCCCAATACCTGTACATCATGCATACTGGAAGACCCATGGTCAACCCGAAGATTAAGATCAATTTTATACTGTCTTCTTCAGGGTTTGATCACTAACTTTCTCATTTGATCATTGGGATTTGGTATCGATCGTATACTTTCCAAAAGCATATATCATACCTAGGTCTTGATCATATACTTTCCAAAAGTATATATCAAACCTACAAATTCAGTCAAGCTTCCAAAGCGAGATGACCGTGCACGGAATTTGATTCTTCCCAATATCTCATGAGTAAGCTCATGTCTTCCGGTTCAGTAGTGAACCTGTATGATCCCTTTGAGAGATCGTATTACTTATATGCCCTTATATGCTCACCAACGTGCCGGTGTATAGACCTTGGTTAGGTCATCAACCTATTGGTCTGTCAAATGTACATACTCAGACATATAATAATACATTTGTCTCTGGTCAGAGGATGCGTGCCTATGCTGTGACAGCATTCAACATAGGACTTAGGTTATCTCGATCTCCTTAAGTAAACTCTTTGACTTAACTAATCTGACACCTCCGAATCACTATTCCCATGCAGAGGACCTGCATGAAGAGGTCGGTCAGATATCAACCTGTGTGAGAAAGGATTGCCATCTCCTACTCAGGCTGGAGATCATCTCTTAACAATTATTTGACGGTGCTTGATGAGTCCTCAATCTAACTCTTTAGCTATTCATCCAAGCATCAGCCTCTATGATTCAATAATCGAATCAACAGATGTATGATCATTAAGATAGCCATGGTACATAACCCTAATTGTACAGAGGAACCTTTTATGCAAATTATTTATTCTTCATTTCAGATCAGGGAATGATATTTGCAATAGCATTTATAGCATAATGGCTCGTCGTGGGCTCACATGTCCAACAGTGGGCTTAGCGACCTCGATTCTTGTGGTAACACCAGGTCGAACTCCTCTGTTGGCCCCATGAGGGTCGCTACGAGGCTAGATCGAGCCTTGTCAATTCCTCATGGATAACCTGCTTCCCGAATGCTAAGATGTCATACTTCCCTGTCTCTTGGAGTGACCACCTTCTCCTCCACATGGTGATCACCAATCCTGCCAGTCACCCAAAGCCTTTCAGATACTTTGAATACTGGGTTGGTAGGCCAAGCTATCTCGATGTCATTACAAGGGGTGGAACTCCCACTTGCAGGAAACCCTCTCTTCCGCCTCACCAAGAAACTTAAGTGCGTAAAGATGGCCCTCAAGTCGTGGACTGATAAGGAGGTGAATGTTTTCTATGAGGTTGATCAAGTAACGAAATTCTTACAGATGGTAAATAGCACCCTCTCTGCTTCTCCCTTGGACCCTTTCCTTGCAGCATTGGAATGTGATGTGAAACTTCATCTGGAGGCTTTGGACTCTGACTTAGCATCCCCTTGGAAGCAAAAGAGTCGGGTGGATTGGCTTAAGTTCGGCGACCGTAACACAAAATTCTTCCATGTTTGCACTAAAAGGCGAGTTTCTAGGAATTCCATTCATTACCTTATTGGTACTAATGGGCAGGTTATTAATAGACCTGCTGAGGTTTCCGCGGAGGCCTTGGCCTACTTTCAGAACTTGATTGACCATGATGGGGCAAGCCCTCCTAGTGGTGATCCCCCTCCCAAGTGGGTGTTGTCCGATGATGCAAGAAGATGGCTGGTTAGACCTTTTTCCGAGAAAAAAATCTGGAAGGTGCTCTCATCTATACCAACGACCAAGGCCCCTGGGCCAGATGGTTTCAATGCTGCCTTCTTTAAGCATGACTGATCTTTGCTTAAACATGAGGTTTGCCTTGCTATGGAATTCCTACACAATAGTGGGAGCATGGTTCGGCATGTTAACCACACTTTCCTTTGGTGCCCAAGGTCTCCACCCCCTACGGGTTAGGGCTTTTTCGGTCGATCTCGTTCTGCAACATAATCAACAAGCTCTTAGCCAAGATGCTGGCCATTCTCCTTGGGGAGGTGCTCCTGCATTTGATCTCCATTAATCAATCAGCTTTTGTTAAAGGGAGGTCCATTGGCGATAATATAAGGCTTGCCAATGAACTTCTGCGGGGCTTTGACCACCTCCCCTGCCCCAATAAGGCCTGCTTGAAGATAGTGTTGGAAATGCGAGCCCACGGCGAGCCATTATGCAATAAATGTTATTGCAATTCACTCCTTAATCTGAAATGAAGAATACATAATTTGCATAATAGGTCCCTTAGTACAATTAGGGTTATGTACCATGGCCATCTTAATGATCATACAGCTGTTGATTCAATTATTGAATCATAGAGGCTGGTGCTTAGATGAATATCTAATGAGTTAGATTGAGGACTCATTGAGCACCGTCAAATGATCGTTAAGAGATGATCTCCAGCCTGAGTAGGAGATGGCAATCCTTATCTTTAAAGGCTGATATCTGACCGACCTCTTGATGCAGGTCCTCTGCATAGGAATAGAGATTCGGAGGTGTCAGATTAGGTAGGTCAAAGAGTTGACTTAACGAGATCGAGATAACCAAAGTCCTATATCATATGCTGTCATGATATAGGCACGCATCCTCTGACCGGAGACAGATGTGTTGCTATATGTCTAAGTATGTACATTTGGCAGACCAATAGGTTGATGACCTAATCAAGGTCTATACACCGGCGCGCTGGTGTGCATATAAGGGCATATGAGTAATACGATCTCTCAAAGGGATCATACAGGTTCAGTTACTGAACCGGAAGACATGAGCTCACTCATGAGATATTGGGAAGAATCAAATTCCGTGCGCACGGTCGTCTCGCTTTGGAAGCTTGACTGAATTTGTAGGTTTGATATATACTTTTGGAAAGTATATGATCAAAACCTAGGTATGATATATGCTTTTGGAAAGTATATGATCGATATCGACTCCCAATGATCGAATGAGAAACTTACTGATAAAACCATGAAGTAGACAGTATAAAGTTGATCGAATACTTCGGGTTTAGTCTGAGTCTTCCAGTATGCAGGATGTACAGGTATTGGGAATACCTGAGGGTGATGTAATCATAAACGATTGTATAACCATGACGCTTCCATTCCTAGGGAGTGATGAAACGGGTCTGGATTTTAGTGACTCCTCTCAGTAGAGAAGTGATCTGATCTTGGTCCAAGTGTTGGACATTGATCTGAATGTGATTCAGATACAATGAGAAGATTAGATTTACGGTCTTGATTTAATCAAGCATCTATGGGAGGCCCGCGATCGGATTTGAGATATGATCTCAATATCCATGTCACTATACGTGGAACAATACAATTGCCCTGTCCTTATCTCCAAGTATCTGCGGAGAAAGCGCATTATCCTTGAAGGAGTTCATGGATAATTCTATTTATGTATCCGAGCATTGAGAAAATGGATAATTAAATGTGATTTAATTATCATGAGTAATATGAATTTGATTCATATTATAAAAAGAGTTATCTGAGATAATTAAATGTGATTTGATTATCAAAGATGTGAATAATGTGAATGTGATTCATATTATTTGAGAACAAGAGAATAAAGATCCAAGATGATTAAATGTGATTTAATTATCATGGATATGAATAATGTGGATAGCAATATCCATATTAGTCATATATATTATAAATGTGATTTATAATATATAAGAGAGAGCTATTTGTGATTTACATTTGTTAATTAAATGTTAATGTGAATTGGATTCACATTGGACATTGAATTGAAAATGTAATTTACATTTTGTTTTGGGTTGTGAATATGATTCACAAAATTTCCAATGGCATGATTGCAATGTTCACAAAATAAATTGGATTTATTTTTGTGAAATAATTTGCAACAAATGTTGTTGCAAATATTGGAGAGAATCATGAGATAATGTAATCTCATGTAATAGGAAAAAGGAATCTCCCTTCCTAATGAGGAGAGGGGACAGCTACAATTCCATAAGGAATGTGGTGACCGTCCACCCTCCTTATGGAAGGAGGCTTGCCTCCTTTCCTATCTCTCCAATGGAGATTGATTTGATATAAATCAAATTATATTTAATATATATTTGATTTTTATTAAATTAATTGTTGTTGTGTTTTTAGCAACAAATCATGGCCATTGAAAGAAACACATATTAATGTGGACCATTGGATTTGTGTTGACACATGTATTGAGATCCATGGATCCCAAAACCCTATAAAAGGAGAGGCACCCCATTGCTCTTCTTGACACATAAGTGAGACAACAAGTCTCTCTCTCTCTCTCTCTCTCTCTCTCTTTCTTTCTCTTTCTCTCCCTCTCATGGCCGTCCACCATGGATGTCCTAGAGAGGCTCTCCATCGTCGCGGCACCGTCGTTATGCTGCCCGATGTTTTGCTCGTGGAACTCCGTCTACTTCGGCATGCCTTGATCGTGAAGAAGACGTCGGATCTCGTGTGTCGAGATCAGGAGATCCACCGCTTGGATCATCAACATGGATTGCAAGAAGCACGCGGTTCATCCCCGCGCTCGCAAGCGTCTCCTCCGACGGATCGGACTTGAGACAGGAGGTCTCTTCATTTAGAGACTTGATCGCAACCACGCTTCAATAGGTAAACCTAATACTTGGTTGTGGTTTAGACGAAATGATCCGAGAAGTGTTCTTGGATCATATGGTTTCGTCACATGAAAATTTTTTAATTTCCGCTGCATAGAACAACTAGTGCGACTAGTCGTTCTTCGTCGTATTCGATACGACGATCACGCTTCTGTGATGCGCTTGAGGATCTAACCATATCCTTCAAGTGGTATGAGAGCCTTAGGTCGGTGGTTTTGGATACGATCCATAATCGAGGACGACTTGGGTTCATTAGGGTTTGCGAAAGTTTTCTTGCATTTCATTTTCGCATCTCTGTTTTGATATTATTTTCGACACTGTTTAAATTTTTTAAACACGAAAATAATATTGGGATTTTATTCTCCATTAAATAAGGAAACCGTAGGATCTGAGTTTGCGTGATTTCGATTCCGTTTGCTCTAGATATGCTCATTTTAGTGAACATGTATCCACTGTTTCGGGGACTGCGGATCATGACGTAATTAAGATGTTAATTGCGGATTTGAAACACCTTGAAATGCGTGCAAATCACTTGGGTTCTGTTGTAAATCAAGTTAGCAAACTTTAGAAATTTACTTTGCTTAATTTGGATTTAAATTGATTGAGATATGGTATTTTTAGTAAGTGAGGGTCACTGCTGAAAATACTTTCCTAATCAAGAACCTAGTGATTGTCATTTAATTAATTAGTGAAATTAAATTGTTTAATTTCCTGGAATAATTATGTATAAATATTTGTGAAATATTTAATGATAATTATGTCCTTAAATGACTTTGCCCTAACCAACAAATGATTAGATGTGATCTAGATCAAGATTGGTTACATGATCTACATGATCAACATTCCAACAAACATGTTGCTTGAATAGGACTTGGGATTTGTTTAGCAAATCTCATTATAATGTTAATCAAAATTGTTTTGATTATTACTATATGGTATAATTTCGGTTGAAGAACCGATGATCATCTCAAGTACAAAATGATCTATTTTGCATTATCCTTTCCCGAGGTGGATATGGTGTCTAGTCGGAGAGCATTGGGGTTGCGGGTTGCAACGTATGTGGTCCGTCCCACTCTCGTCGGTACTGGCCATGACAGCGGGTAGGGTTAGTATAATGCTTAAGAAATCATGATGTATTTCTAATTATTAAAATTCGAAATAATACGTATTTGAGATAATACCATAATTCAAGTAACTATTAAAATGTTTGTTGGATATTAATTGGATCATTAATTTAATATGATTAGATTAATTGGAATCCAATTAAAATTAAAACACTCTATTATGAATAGAGATGTTATTTCTCTTGGAAGAATTAATCATAATTAATATGATTCATAATGATTAATTAGAATTTGAATATGATATGGAGGATCACATAAGTGACATCCATGGTCTCCCGTCAAGGCGAAGGGTTCCGTCGCCAGATATTGTATGTAGGAGACGCATGTCCGAAGTGACAGCTCCTGCATACGATCCATTTGGATCGGGCTCTTCGCTTCTCGAAAGAGTAAGGACGTATGCGTAGTGACCCCAATATCGGGTCCTCATATTATTGGGGCGATATTGGATTGCACATAGCGAGTTGTATTCCTGTTGACGGTTGGTTCAATTAATGACGGGTCAACATTGCCTTAGGGGTGGTGGGCCCGGGTGTTAAAGACCGAATTGGGAGATGCAAGTTGGACTTGCAAGGCGGAATGTGTTCCCGCTTCTTTTTATCCGAGTTGTAGGTTCTCATATTATTGGGATGCAACAAAGATAAGGAAGGAGATCCCAGATCTTGTTGAGATATAATGGTAAGTATATCTCTTACATTGAAAGTGATTAAGGGAATGAACTTTCAGTGTTGACAAGATAAGACAACTTTGATATAAAAATCCTAAATCAAAGTAATATATATATATATATTTATGCAAATTTCTTATTTCAGATAATCCTTCATTAAAACCCACTCAATGATATACTCAATAATAACCAGTAAAATATCATGGATTGGACTCATGATCCAGATATTGTACTTGCAATTGGACACATAATGTATGTGGTTGCAATGTGCAAGTTTCCTCATAATATTGAGGAATGACAATTAAATAGATAATAGGACTACAATCCTAGGGTTTGTATGTCTCTATAGTCTTGATCTCTCATCGGATGTACTTTGGAAGTGACATGACGATGATGATCGCAATTGTCAAATAATCCTTATAAAATTTATGAAGATATTCTGGCATACACATGTGCTCTTGACATTTAACATGAATGAGATGGTTCACTGCATCATGCAGAATGGTGGCTCTATAAGAGATGATGTATTCAAATTGTTTGAGTACCTACCTGACCTATGTTTTAAGAGTTTAGATGGATGTAGATGATGAGTGTCATCATTCTACTATCTATACACTGGTCATTCATGAAGCTTCATAATATTCATATTGTATGAATTTAATGAAGCATGTATAAATGTTGAAATGCTCTTACATAAGAGATCCTTAGTCTTAAGCAATGGTTGCTTATAGATAAAGGGAGCGCAGTGGAAGCATGGGTTGGACCTGAGTAAGAAGTATAATCAAAGAGTTGACTATACATCTATGACTTCCATATGTCATCCGAAGAGTTGGATGAATGCCAATACTACAATAAGTTGATGTGTTGATAGTATGACTATCAAGTCTATCTAGAATCCTTAGAGAAGGACTCGGATGGAGCATCAGATTAATCTACATAAATCATTGATAAGATAAAGTCAAATAATTGTATCTCAATCTTCTGATGACATTTGCAATAGGTTGCATATGTTTTAGAAGACTGGAAAATTTGATCTTAAAGGTTTATAGTTATCCACATGGATATTGATGCAATTGTTGCAACAATCTCTGTTGGATTGATAGACTTGTTAATTTCAATGGGAGAGTCCTTAGTCTTGGAGAATGTCTCTATGACCTAGATATAAGAATACACTCATTGTTTGTTTCTAAATGTTAGAAATGAACATGAATCTGAGATAGAACTATCATAAAGAGTTATGACGTATATATTTCAGATAGTAATCTAATAATCTAGTGGACTTCACTAAATTAGAAAATTAATGAATGGTTCATTAACATTTCTAAATACTGAAATTAAACCTTAAGATCAATAGGAGGATGAAGATCATTTGACAATGATCTAGCATCAAGCCTTGAACATTTGTCTATTGATTTGATCAATAGACTAGTAAGAGATGAAACTTTAGAATGTCTAAAATTTCAAAACTTACATACTTATGAATATTGCATTCAAAGAAAAATGTCCAATACACCCTTCTTAGAGAAAGGTGTAAGATGCCAAGGTATTCAGGATCTCATGCATATTGATGTATGTAGATCATCTATATCATAGTAAACATTATGGATATGTGATATCTGTTGATGATTATGTATGATATGAGATTTCTTCTCTTCACCTAAGAAACCTTTGAAATGTTCAAAGATTTCATTATTTTTTGGTTTAGAACCAAAGTTTGAAGGAAGATAAAATGAATTTGATCTAATCTAGGTAGCAAGTACCTGCTAGATAAATTCAAAGAATACCTTATAGAGATATGAATATCACTTCTATCTCAATCCTCCTAACACACCTTAACTCAATAGAGTTATAGGGAGATACAATTGGATCATGTGTGACATGAACTTATCAATGATGAATTTTAGCATAATTATCCCTTAGTTTCCAGGTATATATATGTGTAGTAGAGACTACAATGTATATCCTTAAAAGGTTCCATGCATGAAGGAATCTAGCACTTGAGAGTGTTGCTTCATTAGGAAAATAAAGGATGGTATTGGATACCTACTTTATGACCTTGAGATTCTTAAAGTATCTCATCTCTAAGAATGAGATTCTTAGAGGTAGAGACTCTTAAGAATCAAGATGAAAAATGAAGTATAGGAACTCATTTAATCTTGAGAAGATAATGAGGCTCCTGAAATTGGAAACTAAGAGGACAATTAAAAATGAAACACTAATACCTCTTCAAATAAGTTTGAGGATGGATTCCATGTGTCAGAGAAATCTGACAATGATTGAACTTCATGTGATGAAGCTTCTGAAGATCATAGCATGGATAGATGGATGTTAGCAATAAAAGTCTAATGTAGACTTCATATGCAAGTGTTGTATATGGACCCTCGTGGATCCACCTATATGGGTAAAACCTGTAAAGGTGTAAATGGATCTTCAAGAGAAAGGGAACCTGATGAGAAGGTAGAGACCTTCAAAGCACGGTTCGTAGCCATGAGCCACACACCGGAAGAGAAGACATTGCTTGCAAATGAGACTTGCTCTTCGGTGACCATGCTTAAAATCGTCAGAATATTGCTAACCTTAGCTACACAACTTGACTATTGCATCTTCAAGATGTAAGTCAATATTGCATTCCTCTACGAATACCTCTTTGAGGATATTCACATGAAGTAGCCCCAGGGCTTCATGGTTGAGGGAAGCAATGTGTGCAAACTAAGGAATCCATCTATGGACTCAAATAAGCTTCTTGAAGTTGGACCATAAGATTTGATGGAATTATAATTGTTATGATTTCAGATAGAATCTTGATGAGCCATGTGAAGCTTAGTGGGAGTGCCTTTGTGTTCATCGTGCTAAATGTAGATAAAATCCTAATCATTTGGAATGATATAAGGATGATAATAAGTGTTTTATAGACTGGCTATTCCATATCCTGAAATATGATTTCAAAGATACCTCTTAGATCTTAGTTCTGAAATTGGTCAGGAGCAAAGAGAAGAGGGTATTGGGACTGTCATATTAGTAGTACACCTTGGACATCTTCCATTTTATGGAAAATTCCAAGAAAGGCTTCCATCTCTTAAGACATGGTACTGACCTATCTAAAGGGATAGCACCTCAAAGAGTTGAGAAAGTAAATGCTACAACTACTTGCACTTGTGCATTAGTTACGAGAAGCTGAGTGTATGCTAGATGTGCAAAAAGAGCCAGATGTCTGCCATACAGTGGGAGTAGTAATCTGTTACTAGTCCTACTCTGGAAATAAAACACTTAGTTGCAGTAATAACAATATCTTCAAAGATGATGAAACTTAGAGATAGTGATCTCAAAGTCTTATCTTCAAAAGTTTAAGACCATGAAGATAGTGATCTATAAGGGTCTTAACTTTAGATACCTTAGGAGATAGAGATCTCCGGGAACGAAGGTATTCTAATAAGGATTATGGGAATACTGGTTATAATAATTAATCGAGTTAAAGTGTCAAGGACACTATGACAAAATTGAGTATTGGTTGCATAAGATGCAACCTTCGCATTGGATGCGAGCACTGTTACTGAGGATATGCAAGTGCCGTAAAAGGACTTGGCGTAGTCTCTTGGGAACAGAGTGACTGATCAGCTTACCTAGCTATTTTCTAAATAGCCTATGATTGTCACATGAGTGTGGGTTTAAATGATTAGCCCATCAATGGCTCTTTGGGCTAGTGGGAGATTGTTGGAAATGCGAGCCCACGGCGAGCCATTATGCAATAAATGTTATTGCAATTCACTCCTTAATCCGAAATGAAGAATACATAATTTGCATAATAGGTCCCTTAGTACAATTAGGGTTATGTACCATGGCCATCTTAATGATCATACAGCTGTTGATTCAATTATTGAATCATAGAGGCTGGTGCTTAGATGAATATCTAATGAGTTAGATTGAGGACTCATCGAGCACCGTCAAATGATCGTTAAGAGATGATCTCCAGCCTGAGTAGGAGATGGCAATCCTTATCTTTAAAGGCTGATATCTGACCGACCTCTTGATGCAGGTCCTCTGCATAGGAATAGAGATTCGGAGGTGTCAGATTAGGTAGGTCAAAGAGTTGACTTAACGAGATCGAGATAACCAAAGTCCTATATCATATGTTGTCATGATATAGGCACGCATCCTCTGACCGGAGACAGATGTGTTGCTATATGTCTAAGTATGTACATTTGGCAGACCAATAGGTTGATGACCTAATCAAGGTCTATACACCGACGCGCTGGTGTGCATATAAGGGCATATGAGTAATACGATCTCTCAAAGGGATCATACATGTTCAGTTACTGAACCGGAAGACATGAGCTCACTCATGAGATATTGGGAAGAATCAAATTCCGTGCACACGGTCGTCTCGCTTTGGAAGCTTGACTGAATTTGTAGGTTTGATATATACTTTTGGAAAGTATATGATCAAAACCTAAGTATGATATATGCTTTTGGAAAGTATATGATCGATATCGACTCCCAATGATCGAATGAGAAACTTACTGATAAAACCATGAAGTAGACAGTATAAAGTTGATCGAATACTTCGGGTTTAGTCTGAGTCTTCCAGTATGCAGGATGTACAGGTATTGGGAATACCTGAGGGTGATGTGATCATAAACGATTGTATAACCATGACGCTTCCATTCCTAAGGAGTGATGAAACGGGTCTGGATTTTAGTGACTCCTCTCAGTAGAGAAGTGATCTGATCTTGGTCCAAGTGTTGGACATTGATCTGAATGTGATTCAGATACAATGAGAAGATTAGATTTACGGTCTTGATTTAATCAAGCATCTATGGGAGGCTCGCGATCTGGATTTGAGATATGATCTCAATATACATGTCACTATACGTGGAACAATACAATCGCCCTGTCCTTATCTCCAAGTATCTGCGGAGAAAGCGCATTATCCTTGAAGGAGTTCATGGATAATTCTATTTATGTATCCGAGCATTGAGAAAATGGATAATTAAATGTGATTTAATTATCATGAGTAATATGAATTTGATTCATATTATAAAAAGAGTTATCTGAGATAATTAAATGTGATTTGATTATCAAAGATGTGAATAATGTGAATGTGATTCATATTATTTGAGAACAAGAGAACAAAGATCCAAGATGATTAAATGTGATTTAATTATCATGGATATGAATAATGTGGATAGCAATATCCATATTAGTCATATATATTATAAATGTGATTTATAATATATAAGAGAGAGCTATTTGTGATTTACATTTGTTAATTAAATGTTAATGTGAATTGGATTCACATTGGACATTGAATTGAAAATGTAATTTACATTTTGTTTTGGGTTGTGAATATGATTCACAAAATTTCCAATGGCATGATTGCAATGTTCACAAAATAAATTGGATTTATTTTTGTGAAATAATTTGCAACAAATGTTGTTGCAAATATTGGAGAGAATCATGAGATAATGTAATCTCATGTAATAGGAAAAAGGAAGCTCCCTTCCTAATGAGGAGAGGGGACAGCTACAATTCCATAAGGAATGTGGTGGCCGTCCACCCTCCTTATGGAAGGAGGCTTGCCTCCTTTCCTATCTCTCCAATGGAGATTGATTTGATATAAATCAAATTATATTTAATATATATTTGATTTTTATTAAATTAATTGTTGTTGTGTTTTTAGCAACAAATCATGGCCATTGAAAGAAACACAAATTAATGTGGACCATTGGATTTGTGTTGACACATGGATTGAGATCCATGGATCCCAAAACCCTATAAAAGGAGAGGCACCCCATTGCTCTTCTTGACACATAAGTGAGACAACAAGTCTCTCTCTCTCTCTCTCTCTCTCTCTCTCTCTCTCTCTCTTTCTTTCTCTTTCTCTCCCTCTCATGTCTGTCCACCATGGATGCCCTAGAGAGGCTCTCCATCGCCGCGGCACCGTCGTTATGCTGCCCGATGTTTTGCTCGTGGAACTCCGTCTACTTCGGCATGCCTTGCTCGTGAAGAAGACGTCGGATCTCGTGTATTGAGATCAGGAGATCCACCGCTTGGATCATCAACATGGATTGCGAGAAGCACGCGGTTCATCCCCGCGCTCGCAAGCGTCTCCTCCGACGGATCGGACTTGAGACAGGAGGTCTCTTCGTTTAGAGACTTGATCGCAACCAAGCTTCAAGAGGTAAACCTATACTTGGTTGTGGTTTAGACGAAACGATCCGAGAAGTGTTCTTGGATCATATGGTTTCGTCACATGAAAATTTTTTAATTTCCGCTGCATAGAACAACTAGTGCGACTAGTCGTTCTTCGTCGTATTCGATACGACGATCATGCTTCCGTGATGCGCTTGAGGATCTAACCATATCCTTCAGATAGATCTCTCTAAAGCCTTTGATTCCATACAACACTCATTCATCCTTGATGACTTGCGTGTTAAGGGGTTTGGCAACAAGTGGACTACTTAGATCGAGGCGTGCATATCAATGACATCTTTCTCTGTTCTAGTCAATGCCCCCCCATGGCCTCTTTAGGGGGACACATAGACTGAGGCAAGGGGATCCCTTGAGCCCTTTGATATTCTCCTTAGGAATGGAGTCCCTCACCTACCTTATGAATCTCACTGTGGCTAATGGATCTGGTGCCGATGGGGAGAGGTTGCCTCTCCTCACCAACTCACGTTATGTACGAGGATGACTTACTTCTCTTCTGTAAGGGATCGACCCGCTCCCTACTTGCCGTTAGGGACATTCTTGCCGCCTTCCACTCGCTATCAGGACTAGAGCTTAATGTTCGGAAGAGAAAACTATTTCACCCAAAGCATTTTTTGAGGGGCATGCGCCTGTGACTCATTTGGTGATGTCGCGTCATTCTTTGCCGACCTCTTATCTCGGGCTCCTCCTATCCTCCACATTGGATAGGAGTGTTGATACTCGGGCATTGGAGGATAGGATTCGAGCCGTTTTGGAAGGGTGGAAGGGGAAGGTACTGTCGTTTGCGGGGCGTCTGCAGCTGTTCATTTGACGATTCCTAGCATCACTATTTATTGGGCTAATGGGATGTTTCATCCATCCATCTCTATTCGCAGAATTGATCGTCTTTGTGCTAACTTTCTATGGGGGAAGGATTTGCATGACATCACTTGGTACACGATGTGCCTCCCTAAGCTTGAGGGGGGCTTGGGCTCAGATTGTTGGCCACCTTGCACGATGCTCTGGTGGTCTCTTAGGGTTGGAGCCTCCTCTCATAGGACTCCTCTATTTGGATACAATTTTTGCGGCAAAAATACTTACCTAATGGCTTCTTTTGGGAAGTTACTCCTAGCAGACGATGCACTCGCATTTGGATTGAGATTCTGAAAGCTAGGCCAATATTGTGGGGTGCTATTGCAGGCAACGTCACTCCTTTCATGTGGTTGCTCGACCCGAAAGGGTTCTCTTTTTCGGGAGCTATCGATCTGCAGCAAAGTAGTGCCACTCCACCGCCTTGGTCCTCCTCGTACGGGCGAACGGAACACCCCCCCAAGTTTTCTTGAACTCTCTATAAGGTTGTGATGGGATGCCTTCCAACCATGGACAAGCTCGCCAACTTCAATATCTGTACACCATCCTTGTGCTACCTCTGCTCTACGGAACTTGAGTCCCACCAATACCTCTTCTTCAACTGCCCAACGGCTACTGCGTATTGAGGGGGGGGGGTCTACACGGTATTGGATTTGCCTTTGTCACTTTGGTCTCAATCAATGATACTTTGGAGTGGATTCATGCAATTCCTGCAATGACATTACGTGAAAGAATGTCATGTCTTCTTACTACGACTATTTGGTATTATCTAAAATGAAGGGAATTATAGATGGACACATGGATCCAACCGGTCGGTTGACAAGTTGGTGTCCTTGATTATACATTCATTTCTTCTTTTAGGGATGTAACTCTTGACCTCAATTTTTGTTCTCCTAGGGCCATGCCTACCCCCTCCGCCTTTGCACTCATTGTCGGAGGTTTTTTTTTCTTTCTTGCCTTATGTAACTCTTCCTTACAGTTAATACATGATTTACTTATTTGCCAAAAAAGTGGGGTGGTACCCAACCCGGTACCCGACCTCTTCCGTTGAGTTTTCCAGTGGAGCACAGAAGTTGAGTGAGTCGAGTACCCTACCCAGATAGTTTACTTGGGTATCCGTGAACTTCGAGTCAAAATAGTTGGGTCCATTCCTGGATTGGAACTCCATCACAAATTAATATGACATCACATCACATTCTTTTTTCCTACTCTCTCTAATCCTCGTAAACCGTCTAAACAGCTACTATTCACATGAGGTTACACAACTCATCCTCTCCCAATAATCAAACAATGGTATATGATTGCTAACTTCTCCTTCAACATTTGGGTGCTGCCATTGCATGCCGTCTCTCCATTAGGGCGTCACGTTGGGAGTTCTTCCTTCCAATATCAACCTTATTCTTGAGCATTTTATCAATTTTATTAGTAATGTTTTTTTAATCTAATAGGAGAATAATGCATGTAAAATTTCTGGATGTAAACTTTTTTATAGCTATTTTTGTAGTCTGGATCCAATCCACGGTGAAGCTTATAGTAAAATTTAGTCGTTTCTTTATTTCTTCGCAAATGTCCATACAAAAGTTGCAATTCTCATGTCTTTCTTTTACCTATTTTTATACCTTAATGTAATTTGTCGGGAACCTAATTTAATTTATAAGTGTTACTTTCATTCCTTAAATAGCAATATTAATACCAGACTGATATTTACTAAAAATGAACTAGTCGTTCCTTTCTAAAACGGTATTGTCAATTGGATTCATCATTCCTTAATACTTCATCTTTATCTTTGTTATTCCCTTATCAAACACCGATTCTAAGAAAAAGTGAAAGAAAAAATATAAAAGAAAAGGAAAAAAAAAGAACTTCGAACAAATTTGTTTCTTTAAACCAAACATCACAAAGTCGAATTCTGGAGCCTAGTAGAGACCTTTGGATTAACAATTTCTGGAAACCTCCTTAAGATTAGGATTTAATTCTCAACAATCCTCAAGTTATAATTCGTTATTCATGTTCTCCTCAACAATCATCTCATATCCATTCATTCATCACATAATTCCTCAACCTTGAAGTTTGTGTATTGCGTGAAGGGTGTTAGATCTTCCTGCTTTAAGAAGCGATTAAGCCGACCATTCCACTTAACACACTCCCATGCTTCCCTTATCCATCTCCTCTTTCCTCGATGAGGGCGGTATTTGTAACAAACCCGATCGTCCGAGAATGTTGCGGAAACGAGAAACTCGGTGGACATCGCGGTATCGTTACCCATAGCATCATTCAAAGCATAAAAGAGCAGTAAAGAACCAACTAAAAAAACTTTTCCATAATCATAATAAGGTCACAATTCCAAGAGTTCCTTAATTAAAGAAAAGATAATAAACTAGATGAAATCGTATCCACGATTTCCTTATTCCAGTAGGCATAAAAGACGTCCTTCCAAAGCAAACCCGCAATAGTTCCATACCGATCCTACTTCTTGAAGATTGTGTCGTCTCCCTTAAACCGTTAATGATCTAATCCTCATATTCTTCTGAAAAAAATTAACAAAACATGTTATGAGCATATCGCTCAGTATGTACCAAGTTAGGGTCAAGCCAGCTAGCGTAGAGAACAAGTCACGAAAGTCATTATCATATGAATCATAAATAAACTTATTTAATGCGTGTAACTAAATTTCCTTCATAACCATGAATGACATAACATATCTGCACATGTACCTGTAAGTTTTTCCATGTTTGCATGTATGCCCATAATATTCAAATAAATTACACCTATGCACTTAACAATAACATAATTGCACATGTACCCTTAAAATTATCATAAATGGCAAATATGCACATACCATTGACATAAATTGCATATATGTCCATAACGTTAACATATATTGCATATGTGCACTTAACTTTAATAGACCTTACACATAAGTCCATAACAGTAACATAATTGCATATGTACACATAATATTAACATATATTGCACATATGCCCATGACATTTTTCATGTTTAGAGTGGTCTTGATTGTTACTTCTTAGGCGGCTTTGATGGCTTACCGTCGGCACAAGCGGTTCATATATTACAATACATAACATGACAGTGTAGATACAAATGTAAATGACTTATCTTTTGCCTCACACCCCCGGAAGGCGTTGTCCCGTTAGGCCCTTACGATCCCTTAGTTCGAGTCGGTGCCAAGTTTGTACATTCATAATTCAGAGCCTTCATATGTATATATCTTGATTATGTCTACATGCATACACACATGCATAGTGAATTGGTTATACCATGCCATTGTCCTAAGCATAAAAAAATCTGATTATTGTTGTATAAATATTATGCGTAGACTACAATTTTATTGTTAGACATGGTGCGTACTTTCTGTGAACTTATAGTAACGAGCAAATTTTGAGAAATAAACAAAGTAGTTTTTCTCTTAAACAAACCCATCTTACATTTTTCTAGAACGCAGAAGGCAATTAGGATAAATAATAACAACTTTATACTCAGATAATGTTTAAAAAAAACAACCGATTTCAGTATGATATACTATTCTATTTTTATCCTATTAATAGAACATTTAACCGAGAAATTAATATTTTGCACATTAATATTACATAAGTACTACGACATCATAAAAATTACCAAGTGTTGTCGTAACTATAAGAAATATTGTCATAGGGGTATATTATCTTACTTGAGTTAATAATTTTGTGTGGATAATCAAAATAACATGTTATTGTACCAAAAATAAGATCCGTCGAACTAATTTCATAACTAAAGAAAATATTTACAACTGCTTTAATTTCCTTAGACTATCATAATATGGTACTGCAAACATGGCTCTAATTGAAATTATCACACATCTATTATGTCATCATTATAATGTCAAATTATTTAATATAACTAATATAAAGGGATGGATGCTCAAGAAAATCATGATTATGTTCTTCATCAACGGAGATAATTAGCTATATGCATAAACGGACGTGTTTCTCCACAAGTAGTAGAATCTAATATCTACATGTTTGGCTTACTTTCCATGACCATAAAATTCATTCCGATATGATTAATCAAGTCTTGATCTCCTTAAACAACACGTGGGAAAGATACAATATTGCATGTATTCTCCAAAGGGCCAAAGCCGAAGGTTCCAATTCTCCGTTCTCTGAAGTGAGCAGGGATGAGCATGGGTCGGGCAGGACCGGGCTTTGAAGGGTCCAGGCCCAAGCCCGCTTACAAAATTCGAGCCTTGGGCCGGGCTTAGGCCTGCAAATTTTTTTTTGTTCGGCCCAAGCTCAGGCCCGGCCCAATTCCTTTGGGTCGGGCTTGGGCTGGGTCGTCCCATCTCCCAATTAGATATTATTAACTTTGACTCTTTTGTTTCAAGTTAACCTCCACTCAAGTTACACAAGCCAAAATTGATTAAAACATGTACCATAATACTTGTGAAATAACTAAAATTCAATTCTACCAAATCCAAATTTACACATGAGCACTCAATGCTAGATACCATGAATGTCCCTCATTTATAGAATTTGAAAGAGTGAACCAAACTTATCCAGTTAACAATAACATGTGCACCAGATCCTGCATGTTAAAAAATGGACATAAGACCCATATTGGATAAATGTACAATAATAGAAAATGTTTTGATTGAAAAAAATAAATACTAACAAATTCAAGAATAACCAAAAGAATCTAAACCAAATACTAATTAAGAAAATTAATTCTTAATTGAAATACATTGATCATCAACTCATGTCACTCTTGACTTTCTTGATTTATAAACATTGTATGAAGACATGATACAAGAAGAGAGTGCACATGAAATAGGTGGGAGTTTTCATGCATGTAGGATGTGAGAAAGGATTCGGGCCCTCTTCGAGCTGGGCCCTTGGGCCGGGTCGGGCTGGACCAACCAAGCCCGAGCCCGGCCCAAAAAAAGTTTGGGCCTAAATATTGGGCCCAAGTCCGGCCCGATATTCCTTTGGGCTTGGGTCGGGTCGGGCTTTTTGGGCTGGGCTTCGGGCTGGGCCAGGCCGATCCAACCTAATGCTCATCCCTAGACGTGAGTAAGGTAAAATTTTGGAGATAATCATAAACTACCAACAATGATATGATCTTATCGCACGCCTCCAAAGTAAAATGTAATAATGTTACAGAACCTGGGGGATTCGATACATACATCTATAAGCTATAATTTCTAAACTAAGGATTAACACAAGACGCCATTTAACGATCCTATTTGTTTGATACATACCTTGATGGGCAAGAAGTCCGCCGTCAATGATTCCTCCTATTTCGTCGGAACAAGACTTCGATATCGACGAAGAAGGTTGTCGTTGCCGGATTCAAGAATGGCGTTGTGAGATATGCCGTCGACGATCTCTCTCTCTCTCTAGAACTCTCTCTTCCTCACGTGTATGCAATATATGATGAGATTAATGGAGGAGCTTCATGCCCTTTTTATAGGTACCAATAATGAGATAATTAACAATAATTAAGGTATTTAATTAAAGGATAATTGCGATAACTAAGTAAGGTTGTTGCTATTTTATTATATCTTTCTTATTAATAATACTATTATTATTATTATCTTCATTATCGTTGGAATTAGTTACGGTCTGTATTATTTAAAAAAAACACAATCCGTTACAGTATTCCCTTCTAAGTTCAGGTACATGCTAATCCACAACAAATGGGGAAGAAGATTTAGAAAGAAGTAAGTGGAATGTGACAAGTAGAGACATTTGTTGTGAAGTTTGGTCAGTTTAGTCAAATCTCCACCAACATATGCAGGCTATCTAAAGTTTGGACCATTATGGTCAAAATTTTGGATTTTGTGACCATTGAGATCAAGAATATACTTTGGGAATTGGCTTCTTTTCATATAACTTTGGTTGAACTGCATTGATCTTTTGTGTCTTGACAGATATAGAATCTTTTTTCCGTCCATTTTTTGGAATCTTAAAATGTTGTGCTAACAGACCATTCCTCATCCATATCAAGAGAATAATGAATATTTATAATAAAAAAAGAATAAAATATTTTTACAAATATTGGATTTTGATTTACAAATAATAATATGAATACTGAACAATACAAGATTTATAAATATTACACAATGATTTACAAAAACTTCTTTTGACTTGTGTTATTTGACGGAGTCGAGTTTAATTCCACGAAGTGAGTTTGGTTGTACCAAAAGTGTTTCCACGTTAACTTTTCTTTTTCCAATTCGTAAAAGAAAAATATGCTCACGCATAATAACTTATTTTACCATGCATCTAAAATAAATTTTGTAATTTAGCAACAATTGCATTGCTACGACTGTCTTCCTGAAATTTGGTACTCGATAAACTTATTTATAAGCACATGCATTGCACATTCGAAATACACAATAATATAAAGAAGGGAAAATAGTAAGAAACTTGAATAAAATATTTTATTTTCATTCACTTCATAACATATCTATCATTGTATTTTATTACAATCTCATCCATGCCCACAAAAATATATTACATGTATGATTTTCAAAAAATTTGTTCCATACATGCATGATACATCTGATGTCTTCCAAAATGCTATAAGTAAAGTCAAGCAATGAAAACTACAAGTAAATGTACCACAAAAAAGATGTGTAGCTGCACAAAATAAATACCTCCAAGTAAACAAGTACCGCTTACTGTTGTGGCTTCTACTGAGAGCATGCAGATCTACACATAGGTACGCTACGAACAAAGTTGCTCAGCACGATAAAAAATTTAACAAGCAAGATATAATTAAAAAGTGTGCAAAATAAATAATTGGATAAATCTTCCTCGCCAGAAAGATAAATTCTAATTATTTTTATTTGACATAGATCAACAAAGCTTCGTGGATAAATTCTAATTATTTTTATTTGATATAGATCAACGAAGCTTCGTGGATAGTCTGTGGTCTTCATCCGAGTGAGACCTCACACTATAACTCTAAGGCAAGAAGAAGACCTTAGGGTTGGGGTGCTTTTGTAGGATGTGTGCGGTACATTGCATCCTAGTTCCCAATACGTCAATTAGGGTTCACTTATAAGATTGTAACTCCGATTCTCAAAGTGATTTCCATCCCATGAATCATCGTGAATCGCCCAAGTTCACTGCCCACTTAAAAGAGTCCAACATGGCATAGGGCACGAGTAAGGGTATAGATTAGTAAGATTATTTTTACCATAGTCCGAATCACCACGAACAACACAATCCTCCTTATACGCAGGAGACTTATATCCAATTCCCTACTTCATTAAATCACATTTCCAGGAACTCCACTCTTAGTGCTCCCACTCGGAATAGTAACCAATGTGACCTACACCAGCCAGTACACAAGTGTTAACTTTAAGTGAACAAGCGAAACACTAGACCACAAACCATGACTACTTGGCCCACACTTGAAGCAACGGGCTAAAGGCAAGCAAGTGCTGATGCTGAACACCGCGTGGTGACTTCTCGGTATGCAACGTGTCCTCCAACCGTCGTAGCTACGTAGTAGCAGTTGGGATCACGACTCTCTAGGCTTCTACCCGAAACCTCAAGGTTGCATGACCCTCCCTTGGCGGCAATTAATCCATCTACCCTTTCATCATGAAATACATCTTTAAGTATTTTAAGATTTTTAAAATTCATTCGAGTTTCAGGAACGCGCAAGGAATGATCAATCGGTAACAACCATTGATCAGCGTAATATATTCTATTTCTATGTGATAAGGCCGGAACCAAGATGCAGTAAAACAAAGAGCATTTTATTTTATGTTGTGGAAAGTCTCCCATGGGAGTTCATAATATCTTTACGATGAGCTTGTAATGCATTTTTAGTTAGTAACACTGTTTGACGACTTTTGGACGTTTGATGTTCCCTCACATTGAGAAAGTAGCTATCTATGTGAAATTTTGTGTGTTGTGGGTGTGTGATGCCTTCGGACGGCTCGTGAATTGCCTCAATTCATCTATCAAACCAAGAAAGGATCCAACAGAAGTCATAAACAATCCGCTATTTATTTTACATCAAGCATCACCAGAAGGGGCTCTTGGTATAAGAGTGAAAGTAATGTCTTGACAGATCAACCCATCACTGCTGCCAAAAACAACGTATGAAGTTTCAGTTTACCCTACGGCAAAAATGTTCTAAAATTCACCACTCGCGTATAGCATCAAACCATGAAAAGTCTGTGAGATAAAAAAGAGATCATTATACAATTCCTGACACATGAACTATCGAGGCGACTTAAAAGAAAAGGTCATTTGATAATGCACAGAAGAGACCAACTATGGGCTTATCCAACCAGTAATATATGCATCAAACCCAGGCAGATTCCACTAAGAAAAGGATCATAAAAGCATCGTACTCACCCGAGCCTCCTGGAAAATCTGAAAAAAAAATGACCTCAAAAAGGTGTTGAAATCCATTATATACTTATGCTCGGATTTTAAAAAAGGTACCCAAAAAAAACGAATCCGCCCCACTGCTAGAATCTCAACAAAACATGTCAAGATCGAAACTGTCCACATAAATCCAACCAATACTCAGATTTATCTTATGTTTCTCTTGGTCTTTTCCTTGTTACAGATCATAAATTCACCGCTACTCAGATTTATCTCATGTTTCTCTTGGTCCTTTCCTTGTTACAGAATCGAGCTTCTAGTAAATTGTCCTGTACAATTTCCAAAGCACACTTAATATCCAAACATTTCTGCTGATCTTGACACCAACCGAATGATATTTCTAACGATGAGGTACACATTATGTGAATCCTAAATGAAAGCACCTAAAAGGTTGGAATCATGACTTCTACGGATTGAGAAAGCTGTCATGTGTGACCTTCATTGATCACTCAAGTAAATTAAAATCTTAATCGAAAATCCCAAAGGTGTGTTCAATGAAGAGCATTATGTGCTCTCATTGAGACCATGACGATTATTCCACAATGTTACTACAGTAGAACATCATTACAGTAATGACTTGGCAATTGGGAACAATCCCAACTAGTATAGATCTATTATAGGAATTAGAACGTTTTATAACCTAAGATAAATTACGAGAGCAAGAATATATGTTCAAATATATGAACAAATCGCGTGGAATTCACAACAAGAGGAAGGGGACGTCGTACGTCAAAAATCTCACCACCTCGATTTCTCCTCCATGGACAATGGCTCGCTCGGTGCACTGTCGATGATGAAAACATCACACAGGGTGACCCGGACCTTCTCTACGCAATTGTGGCTTCGGATCGTCGATTCAATGCTCTCCGGTGAGCTCCGGCGATTGGAGAGTAGGATGGCTGCTGAAAGGGGTTTGGGTGTTTGGCTACTCGCTTAAACGATAATAACGTGAACTCCCGAGCTCGGATTTTTACGTTCTTACACTCGTTGGAAAGGTATCGAAGAGCTCTACGCGACGGAATGTTCAATTAAAATTTTTTGAACACTGGAAAAAGAAGATTGGCTAACCCGGCCAGATCTGAATACGAAGGGTCTCACATGTATAAAGTTTGTTAGTTTAATTTTGATAGTAACTTCAATGTATAATATTAACATCAAATTTTAGTGACATAATATAGGGATATAATGATAAAATTTCACGGAAGAAATTTTTAAAAAAATTAAAAAAAATCGGCAAAATGGGGCGGGGGGAGCCAAGTTAGCTCCCCAGGGAGGCAGCCCCATTAGACCCATATATATATTGTTCAACCAAATTTGGATCTTTATTTATATGTCATATACAGATATTTCCATAATAAGCAAGATACAAGAGTCCAATTATGTAATACAAGTTGTTGTTAATCACGCAATATATATATATATATATATATATATATATATATATAGAGTGAGAGAGAGAGAGAGGCCATATCCAGAGAGCCTTGTGCCCATTTGGGTTGTGGTGAGCACCAAATGTGGGCTCGCCACGTGTATGTGTTGGTTCTATTTGGAAGAGGACTGTTTGAGCAATAACAATGTTGTTTGCATTATTAACATAATAAGAATTCAAGTTAAATCATTTCCTTAAAAATAAGTGGTCGGTTTTGGAAGGATATTAATACGTTTGAGCCTCTTATATTTCCAATTATATCGAGTCCTTAAAAAAAGGAAGGCGGTTTTGGAAAGATACATTTAAATCATTAATTTCGTACCGAAGAAATAGTCATTGTACATTTGATCAGTAATGTAAATAATGTACTTAAGTAATTATGTGTTATGAGATCAGTAATACTAAAACAATTGTCAGTGTTTTACATCTGTAATATTACATTTATAGAGATCAGTAATTCATTAATGTTACTCAAGTAATACATATTCTGTTCTCAAGTAACTATTGTTGTGAGATCAGTAATTAAGTATGTGAATTACTAATGTCCATATAATAAGTACTGATTACAAATGTCCATTTTACTGATGTCATGTTGATTGTTACTAATGTTATAGTTACTTAATACTTTGAATCTTACTGAAGCACCTCTTATTTACTTATATAACATTTTTAATTACTTATAATGTATCGAGTGTACTGATAGCATTACATAAGTTACTGATCACATGATTTTTTATACTTATTCCAACTTACTTATTCCATTACCTTCTTTTGCCTACAATTTATTGCATGTTACTGATGCTTCTATATATCTTACTTGTTTTATTCTTTGTTTTGAATTACTATCGAATCACACCTTCTTTACTTATGTAGCCTATTTAATTACTTGTAATACGTCAAGTGTTAGTGAAAGTCACACATAAATTACTTAATTATAGTTATATGGTGAACATCCAAATTTCAACTGTCTTCTAGTCCATTTAGATGATGTTGTTTTGCTCTCGCTCCTCGGCATAATAGCAACTTCTTCAAGATACCAAATTGATGCTTTGTTCTGCAAGAAACAATAAGTTAATTTATATCCATGAATAGTAAGAATTGTATAAAAAAATTAACTCAGCAATATACGCGCTTAAATAAGAATCATTCAATGACAAGTAACTTATAATGAATTGTTAGTAACATTTGTTATATGATAAGTAACTTGTAATAAATTGTTAGTAAGTCAGCAATATACTCGCTTCAGTAAGAATCATTCAATGACAAGTAACTTGTAATGAATTGTTGGTAACATTTGTTATATGACAAGTAACTTGTAATAAACTGTTAGTAAGTCAACAATATACTCGCTTCAGTAAGAATCATTCAATGACAAGTAACTTGTAGAATTTTTATCAGTAATAATGACTATAAGAGTAGTAACTTATTATATCTTCAAAGTAACATAAGGAAGTATAATGACTATAAGAATCAGTAACTTTTACTTCTATATCAGTAACTAATAGCAAAGGACAAGTAAATATTTAAATTACTCAGGTAACTTGTAGCATTTTCATCAGTAATAATGACTATAAGAGCAGTAACTTAGTATATCTTCAAAATAACACACGAAAAAGTAACAATTCTATTAGCATTAGTAACATAAAATATCTTATAAGTAAAGTAAGTAAATACATCAGTAACTCTGTATATCTTATTATATGAAATCAAAATACAGTCGATAAAAAATAAATTATTACTATAGATCATGTATCAAATTGAATAAAATTGATATTATGAACACCAATTTCTCATTTTTCAATCACACTTCTCGAAAAAAATATTCCTTACGATAGAAAATATGAAATTTCATAAGCGATCAAATAATAAAATCATGAAACGATGAAATAGAAAAAATATCATTAAAACAATGAAATTGTAATAGAAATAAGCGATCAAATCATGAAACGAATCACATACCTCTTTTCTTGCGTTGAAACGAAAAAAGTCCTTTGCGTTGGAATGAATCGATAGTTTTAATCATATATGTGTGCCTTGCCTTTCCAAAAATGTAACGCTATTTTTAGAAAAGTTTAAATTTCCGATTTTGTTTTATTTCCATACGAAAATTAGTTCCTATTTTTTGGAGATTGAATCTTGTAGATGGACGGCTACAATTGGGTGCTCAAAAAAAATCAAATGGGCACAGTGCTCTCTGGATAAATTTCCTATATATATATATATATATATATATGGGTAAAATGGGGCTGCCCCCAGCGAGTAGCCAACTTGGCTACTCCCACCCCTATTTTTCCCTCAATTTTTTATTTTTTTGGAAAATAAAAATTTGTATATTCATCATTATATCCCTCTCACATTCTATTAAAATTTCATCAGAAACAGAGACTCCTAAGCCCTCCATCCAGACGTCATTTTTTTAACGGTCGCAGGATTTTTTAAATCGACCATGTTTGGATGGAGGCCGTAGGAGTCTCTGTTTCTGACGAAATTTTAATAGAAGGTGAGAGGTATGTAATGATGAATATACAAATTTTTATTTTCCAAAAAAAAATAAAAAAATGAGGGAAAAATAGGGGTGGGAGTAGCCAAGTTGGCTACTCCCTGGGGGCAGCCCCATTTACCTCTCTCTCTCTCTCTCTCTCTCTCTCTCTCTCTCTATATATATATATATATATATATATGGGAATATGGGGCTGCCCCCTAGGGGTAGCCAATTTCGCTTATTTGTAAAATGGTATTATAGTTTGTATTTTGAGTTTGATTACTTAAGTAAATTTACACTAATCATCCCATTAATTATGGAAAAAAATAATAAATCCGTGTATGTATGTCTGTGTGTGTATGCGTGTGTTTGTTTGTCTATTTCCCCTGACCCCCAATGTCAATATATGTGGGCTGCTTGGACGCTTTTAGATATCATCGTTTTTGAGCAAAAATCATCCCTCATCTTTCTTCCTGAATCCTTATCACGCACTCTGGGTGATGGTAGAAGTGGTTGTTTTTCTTAAAAAAATAATCTCATCCTGTCATAGTAAAGAAGGAAGAAGTTGACATTTTGACGCATCTTCGGACTTCTAAACCTCTTTGACATGTGGTGATGACTTATCATATTAGAAAAAAGGCTATCTTTCAAGTTCATGTACATGTGCACGTGTGTGTATGTCTATGTGTATGTTTATGTCATCAATCTCCATTTCATCACCTTTATTCTTTCATTTTGACCTTTAAACTCTAACTAAATGCATGTATATAGCATTAATTTTGTAGAAAATAACATTATTTATATACTATTTATTGTATAAAATATTGTATTCAATATCAAAATAAAAGAATAAAGAAAAGAAAAGAAAAATAAATGAAATATCAAAGATACTGAATGACCCTAAACCCCGAGAGCTAGGCATCATGATGATTGGGTCTACAAGGAATAATGTAGGGGGAGATAAGCGCCAAAAATACAATAAAAGTCCAAATTTTAAATTCCTCAATAATCCAATATGGGACCTACATTATTCTTTATTATTAATACCTAAGTCGATAAAGTTTGTATATGAAAGTTGTAGATAAAAATACATAGAAAAATACAAATTTTATTTCACACAAAAATAATGCAAAATGTGCTCTAGACACTGAGAATAAAAATCCAAGATCCAAAATTCACAGACATGTATCTTCTCTATATTATATCAAAATTGACCAAATTCATTTTTAAGTATATATAAATTTTAATCATCTATTTAATGAAGGTGGTTTCATTCAATTTGGAATTAAGATGCAAAAGTTAGATCTTGGCCCCTATTACGCAATAACTTCTATAAAATAATCAATTTATTTATTTGTTATAATTTATAATTTTATAATAATTTTGTAAATTTTATTTGCAGCAAGAAAATCATTTTAAAATTCGATAAATAAATGAATGAATTAAAACATATAGATGAATTATACATACATATACATATATAATAAATACATATATTTATTTAAGTATACATATTACTTCAGATAATACAACAAAAATATATTTAAATATATTTAGACAAGTTATAAATATAAATAATATGTATATAAAATAATAAAATAAAAATATAACACATATTATATAGGTAAATATACTTGTATCTATAAAAAGTAACATACAAAAAATAAACTCAAAAATAAATAAAAATCATATTAAAATACTACATAAATTAATAAACAATTTCATGTCTGTGAAAAAAATAATAAAATCATTTTCTATTTATTTTTAAATTATTTTATCTTTTATTTCTGGTTTGTCATTTTAGGTCGACGTGAACCAATGGGGACATAGTATTGGTTCACCTATTGTGCCACCAAGTTTGACAGATCGCTGACATCCTTGATTCTTCCCATTTTTCCTACCCGAGGCTTGCACCCTTTTAGCTCGATCGCTTAGTGACTTTTGTTTCTCATTCTATGTTCTTTCACACCTAATTGGTTCCTCGAACGATGGATCGATGCATCTAGCAGAACCCTCGATCAAAGATCACTATGTACATAAACCCCTCCGTCACTTCCATTCGAACTTGGTCCCCTTCTACCCTCGAAATCCACGAGTTAAATCGCGCTAGAGCTTGATGGAGACAACAAGAAGCTTCCTGACTTGTTTGGCATGGAGGAAGTGATGTGAGAAGCAGAGATTCGAGCTCGTCGGTCATCTCCATCGTAGCTTCGACGGCTCCTTCATTTCTTTTGGTAGAGCCCTAGCTTAGTCATCTTTCTATTCCTAGTTGTAGCCTTAGTGTAGATAAAACCTTAGATTTACTTAAAACCGCATCTTATTTCTTTAAATTTGTCAGTCGTAGTTCGCCGGAGATCTATCCAGTCATTGTTTCCTCGTTCCTCAGCCATGCTCTGACCCACCGTCCACCTCCTATTTGTTCAACAGCGCTTCTACTTCATCCCAAGAACCTCCATCCCCCTCGATCTTGCTTATATTGAGGTATCGACTCTCCAACTCTGCCACCTTATCGGAGAGCTCTGCCAGACTCCCTTGTCACTCATCTCCACCAAAAATACCACCTAGACCTCGTATTTCATGTGCTTTGAATAACCCTGCAAGTTCTAAGGGCCTAAGACCCCTCGAGGGTCGATTTTTTCTGAAGTCGAGGTACCTGGAGCTCTTCAACTTCTCCAACCTACGAGGACTCCTATGATGGTCCTTGAATCCATCTAAAGCCTCCATTGGCTCTAGGATGCTTCCAGGAAGTTTCCACACCTTTTTGCAGTGCCCAAGAATGTTGGAGTTGCTCGGAAGATTGGATAAAATTTTGCCTCCTCAGGCATTCTTCCTTGTTCTTCCTTTGGGCTTCTCCGCCGTCCGATCAAGCTCCTGCACCATGTCTTCTAAGTGATGTCGGGTGAATGTAACCTTAACCGTTAGATCAATCGCTGGGATTTAATCCTAGCCATCAGAGCAGATTGTCATCTACCATTGAGCATGCGACTTGTGGCAAGTGGAAGTAGATCCGTCGTTCTCATACGTGTATTGGGGGTAATTTTTCTACACACCTCCAGCTTTTGTATTTTATTTTAAGTCCATAAAAAATTATATGGTGTAAAAGTTCTCGGATATTTTACAGTAGGCCCATGTGATCCTTTTATCACAACATCACTCACTTTCCCGAACACGTGAGGTGGAGGGCTTTTTGTATGACATCCCTGGGATTTATTATTATTATCCAGTCCATAAATTTTTTATTACAATTCAAAACTTTTGTAAATTACATTTATACCCCTACCAGCATCGTATGATTTAAATATTCATGGAAAATTTGTGCGAAGACCCCTCAATTTTATATTTTTGTTCTGAATTGCATTTTTATGTAATTATAGTTGTGTTCTAGTCCCTACCAATGTTTGTATTTTAATTTCTTTATTTCTTGCATTAAAAATATCATTTTGCATCTAAACTTTGTAGGAAATTTATTTGCAGTGCCTACTATGAGTTTATCAGGATATTCAAAGGTTGTATATATTTCATCAAAGCCATTAGTGCAGATGGGAATGATGAGATATACATTAGGGTAATCTTTCTTGTTACTAAATCACATATATTTTCTGTAAGGTTGTTTAAAATATTTTCTTATATTTAAAATTAAAAAACATTGCAAACCCTCTCTAACCATAAAATATTTATAAAAAATTATTTAAAAATCCAAAAATTGAGTTTTTATTATTATATTTATTTATATAATACATAATATAAAAAATTAGTTTTGGAAACTTTTGAGCTATTTAGGTATTTTTGAAATCCAAAACAATCCAGCTATATATTATTTCCCAATGCTTTCCCATTTTTATTTGAATAATAATAAAAAAATTAGCAAAAAATTAAGATAAAAACACAAATCCAGATTAAAATATAAAAAAGCTAAAAAGATTTTATTTTGTGCATTTTGAATATTTATAGCTATATTTATATATAGTATCTTATATTGTTTATTTATAGCTATATTTACTTATTTACTATTATTATTAAAAATACCAAAAATGTTTTTAATACCTTTAAAAATAAAAAGGACCATGCTTAAGGTATTTTTCTGATTTTTCTCTATTATATATATACATCTTATTTATCTATTATATATTTATATACATATAGTTACATATATATCTATCATATATATTTATTAAAAAAATTAAAATAAAAAATTATAAAATAAAAAATATTAAATATTAAAACCCACAAAAATTGAAAAAAGCCTTAAAAACACAAAAATGTTAATTTTCTCTTTTGCTAGTTTTTGTAGTCTATTCCCCTTGCTCCATTTGTTCGACCTCTATATACTTCACATATACACATCCATGTAGAGTTATAACAAAATTTAACTCCACACTTCTATTTCTGCATTGCTTGATCTATATTATGGTTTAATTGTTATCTGAAGAAAGGTTCTCCTTCGGTTGCCTTAGTGATTGTGTTCCTGCATTGTGTGGAACATAAGAACAGTGGAAATATCTGTTCAACAAATGACGTTGTTGCCAAGGAGCAACGCCTAGGATAGAGTTTTGTATGCATTTCCCTTCATTGTTTTTCTACTTTTACTTTCCATTTTGCTTGAGATAATTGTTTATATGTTCTAATCCTTTCTCTTATGTTTTTCTTGCAAGGGACCTCGATGTGAAGGCAACCGCTTAGGTAGTTGGAGCATCCGAGATACAAGGAGAGCGGACATTCTACTTGTTAACCACTAGGAGAGAACATGAGAGAGAGAGAGAGACACTCTATTTTTATTTTCATTGTTAATTGTAATAATACATGTGGACAATGGCATTAGAGCCTATTTTACCAAATATTTGTACATTTGGGGGCTCATCAATTTCTCCGTTGTTTTCTTTGCCTTATTTCTTTATTTTCCATAATTTGGCTTTCTGCCTTATTTTCATTTGTTTTATGTAATGACCACTTAGAATTTTAGGATTCTTGCTCGATAAATTAGGTCCAAACACTTAATAGAAGCATGTACCAATAGTATCTACGTTTGGACTTAGTCAAAATTTAATTGTTTATTACTTAGACTTGAATCAAGTGCTGCGAGAGACTCTACACAGCGCTTGCAGGACCCATTGTGGCGGGCACTAAAGAGTCTCCAATATCGGACATTTGGGTTCCATTTTTAGTAGTTAGCATTTGGTTCTTCATGTCTAATAGCAATTCCTATTTAGGGTGATTCCTTCATTTGCATATTGTACATTTATATTAGGTTTATAAATTTTTGTCTTGCAACATGCATGGAGAGAGCTGAGAAGTGATGTAAGTACTTCTGACTGAGCATTCATCATTTAGGTTCAAGGGAGATTTCCATTCTTGAATCACCTTGCATCGCTTTGTCGCTTTCTCCCTCTTATTTTGATTGAGTACTTAGGGAAAAAAGAAAATCCAAGAAAATCGTTTGGCACTTTGCATTGAAAAATACTCAAAAAATTGTAAATCAAAAATTAAAATAAGGGGACTGTTAATTGAACTTTGACCTAATTAAAAATTGTAACGAACATCATTGTTAGGGTTCACAAAATCCTCGTTGCATTCATGTACATTCCAGACAGAGCAAGGCTTAACCTTTAAGGAATAGAGTCAAAAATATGATATGTGGTTGCCTCAACTATCACTTGGGATTGACGAAGTATTGACGCTTCTATCGTACGTAGACGAATAGGGTATTATCGCCAAAGATGCTCTCACCTTGTGTAGAAAATCCGACTTCTTAGAACTCCCTACTTCTTCTTCCTCCCATATACCAGGAAAACTCTCTCTTCCCGAGTTCTGCCCCTTTGGGATGGAGATTGATTTTACTCTATAGACCTCTCCAAAACTAATAAGATTCATAATTCACCCTAAGTATGAATTATTCTCTCCATCTGGTGTCTACATGCATACTGATCGAGGAATCTTTCCAATTGCAGATCTAGACCCCGATCTAGAGTCTGCTTCTTCCCAGTCAGATACAGAGATGGCTCCCACAGGTAGAGGAAAGGGAGTGCATCTCCCCAGCACAGAGCAGAACACAGAGCATGGCACCAATTAGAATGAGGTTAATAGTCATCTCTTGGTCTCCATCCATGCCATCCAATAGTAGATAACTGACCAAGCTTTACCCCAGGTTGCCTTTCAGGAATTGCTTAATTACTTGAGAAGAAGGTCAGAAGAGAGAGGAGGAAACCAAGGAGGAGGATTTGACGATCATCATGGTGATGATGAGGATAATCTCTATGTAGATTGACCTCATGGAGATGAGGGAGAAGCATGGAGAGGCCAACACCAAGCCCACATTGAAGTAGACCGACAACCCTAGAGTCAGCCGCATTACTAAGTAGATTCAAATTCCACTGATCCGTGGACATTTCAAGTTTAAGACTCAACTCCTTCGCTCCTCCCCACCTTCCACGGGAATTCCAATGAGGATCCATATATTCATCTATAACAGTTCGTTCGTATCTGCAGCACCACTTACTACCCTAACATCATGTTGGTCATAGTCAAGATGATCACCTTCCCATTCAGCCTTCAAGGCAAAAATTTGTATTGGATCAACCACTTGGGGAAGGTGGTGATGACTTGGGAGGACCCGAAGTTCGCAATTCTGCACAAGTATTATCCTCTTGGTCATCTGAATCTCATGCAGTTGAAGATCTTCAACATCTCTAAGGGACATCAAGAATCCATCCATCAGACCTGGGAGTGTTTTAGTAATCTGATTGAGATGTGCCCCTACCATGACATATCGAAGACCAGCTTGGTTTAGTATTTCTTCTGGGGTCTGATAGAAAATACTCAATGTTTGGTTGACATCGCCTATAGAGGTTCTCATTTCAACAAGGATGATGACATAATTTGGCAAATCTTTACGGAGATAGTCGAAGGAGAGACCGCACTCTCCTCATCTCGTCCCTTCTAGATTCAAATATTGCCACAGATTCTCCGTAAAAATGTGAATATGGTGGATACCCAAGAAGTGGACAAGTGTGACAACTCTGACATCAACGTCATCAGGAGTCACATGTCTAAAGTGGATATTATTGATAATAGGTTGCAGGAGATAGAGAAGTTCACCAAGATCAAGAAATGCATGAATGGTCTGAATAAGATCGACATTATCACCAAATAGCTGGGGCTGCTAGTGAACACCATCAGTTCTTGCAATGCAGTGATAGTTGCATCTGAGACTCTAGTTGAGAAGAAGGAGAAGACACAACAACAACTACCTTAGCCACGTCCCAATCCACCTCCAATCCAGCACATATACTACGTGCATACCCTCGAGCCGCAACAACCACAATTGCAGACACAAATGTTTGTTTACCAGTCACCTGAGTTCCGTCCACAATACATCGAGTCATGTTCCCCGCCTCCTCTACTCATTCAGAAGGTGACAAGTGTCTGAAGCAACGATCAGCAACTGACCTGTCCTCATGGACAACCACAAGGTCAGCACAATTCCAATTGGTCATTCCATCAACAACAAGGAGGGCGAAACTACCAGTCCAACTCGGCCCATCACCAGTAGTCTTTGTAGCAAGGATGAACTTGGAGGCAGAACAACTACAAGCAGCAGTCCAGATACCACCACCAATAGTACTAGCAGCATGCTCAGTACCATTAGATTTCCTCCCGGCCCTATCCAACAATTCCCTTCTCTTCCTCCTCCTCTTCAGTACTATCAGAGATACAAGCAGCATCCTCCCATGTACCACTAGAGTCAGCGTTCTCATCGGACCGAATCTTCTAAGGTTTCCCCAGTCAACCCTGCACTTGACTGCCTAGCCTAGGTATTAAATAACATGGTTGAGATGAGTAAGAAGATTTAAGAAGCGACAACCATGAAAACTGTTATTCCAACCCAAGTTGAAGCAAATCTAAATAACTTCTGTCATAAGGAGTATGTAGTTTGTAATGTTCAACCCGAATCAGGTAGAAATGGAATTATTTTATCTAGTGTTGTAACTCTCAGAAGCGGTAGGACACTCAAGCCATTTGCAGTTACGAAAGGAAAATAACAAGCATCCTATGGTAAGTCTTCAGTCGATCCAGTTGATGAGGCCATAGATTTTTTTAATACAACACAACATATAACAAAAACACAAAAAATAAAGAAAATACAAAAAAGAAAATAACAGACAAGGTAAAGACTTGTCAATAAAGGAGAAGCCATGTGCAACAACAGTCGAACCCGAGCCAGTAAAAGGAGCAAAGACTACACCATTTTTCGGTCCACAACATGTAGATGATTTTTCACATTTTTGCCATCTACCTGTAAATCAAGATATGGACATAATTTTACAAAATTCAAGTTCTTAAGATGTAAATATCCGTTTTCCACAAGCAATTAAAGAAAAACAGTAAAAAAATTGAAAAATGCTTTGTATGATCCTAAAATTGAGAGCATATTGCAAAATCTTATTCTTGAAATGCCATTGTTAAAAGCCATGCTATACATGCCAACTATAAAAAGAGGACTTAAATAGGCATGTACCACACAACGTTCGAACAAAATAAAGAGAGAGAGAGAGAGAGAGAGAGAGAGAGAAAACCTGATATGCACGTTCTGACCATGGCTATGGTCAATGCCATCAGCAATCTCCTAAGAAAACAGAAAGACAAGGGATCACCACTCGTCAGATGTCAAATTTTTGACCAAGACTTTGAGCGAACATTTCTCAATTGTGGATAATCGATCAGTTATTGCCTTCTTCCCTGCCCAATAAATTTGAAGTAGGACCACTCAAGCCTACAAAGATGATTCTACAGTTCGTAGACGGCAAGCAACCCAGGAGAATGTTAGAAGACATCATCGTTACCGTTTAAGGGATGCAGTTACCTATGGATTTCATTGTCCGTGATATGGACATCCCTGCACCTTTGCTCCATACTCCAATCATCCTCGATCAACCATTCCTTCGAACATTGAAGAGATTACATTCCGCTCCAACAACAATAAAGTTTTGATCGAGATGATCCCATAAGCCAAACCTGTTGAAGTGGCATCTGTTGCAAGAGTGCTAGAACCACACGATAAAGAAGAATGTAAATTTAGTTGAGATTAGAGATATAGATTTGTTCTTGGATAGCAATGAGACACATGCATTCCTTTCTCCGAAGGAGGGTGTGGAGAGCGCAGTTAATTTCCTTGATGTCTTTGATGACGATGTTCTTGTTGATGGATATTCTGATATTTTTGAACATCCATCCTCATCTGAGCATGATGAATTTGTTACAAACATGTGTGATATTTTGAATTATGAGTATGATTGCATAGTGGTGGACAATCAATAGTTGAAAGAGTCGACACCTGTCACAATTTCTAAAGTCATCACCAAGTCGACCCCTTCTCCCCTAGAGTTGAAACCTCCAACCTCGACATGAAGTATGCCTTCCTTATGGGTGAGGCAAATATGCATTCAGTTATTATCAATTCACACTGACTGAAGAACAAGAATCTTGTCTGCTTGAGGTTCTTGAAAGAAATCGCAAGGCAATTGGCTGGAAAATTGCAGATCTCCATGGAAGAAATATGGCATTGTGCTCGCATCACATCTATCTTGAAGAACATAGCAATTCCTCCTGAAATTTTAGAAAAGATTGAATCCAAACTTACGGGAGGTGGTCATGAAAGAGATTACGAAATGGTGTGATGCATTATTTATCTATCTCATCTTCGACAGCAAATGGGTAGGTCCCCTACACGTAGTGCTCAAGAAGTCAGGGATTATCATATTCACCAATGACAAAAGAGAGGAGATATCGACCCAAATGTCGATCTCATGACATGTCTATGTGGACCATAGATGTTTGAATCTTGCAACCAAGAAGGATTACTTCCCATTATCCTTCACTGACCAGATATTTGAAAGATTGGTCGTGAAGGAATAGTCCTGCTTCTTGGATGGCTACTCCAAGTACAGTCAAGTCGCCATCACTCCAGAAGATTAGGAAAAGTCTACATTTACATGCCCATTCGGAATGTATGCCTTCTGCCGGATGCCCTTTGGTTTGTGCAACGCACCTTCTACATTCCATAGATGCATGTTAGTTGTATTTGCTGGTATGGTGGGTAGTTTTCTCGAAGTTTTTATGGACGACTTCTCGATCTATGGTGATAGCTTCAAATAATATCTTGGATACTTAGGCCGAGTTCTGAAAAGATGTTGTGAGGTGAACGTTGTACTATCATGGGAGAAGAGTCACTTCATGATGACTTAGGGGATTAAACTGGGTCATGTCATCTCCGAGCATGGTATGGAGTTTGATCCAGGCAAGGTGGATGTTATTTCAAAACTTGATCCACCCACAAATCTGAAGCAAGTCCAGTCGTTTTGGGGGCATGTTGGTTTCTATCGAAGATTTATTAAAGACTTCAAGAAGATTGCCCTACCACTGACTGAGTTGCTTGACAAGAAGGCTGAATTTGTGGTCAATGACCGGGTCCTCCAATCCTTCAATCTGTTCAAGAAATTGATCGTACATGCTCTTGTCCTATAATTATCGGATTGATCTCTACCTTTTGAGATCATGACGGATGTATCGGAGTGGGCTACCATTTACAATTCATTATGCTAGCAGAATACTTGATGAAGTCTAGAAAAATTATATAGTGCCAGAGAAAGAGCTGCTAGCCGTAGTGTTTGCCCCATCGAAGTTCAGATCACATCTTCTCGAATCCAAGGTTATAATATATAGAGATCACTCTGCCATCAAGTATTTAAAAAGCAAAAAAAGACACCAAGCCTCATTTGATTCATTGGATTCTTCTACTCCAAGAATTTTACGTGGAAATTCATGATAAATTAGGTGTCAAAAATGTGGTGGCAGATCATCTTTCTAGAATAGTTGATGGAGAAAGTCTTGAATAGAACTCCATTCCAATCACAGAGACCTTTTCAGATGAGGCAATCTTGTCTATATCCTATCTCCCCTGGTATGCAGATATTGTGAATTATCTTGTCTTCAAGAAGATGTCGCTAGAGTAGTTGAAGATCAAAATTGATAAATTCTTCACTTTTACACGTAGGAGGATCTACATCTACTCAAAGAGGGTGAAAATTGCATATGGAGGATGTGCATACCTCAGGAGGAAATAATGGATGTCCTCGACCACTGTCACAAGCTTGAAGCTAGTGGACACCATTCTGAAAAGAGGACGGCAGCTAAAGTACTCCAATGTGGCCTCTGGTAGCTAACTTTATTCGAGGATGCAGATGATTATGTAAAGAAATGTACTGGCTGTCAGAGAATGGTTGGAAACATTAGTATGAGAGACACAGTGCCTATGAAATACATTCAAATATCTGACATCTTCGACTTCTGGGGCATTGACTTCATGGGACCATTCCCTAACAGTCAGGGCTTTGAATACATCCTGTTGATCGTCTATTATGTTAGCAGATGGGTAAAGGCAATCCCCGCTTGAACCACAGGCAGTCGCACATAATGATAACATCATATTATAGTTCGGGATTCCCAAGATTCTTTTATTTAATGAGGGGAGCCACTTCATTAACAAGGAGGTCAAGAAGTTGACCAAGGAATACGACATTGAGCATCATGTAGCATTGTTGTACCACCCTCAATTAAATGGCTTGGCTAAATGTTCTAACAGGGAGATCAAGTCTATCTTGCAGAAGCTTGTACATACAGACAGAAAGAATTGGGCATAGATACTTGGTTCAGTTCTTTGGGCATATCGAACAACATACAACTCTCTTCTTGGCATGTCTCCCTACCACCTTATTTATGGCAAGCCATGCCATCTGCCTGTGGAGTTGATTCACAGATTATTATGGGCATTAAACATGTGCAACCTTGATCCCAAGAAAGGATGAAGGAACCAAAAAATCGATTTGAACTGTTTGCTAGAGTTTTGAGACTACGCATACGATAATAGCCTTATGTACAATGAAAAAGTTAAGAAATGGCACAATAAACACATTCAAAAAAAGATTTTCAAACCTAGACAGAATGTGTGGTTATTTGATGCAAAGTTGAAGATTTTTCCAGACAAACTAAAGAGCAAATGGACTGGGCCTTTTGTTGTGAAAACGGTGCAAGACAACAAAAGTCTTCTAATATCTGAATTGTCACCTGAAGCACATCCATTCGTAATCAAGAAACAGTTGCTGAAGCCATATCTAGAGCAGGACACATTCATGTCCGTTGTCGATTCTACTGAGGTTGTATTTCAAGATGAGCTCTCAGAGTCCAAAGAATCAGATATTTAAGCAGAAAACCACAAAAATATTTTCCTTTTGCTTCTTTCTTCTTTTATACTTTTCCTTTTCTATTTTTTAATTCTTCCGAAAAGGTATTCACCCCTTTCATCACTGTTATACTTAGGACATACTTTGTGCTAAGTATAGAGGGTGAGCACCCCGAGTTATTCATTCATTCGATCCCTCAAATGTCTCCTCAACTCTTGATATTTTGTATATACTTAGGGATATTTTGTCCTGAGTATATGGGGGACAAGTTGAGCTAATGAGTTTGTATATTCCCACCCTTAACCCTCCATGCCTTGTGTATAATATGTTATACTTAATATTATTTCATCCTAAGTATAGGGTGGACGGTCAAACTTCTCATTCGTTAATTATTTAGTCCTTATAGTATAGACAGTTCTATAGTTAGTATGAGTTATGTCTTCCTTTTTTCTCTCTAATCTATGAGGACATAGCTCGATCTAGGTATAGGGGGGTCGCATATACGATGTATATACTTTATTCATAACTCTTACTTTTGTATTTTCAATAATACAACTAATTAAGAAAACACACCAAAATTATTCATAAATACAAGCAATAAATCCATTTAAAATGTTTTGCAAAATGATTCAAAAATAGTTTGGAAATATTTTGAAAAATCTTTTGAAAACTATTTGGAAAACTTTTGCAAAATATTTTGAAATTTTTATAAGAATTTCTTTTATTTGTGTAAATAAAATCTTTTTGAAAATATTTTTGCAAATAATTTTAAAAATTGTTGCAAATACTTCGAAAAATCTATATATATATATATATATATATATATTGTTTGGAATATATTTGCAAAATGATTTTCAGCTCATGTAAATGTTTATAAAAATATTTGTCAAAATTATTTTCAAAAATAAGTCTTCAAAATTGCGAAAATATTTTCAAAATATTTTGAGAGCCTTGTGAAAATAATAAACAAAAATGATTTACAAAAGTGTATGAAACTTGTATATAAACCGTGTAAATAATAACTAACTCTCAACTTATAAAGTCCATGTCTAAAATACACCATCACCTTATAAATATAGATGCACTCCTGTATAAATAGATGCACATATTCATTTTACTAACCAGTATTAAAAAATCCCTAAGCAAAATTCAAAATCCACAAGCATTTGTAAAATCTTTTTCAAAAACCTGCATAAAAATTTGAAAACCTTTTTCCAAAGATCCATAAAAAAATTCAAAATAGAAAATTGCTTCACAAAAAGATTTCCTCTTGTATTGTACGTAGTACTTGCATTTTTTGAAATGATCAATACAATTGAGCATGTTTAAATTAAAATATGAAGATTGGATCTCGGTATAGACCTTAATATACTTAATTTTAAAGGAACCTGAGGACTAAAATTGGGATACTTCAGATCACCTTGACTTAAATCTTTAGGTTCTACGAGACTATGTTCATGAGTCGATTCATTGTGTCTAACTAGTGTCCTACATATCATCCGTAAGACTCTTGAAACAATAGCTTGACTAGACACATCGCACTTAACACTTAGCAAACTCAGATGGATTGTTGAAAGATCTTGAGAATAAGTTGGGACGATGTTAGGCCGCTTCATGAAGGGTGGCTTAAGTTGGAGATTGCCGAAACTGGTACTCTAACCCATTTTTTTGGTAGCCATAATATCTAAAGACTGGAGATTGGATTGAGATAATGCTTCGGATGAAGAACATTCCGCAGGTGCAACCTTTTTCCAAGACCCCAAAAATGATGGACCAAAAAGATGCTATATATGTCGAGACACAATCAAGAATGTAGAGAAATGCAAAGTCAAAGAAAAATCCAAAAATAAGCCCACACAAAAACTTCCACAAAAAATATGAGAAAAAAACACAGTGCTTCACAAGGGAATGAAAACTCCACTAATTCATTCCCAATTCTTATACCTTTCTTCTAAATTTTTTCCCCAGGTTGTTAAGACCAGTGCTACCATACCTTAGAAAAAAATATCTGTCTCCATGAGAACGATCTACCAGGAGAGCAGACTCTTTTATAGTTCAGCAGTTTGTTTGAGAAGAGCGGAAAAATTCACACATGGATTTGTGAAATGCCATAACTAATCCCCAGGAACTATCTTGTGGTCTACACCAAGGTTTTAAGAACTGGACCGAATCGGTCGATTAGACCGATTCTGTAACATCCTTAAATTCTAATGACTAAGTAAACCCAAGATGATGAACCATTAGTGAGCATATGCTAAATTTGAGATGTTAATTGTGGCTAAGTAAGATTAGAGACTAAGGTTTGGTAGTCATTTGTGGATTTCCATTTATGGGTGGGCCTTGGTTGCAATTAAGAGGAGTGGGTGGGGCTATGTTGCAATTTTTTTCACAAGGGAATAACTCCCCTTAGGCAACCCCTGTAATCCCACTTCATATTCCCCATCTTCCCCACTCCAAAAAGCCCTAACCGACCACTCTTTCTTCTCCACCTCCTCTCCTTGATACCCTCCCAAATCTCCACAAAATTCGAGTTTCTTGGGCTCAAATTAAAGCTGGGAGGAAGGAGCTTCTTCTCCACCAGGTACATGTTGAATCCAAGGCCAAGCTTGGATCGAAATTGGTGATAGAAGACTGGAGTTGCTGCTGTTCTTGAGCAGTTCTGGAGCACTGTTTAAAGGTACAAATATACCCCTCTCTTGCTGTCATTAAGTGGATTTAAACCACCTAAAAACCCAGATCTTTGGTTTAGCATTTGTTTTGGATTTTGGAGGTGATAAAATGAGGTTTTGTGGCTTCTTGTGGACAAAATTTGTGTAATTTCCAGATCTGTTCATACTTAATAAATCCGAGTTTTTGGCCTGATTTGGGGGACATTCTTGAGCTATTTTATGGGCATTTGATTGCTGTTATATCCTCCATCAATTTGGTTTTAGATCCATGCCTTTAGTTTAGGTTTTAGTGGTGGTTTTGGGGGAGAACTGGCTGTTGTTCATATGGCAGTTCTGTCGAGTTTCCAGAATCTGTGTGTCTTCCTTTTAATCCAAGTTAGACATGTATTTTGGGATCTTTCTTGGGTTCTCTTAGGTAGAATCATATGTTGATTAATACTCCATTAAGGTAGACTTAAATCCATGGGGTTAAATACGAAATTGCATGTGATTATAACATCTTAAAGAGGCTATACATGGACGGTCATACTGAAATTTCCAGATTTGTTGTTGTAAATGTTGGCCAATAACTTGCATGATTTGGGAGTCTTCTTTAAATTCCCTTGAGTAGATTTACTTACTGATTATGACCCCAATAAATTGGTTTATGATTCTTGGTTTTAATTTAAAAATTTAGGTGATTAGAAATGTTTTGGATGTTGACATATGCATGTAATTGAATGTGTCCAGATCTGTCCATGAACTTTAAGTTAGTGTTTTAAGATGCATTTGAGGAGTTTCTTCATGTTTCCTTAAGTGCAATTACTTGTTGGTATATACTCTTTCATATCAACCATTAATCCATGGGTTTGTTTTAGAAAATGAGGAGTTTTTGAGGAGTTATTGACTACCTATATGATATCTCCACTGAATGTTCAGATTGGAGATGGTTGCCTTAGGACTAAGAACATACATGATTTTGACAATATCCTTAGACTTCCTTTGGTGGATTTTACTATAGATATTCAGGGGATGTAATACACATGAAATCCATGTATTTGGATTGGTTTTGATGAAGATTTTGAGACTAATTAGGTTGCTGTCCATGAACAAAACTGTGACCAAATTCCATTGTAGAGTGCATGTTTAATCAAACTTTTAGGCATCCTTTAATAAGTTTTAAAAACCCCAAGTTCTCATTGATTTCCCTGTATTGGATTGGGAAAATAAATAATGATTTAATCCCATTAAGGAGAAGGAGTAAGAGAGGATAAATTGCCTTAAGGTTGCAGACATATACTTGTTGTACACGTAGGTCTATGTGTGGAATAGATGCATGATTGGAGCATGTGATACCCTCTAAAGACCCCTTTAAATGATAGACCTTAAAGTAAATTAAACACCTAAATGGTGTCTTTAAAGTCATGAATTTGGGTGTGAACTTAAAAAGGACTAGATGCCTTGGATTATTATGAAGTATACACACAATGTCAATGTTTTGGGGTCATAAAAATTGGATAGGGTAAACCTCGATTAGTAACCATGTTAGAGCAAGCCTTAGGATAATTGTTACATATAAAGGTGGGCTTGAATCATCTATTATGAAATTTAGAGATTTGGAGATGATCTTAAGGATACATATATATATATATATATGTAGTACGATACAGGAAAACAAAACTTTATGAACTTGCCATGAAGCAAGTCTTCCTCTAAGAGTAGCCCGATCCTTGTAGGTAATTGTGAATCTTATGGGGGCATAGGAAAGGAAGACGTTTTCCGTTAAGATAGCCAAGATCATAAGATAGATGTTTCTTCAGTAAGAATTTAGAGAGAGACTATCGAAAAGGTCAGTATCCCTTACCTAGGATCAGTTAAGGTTCTTATAGAACAAGTTCGAGTCTGGGACTGACAGCTTGTGAATGGGAAATAAATCAAAGAAACCTTAGACACTTAGGGGAAACATGAAAATAACAGAAATGGTAATGTCACATATGATCAGTCATGGAGATTGATGCTCCGGCAGTGCGAGGGCGCGGTGACCCTCACCTGAGCAGGAGATGAGGTCGCTCAGGCTTGGGTAGTGGACACTGAGAGCATGGGTCTAGGATCCCAGTCTTTTTACGTGTTTTCTTCGAGCCGGCTCGGTTTTTTACGCTTCGTTGGGATCCACGAGTTGTCTAGACCATTCCGCTGACCCGTTGGCTTTTCTTTGAGAACCTAGGTTGGGGGTTCTCTGCAGTTAGTTACGAGCTCGTCTGGTTTTTACTTAGCTTTTCTCCTTTGGGAGTTGAGCAACGAGAGAAGAAGTCGGGTCCGTCATGCTTACCTCTTCTCTTTCCTGCCTCCAGTGGCGTAGTAGTCGTACTACCACTGCCTTTCCCTTGGACCACACTTCCACTGGAATTGGCGAGAGCAGACGAATCCCTTCCGGGGTTTCCTCACCGCTGAGATTATTACCTTTCCGCCAGGCTGGTGTCTTGGTGATGGGGTAGTGATCGATTTATATGTGACAGTTCACCAATTGGCCAGTTAAGTTATAAATTCCATCTGTGGACATTAAGATTTTAATTACCTTTCTGCCAGGCTGGTGTCCTGGTGATGGGGTAATGGTTAGTAGACACTAAGGATTTCACTTACCTTTCCGCCAGGCTGTGACCTCGTGATGGGGTAAGAGATGAGTGACTTCTCCGCTAGGAGACTAGTGACGATAGTTCTGTTAGTAGAGGCTAACGAGGGTTTGGTGTTGAGAGAGTTGTGAGTACGGTTCCTCTTATAACCTTCGTGAGCGAGCTATCACACGTGTCGACCAAGGATCAATGAAAGTTGAGAGAACAAGCTAGAAGGAGTGTTGGGAACTTAGTTAGGATGCAAGACACCATCGCATGCCTATGGAGGCACCCCAATCCTGAGGCGTACACCATACCTCAGAGTCATAGTGTGAGGTTCAACCTGGACTTTGAAGTCCTACCCGGATATCGAGGTCCTAACCGGACCAAGACCACAGACTTACTTCTAGGCTTGAGTTGTAGTTGGGTTAGTTCCATTGATCGAGGGAGACACGATGTGGTAGTGAGCGAGTGTATTCTTGATAGACTTCAGAAAGCAAGTAAATAATTTAAAAGAATCAATTAACCCACTTTTACTTGCTAGCTTCTTTTGTACACTACAGTTACCTTACGGTTTTCTAGTTGTTCTAGTCTGTTCTTACAACTTTTCTTAGTAGAATTGTGTAGAATTTGTACTTGACAACTTTGTGACAGATGCTTGTTTGTCCTTTTTTTCTACTTGTGGTAGGCAAGGGCCCAGCGACCGAGTAGCCGACGTGGTTTTGGGCTGCTGTTGTTTCTTTGGGTGTTACACTTTCAGAGCAGGTATATCCTTTTGGAGTTCATTAGACATTTGTTAGTTGTGTTCTCTTTTGTAGCCTGATCTTTGGGATATTTACATGTATTTTGAATGTTGTGGAACTTCAGCATGTTATATGAATGAAATGAAAATGAATGGATATCCTTTTTGTTCAGTTCTGGTGTACTACTACTTCCGCTTTTAGTTTTCTTGTGGTTGATTGCATAGCCAAAATTAAATCTTGTGAATGTCATGTTTAAAAAGCGAAAAATTTCCTCAGGTTTCCGTAACAACAGATTAACTCTAAGCTGATTAAGTAGGCGAATGACGTGTTTGACGGGTAACCTAAGGTCCTCGGGAGGACGGGGTGTCACAGATTCAACCATGAATCGGTCGAATTCCAGTCGGTTCATCCGATTTTACACTTGGTTTTTTTAAAGGTCGAAATCAAAGAAACCATTATTGAACCGGTCGAACCAATCGGGTTCAACCGAACCAGACTGACTCTATCCAACCCCCATCAATGCGGAAAACCAAAAGTCACGAGCCTGCTTCTCTCTTCCATGCAACTATCACATCTCTTCTCTCTTTCCATAACTTCATATCAAATCCAACATTTGCAGTGTTTCCATCCAACAATTGCATGCAACAAGCTTCGATTCTAATTATGTGATGAGTGGACAAGGAGCTCATTTGTTGGTCATGAGCTACTGAAGGAGACCAGACATAATTGGTAAAAAGGGATGTCAGGAAAAGGGAATTGCCAAAAGAGGAGGGATAAAGCTGCTTGGAGATTCCCCAACGGAAGATCTAGCAGGAGAATCATCCGTGTAATCACACTCACATTTTGGGATTTGGGAATGTGGAAAAGGTCGTAGGAAGATTTAGTAGCACACGTTTCTCACCAAATGGATCCTCGTCTAAAACTAGTCCCATGCAATAATGGGATAGGTTTCGATATGGTTAGCAAGATGGATAATGGCAGATGTATGAACGAGTGGTTGTCCAACAAAGCTCATATTCCAGTGATATCACCCATTTAATCAAGAGGATCGATGCCTCTTACGGGAATAAAAATCTCTACATGGCAATGCGTGCATGACTGTTCGATCAATGCCGCAGTCGAGGGACATGCAACACTGTTTAGTAGTGGGACACTGTAGATCGATCAAAGGCATCACTATTCCACATCCATTCAACATAAGAAAAGGGAGAGGAAAGCTACTTGCTAAGTAGAATAGATGCCCTCTTTTGTTATGTACCAAAAAGAAGAGGAATGGATCTTGATTTCAAGACAGATTCATTAAACAAGTGTTTGTTCTCTAATGAAAATGATGCATAATTATTGTCTTTAGTTGAATACTATGCTACTTCTATTCTAAGATTTCTTACTAATTAATCTATTAAAATTTTAGTTAAGAAATGCCCAGTAAGACTTAGTTGTACAATTACTGGCACATGTTTCTTTTGATTATTTATATGAGTGTTTTATTGGTATCCATTGCCAATGGTGGAGTTTCTCAACTTGATGGTATATTTTGTATAATATTTTATATATCCAAACTTTTTGTATTAATAAATCTGGTTCAACCGATCCAACCTTTAAAAAAATGTCTAGTCCGGTTTCCTCTCGAATCCTATAATTGATGATGTGACGTTGATGTCATCACCGGTTCAACCAGTTCATACCACTGGTCCGACCCGATCAAACCAAAATTGACACCAGGCCGGTTCAACTTCCGATCTGGTTTTTTAAAAATTAGTCCACACAAAGAGAGATCACTGAGTCGCTGGAAAGACAGTTTAAGAACCTCTCCAGTAAATTGCACAATCAACCCACAATTAATAAATAAAGCAATCAAACGAAATATCGATCAAAATTTATTATACCATACGACGAATGTGTATAGTGGACAAGAAGATAGGGGTCGAAAACAGGGAGACAAGTCGGTATAGAAGATATATTATTTATAAAAAAAATTACGAATAAATAATATGGGTATAATTTTACAATATTCACTTAATTCATTAATTAATGTTATTGGGGTTTTTTAATTTCAAAAATAATTATCTCTCTTTTTCTCTATATATATTATTTTTAAATTTTTAATTTCTTAATTTTAGTTCCTTTTAAATTTAATAATATATAAATGATCTATAAAAGAGTATATATATGTATATACAGTAATGTATGTATAAAAGGAAGTAATATATAATTGAAGATATATACTAAATATCCAAAAATCAGTAACATACCAAAAGAACAGTGTTTTTTATTTTTTAAAGGGGTTAAAAATATATTATCGTATTTACAATAATTAATAATAGTATTAATTATATATAGCTATATTATATGTATATAACATAATATAAGGTATTCTATTTATAAATAGATATATATAATAAAAAATTACTAAATAAAACATTTTTGTGTTTTTAATATTTTCCTTGTGTTTTTGTGATTTTATGGATATTTTTGCTAACTTTTAGAGTCCAAAATATACAAAATCAGGGACTTAAAATAGGCTGAATTGTTTTGAAATTTAGAAATTCTAAATAAATTCAAAATTTTCAAAACAAGTTTTTATATGCATAAAATAATATACATATATATAAATCTATAATATTAATTTTTTTTGGATTTTACAAAAATATTTTGTACTTTTTAAGAATTAGGAAAGATTTGCTAATTTTAGAGTTTCTTTTGATATTTTTTTGATTTTTAGTCTGGAATAACAAAATAGGGTATTAAATACTATGTAATTTTTTTGAAAAATTTAATTAAGGTTTTATAACTTTTTTGTTTTTTCTAAGGGAATCGGGGACTAAACATGCTCTTTTTGAATTTAAAAATAGAAAATATATGTGAAATGCAAAACAAAATATATGGAGAGGAAGAGCAATTAATCAAGCACATCATCCTATTTTTTCATGATTTTTCGAGCACAATTACTATTTATGCAAAAAGATAAATATGCAAAAAAATAAGCTACTAGGGAATTTTTGCAACTAAAAATAAATGCACGGAGGCATGTGCAAAAACACTAGAAGTTTACATTAAAATTCCATTTTTATATATTAATTAGAAATACACAAAGTCAGATGTGTTTACAAGTAATTTACCCAACTCACGTGTGGGGCCATGTGAGTTGTGCTGGCACTGGACTGACTTGCAATTACAAATTAATATAGGGGATTTGCTGCAATTTTTCGACAACTTTTTAACCATAATAAAATATTTAAAATATTATTTACGAAATAAAAAAAGGCAGAGGGGGTGCTTGTAATTTACCCCTTTAAACGCTTAGGATTGGACCGTCCGTTGCGTGCCACGTGGAGGATCAGATGGCTCTACTGGCACAATGCTTTATCTGGAATGGAGGGCAGCGATTAGATCTGGGTGGCAAAGGGCATCCAACGGTTCCCGGGTGCTCATGAAGAACATCTAAGAACAAGGATTCTGAGCTCCTTCGATCAAGGAATCCCTGTGACTCCAGCCTCCTCTCTATGCGCCAATGGTGGTAACGCATCGTTAGGCGTGCCCCACTTCTGCAAGTGGGCTCCAATGAGCATGAGGTGTGTCAATGGTGGATCTGGAGGGTTGCTTCTTCATGTGTGACCTATAGGTGTTACAAGTGCTCTCATTTGCTTCAGATAGCTCCTCGAGGCCTATATCCTCCATAAAAACTCACTCAGATTGAGGACTCTCTCCTTGACTAAAAAGTAACGCAAAACAACGAGGAATGCGAGTGGCAGCGGGGTTCCGATGAGGTAGTTGAAGGCGAACCTCGATTCTCTTGATCTAAGGAAGGGAAGGGGGTCACAAGACGAAGAACGTAATGAGGATCAAGATAGGATGATAATGAGGCTGATATACAATGGGATCATGGAGTATTTAGCCTAGATCTCAAGCTCCAGGACAATTATTAAGCCTAAATTTTGAGATAAAAACAAAAATTAATTGTAGGAATGAAACATAACAACTAAAATGTACCTAGAAGAATAGGAAAAAAGTGCCACAACTTGGACGGAGGCGGCCAAGGAAGCAGAATCGCGATGGAGCTTGCTCCGACGATGGCCTGGATCTCCTCTCCATGCCTCCTCCTCGCAACAGGACCTCACCTCCACTTTCTCTCACCAAGAGGAGCATGTTGTCAATGGTCTAAGGGGCTAAGAAACACCATAGAGTGATAAAAAAATGAAGAAGGTGGAAGAGGTTTTATAAAATTGGTGGTAGGTTGGATTGGTTACAGGTTGGGCAGAGATGGAGTGGTTGTGCAGGTGATCCAGAGGCATGGTGTGATGGAGGAATCAAGGCTCCTCAAGCATTGGTTCATGGCCAGAAAATTGAAGGAGAGGGGGCGCCTAGTCTAACAAGTCAAGCAGAGGTGAAAGTACAATTGATCGGGTCAACGATTGGAGAGCTAGTTGGTCCATGTGGACCAACTAGGAAAAAAATAATCAGAAAATGATAATAAATAATAAACAAATTACATAATTTTAGGTTATGAAATAAAAAATGTTTCTATATTTTATGTAGTATCTTATACATATTTTTATTTATTTTTTCGATGTGCTTAATTATAAGTTACTATTTACAAGTATATTAATAGGTAACTATACCTGAATATGGGGTATTTGATTTTTAATTTGTTTTATATATTTATAAATATTTATAAAAATTTTGTATTTTTTTAGTTTATTTAATGACAAGTTTATTCATTTATATTATATTTTTATTTTATTTATACACTTAATTAATTATACACATTATTCTTATAGGTATATATATAAGTATATTTCGTCTATATATTATAGTAATTGATTTATTTTAATTTTATTTTAATGGTTTTAATTTGTTTTAATTTATGGATATGTGTTTCAAATAATATTTATAATTTTATAAAATATAAGAAATTGAAAATATGCAGAACAAAAAATACTGAATATAATATACATGTATATTACACAATGGGAGTCCAAAAACAAACAATTGCATCTTAACTCCAAATTTAATGAAACCACCTTCATTAAATACCTTATTAAAATATATATACTAATAAAGATTATTTTGGTCCATTTTGATATAGTATATAGAAGATACATGTTTGTGAAATTTTATATTTTTCTTTGTATTTTTATCTATATTATTCATATAGAGGGTTTAAATGTTTGAGGTGTAAAAATAATTAAATAAAATAGGTCCCAAAAAGAAATATTTGATCAATTAAATTACGATTTTATGTGTGGTTTTCTGTGTATTTTCTGTACAGTTTATCTGCAAATCTCTCCTTACTTTATTATTTGGAACCAAGTCATCATGATGACTGTATATCAGGGTCTAGGGTCACTAAACATCTATGGGGTTTCATTTCTTTTTCTTTTCTTCCTTTATTCTTTTATTTTAGAGTTAAATACATTAAATATACAGTATTTTATATAGTATTTTATACAATATTTTGTACAATTTATATAGTGTTTATTCTTTGTAAATTAATGATATATATATATATATATGCATTTAGCTAGGGATTTAAGGACAAAATGAAATAATGAAGGTGTTGAAATGGAGATTATCGTCCTCTAATGCTTGCCTTTGTTGGTTCCTAACAAACACATGCTCCTATAAGTGCAGAAAAAGAAAGGAAAGAAAAATAAAGAACTTGGATTGATTCAAACTTTTGAACTTGTCTCATAAAATCAAAGTTTGGATCTCAGTCGGACTTGAAACACAACAATCTCCAAGAACCACAAAACTCTGCCCCAGTCTCCTCAAAAGTCAGATCAGAACACTTTGATGTCATACACAATCCCTTATGACCATGAGTCTATCTTGTATAGTATGTGTGTGATAAATATCTCCTCTCAGTTAAGATGTAAAAGTCAGGCTTCTCCAATATGGTGACCCTAATTCTCCAATCCAGTAATTCTTTCCTCGAAAAGCAGGATATTTCCTTTTAAGTTCAAGTGCAACCAGCTCAAGAAGAGGAGTTGGAGAAAGAATGGACGGTGTCCAATGTAGCTATAGCCAAGTCACCCAACTGCAGGTTCATATGAATACTTTGACTTTGAAGTTCAAGCTTTCTTATTGAATACATACATACTCCGATGGAAAATGTTTTTTTCTTAATTTTTGCATGTCTATTTTTTTGAAGTTTTTGATTTTTTTCTCTTTTTAGTATACTATGTACAACAACATTGGCATATGGACTTTTTCCTCTTGAGAAAGTAGACTATCCCTCTTTTAAGGCATTATTGCAACCTACAACATTCTGTCATTAGACCTCATGGCTACTGGATCGGGTTGGGATATAATGGCTATAGATGTGGGACTTCCGATGTTTCCATTGGCTTGTGTCTGATGCTCGTAAATCCAGTCCCTTACCACTTCAACTGAGTTGAGAAAAATGCAAGGTAAAGGTGTGCAAGTTAGGTCACTATCGACAAGATTCATGTAAGTGTTCCAAAATGTTCTACTTAGGCAGTCAAGACGGCACTTAACTAAATCTTGTGATCTCAAAGAATTAAGTCTAATGGACCTAAAGTGACTTACTTTCAGTTCCCTTAACATTATTGTGATTAAGTGGATTAAGGTCTAACCAAGCTCCAATCTTTGGATTTTATTCAGACTCGTTCATTGTCATTATCAATCTAAAAAATGCATATGCTATGCACAATGTAGAAAATATTTTTGTGATGCAAGTTCTAGTTTTGAACTTTATATTCCTCCTTATGTCAACATATTTTATTACTTAGGGGAAATCACACTCACTTTTTTTCTAGTACAAGTAGCTATAGGTTTTGCTATGACTTCTTACTATCGTCCAACCATTACAGAGGCTTTTTCCTTTGTTCAATACATAATAACTGAGGTCAACTTTGATTCGCTAATTCGATCAGTTCATCGATGGTCGGCAAGTATGATGGTTCTAATGATGATTTTGCACGTATTTTTTGTATATCTCACGGTTGGGTTTAAAAAACCCCGTGTTATGGATTTATTAAAAAAAGTTTTACAAATTTTTAAGCAATTTTCGAAAATATTTTGAAAATTTTTAATGATTTTTCCAAAAAAGAGTTTTGGTAAATAATTATGTGCAGATATTTACACAGGAGTGCATCTGTTATTTACAAGAATTAAGTGAAAGAATTTACACTAGGTATTCACAAGGTTTTACGTACATAATTTGTAAAGAATTTTTTTTTCTTGAGGTATGTACAAGGTTCTCAAAAGCATTTGCAAATATTTTGATAAACATTTTGAAAACTTTATTTTGAAAAATAATTTGACAAATACTTTTTACAAACATTTGCAAAATTTGAAAATCATTTTGCAAAGACTTTTCAAATAGTATGTATAGATTTTTTTTTAAATATTTTTACAACCATTTTCCAAACCATTTGCAAATAGATTTTAAAACATTGTATTCAAATAAAAGAAAAATATTTTACAAATCAAAACATTTTTATAAAGGTTGAAAACATTTTAAAAAACATTTTTCAAATGATTCTACAAAAGAATATTCAAAGAATTTTTCAAATATGTTGCAAAATATTTTTAACCAATTTATTAACCGTAATTACAAAGACTTTTGATGTGTTTTTTTAATTTTTATTGATTATCCATATTATTAAAAATATACAAGTATGAGGATGGCTAAAATATATATACACAGTATGTATGACCCCCTATACTTAGCTTGAGCTATGTCCTCATAGATCGAAAAGAAAAGAAATACATAACTCATACTAAGTATATAAAAGTCTATACTACAATGACTAAAGAATAAAGAACGAATGAATGAGACGTCGACTATCCCCCCATACATAGGAACAAATAATCCTAAGTATAACATAATATATTCAACATGCAGGTAGGGTTGAGGGTGGGAACAAATAAATCATTGGCTTGGTATGTTCTCCCTACACCTATGGTAAACTGTCCCTAAATATAAAATCAAAAGTTAAGAAGACAGATGAGGGATCAAAGAATGAACACCTGAATACACTCATCCCTTGTACTTATGATGAAGTATACTCAAGTATAGAAATGATGGATGGGATGAGTGTCACTTTTCAGACAAATGAAAGAATTAAAAAAGAAAAGAAGAAAAAAGTGATTAATCGAAAATATTTTTGCCCTTCTTTGGATGCATTGATGATGTGATGTTGAGCTATTCATGGTAGACCACTTGAATTGAATCCACCACGGACAAGAACATATCATGTTCAAGATATGGCTTCAGTTAACGTTTGTTGATCACAAATGGTTGCGTGTCAGCTAATAAAGTAGATATAATGATATCGCATTGTCGCGCATATGCTTCACTATGAAAGTCCTAGTCCACTTTCTCTTCAACTTCCCTGGAAAAAGTTCAACTTTGCATCAAACAACCAAACCTTCTAACCAAGTTCAAAAGTCTTGCGATGGATGTGTTTGTCATGCCACTTCTTGACCTTTTTCTTTTACATTAGGTTGTTGTTGTATGCAAAGTTGTGAAATTCGAGAAGTCGATTCAGATCCAACTTTCTGTTCTTTTCGACCTTCTTCAAATCCAAATTATAAACATGTATTGCCCATAAAGGTTAATAAATAAGTTCCACAGGCAAATGGCATGGCTTACTGTATACGAGACGGTAGGGAGACATTCCTAATGGTGATTTGTATGCGATCAGATAGGCCCAAAGAACTAAGTCAAAGAGTTGCGACCAGTTCTTCTTGTCGGGACGCACAATTTTTTGCAGAATTGTCTTTATCTCCCTACTTAAGCATTCAGTCAGGCCATTAGATTGTGGGTGGTATGGAGAGGCGACACGATGTTTAATGCAAAATTCATGTGTCGGCTTCTTCATGTTTCTATTGATGTACCTCATTGGATATCATCATAATTTTGGTAATCTCGAACCTTGCAATGATGTGTTACTTCAGAAACCAACAGACGGTATGTCTGTCAGCTCCACCCAACGGCTAACGTAATCGATAGCTAGTAGAATGTACTCATAGCCTTGATTATTGGGAAATGAACCATGAAGTCAATGTCCCACGCATCAAATACATCCAAGATCTGGATGTACTTTAGGAGCATTGTATCTCTCATTCCTATGGTACTGCCCATCTTCTGACAATCAGTTCAATGCTTCACAAAATCTTCTGCATCTTTGAATAATGTTGGCCACCAAAGGTTGCACTGTAGCACTTTTGTTGTTGTACCCTTTCAGAGCGATATCCTACTGACTCTCGGGAGTGGCAATGTCGAGGACACTTAAGACTTCCTCCTGAGGAATGCACCTTCTTCATATGTAATCTGCCCCCTCACGAAAGAGATATGGATCCTTCCACTGATAGAAATAAATATCTAACAAAAATTTGTCAACTTTCATCTTTGATCGATCTTGTGGGATTCTCTTAGGTACAAGATAGTTCACAATATCGACGAATCAGGGGAGCGAGGTGATTGATATAATGGCTTCATCTGGAAAAGTTTCATTGGTCACCAATAACTCTGCTCGGGAGTGTTTGGCTCTAGCAATCCTGACAAATTATCTACCACCACATTTTTAACTATGTGTTTATCACGAATTTCAAGTTCGAATTCATGGAGTAGAAGGATCCATCTGATGAGTCTTGGTTTCGCACCCTTCTTGGCTTGCAAGTATTTGATGAGAGAGTGGTATGTATACACAATCACTTTGGATCCAAGGAGATGTGATCTGATTTTCTCCAGGGCGAAGACGGCTGCTAGCATCTCTTTTTTAGTGATAGTGTAGTTTTTCTTAGCTTCATCTAGAGATCTGTTGGTGTAGTGAATAGAAAATTTTAGATTTTCTCTTTATTGTCCTAGAATTGCTCCAATGGCATAGTCAGAGGCATCTATCATGATCACAAATGGTAGAGACCAATCTAGAGGTTGAAGAAAAGGGGCATATGTGATCAATTCTTTCAATTGATTGAAGGCTTGGAGGACTCTGGCATCTACAATAAAATATGCCTCCTTGCCTTAAATCTCAATCAATGGTCAGGCATTTTTATTGAAATCTTTGTGAATCATTGATAGAAACCAACATGCCCAAGGAATGACCGAACTTGCTTCAGATTTGTAGGTGGCTCAAATTTTGAAATGGCGTCCACCTTCTCAGGATCTACCTCCATGCCACATTTAGATATGACATGGCGTAACATAATCTCTTCGGTCACCAGGAAATGAGTCTTCTCTCACAAGAGCATCAAGTTCACTTCACAGCATATCTTCAAGTTTCAGTCTAGGTAAGATAGGCATTGATCAAAGCTGTCGTCGTAGACCAAGAAATCATCCATGAAAACCTTACGAAAACTACCAACCATATCTAAGAACATGGCTGACATACATCGTTGAAATGTCGTTGGAGCATTACACAAACCTTACGGCATTCTGTGGAAGGCGTAGGTCCCAAATGGACATGTGAGGGCTATTTTCTCTTGATCTCCAGGGGAAATTATAATTGTTGTAATCAGAGTATCTATCCAAGAAGCAAAAATACTCCTTCACGGTCAATCTTTAAACTATCTGATCGAAGAAGGGAAGCAGTAAATAGTCCTTCTTGGTTGTAAATTCAGTCGTCTTTAATCCAGACAGATACGCTAAAATGTTGGAACTATGGTTGCAATCTTATCTCATTGTCATTTTTCATCATTATGATCCCTTATTTCTTTGGCACAACATGCAAGAGACTCATCCACTTTGAGTCGGAGATAGGATATATGAATCATGCATCACATCATTTTTTTATTTCATTCATAACAACCTCCGTGAGATTTGGATTTAATCTGTGCTGGAACTCTTAGAATGGCTTGTTGTCCTCTTCAATGTATATGTGATGTGAGCATAATGACAGATTGATCCCCATGGAGATCTGGACTTTTCCAGTCTATGGCCTTGCCGTTTCTTTTGAGAACCTCGAACAAACAAGATTCTTATTCTCGTGTCAGCTGGGAATTGGTGGCCACTGGGAATATTTTCTGTGCATTCACAAGGAAAGCATATTTCATGTTTACTTAAAGAGGTTTGAGCTCAGGAGGGATGTGATTCAGCTCAGTGATGACCTCAACTACTGTGCAGGATGATGGTGTCGGGTCTTTCAACTGCAATGTGTCCATCGTTGGCATTGTAAGCTCTGGATCCAATGTTGTACAGAATTTTTCTATGATATAATCTTGCTCACGAAAATTTTCAATGATTTCCTCCTTCTCTGCCAAGGACAGGTAGCCAAAGATGTATCCGTCAGGTAACTCAGCAAAAATATCACAATCAAAGACATACGAGAACTTGATTGTGCTATACACTCATTCCTTTATGGAGAGGAATTTGTGGGTCTCAACATCATTCATAAAAAAGATTGATATCTCTGATTTCTGCAAGAAATTCACAGTCTTTTATATGCTTCTCCACTGGCTCGCTCTCATCTGATACAGATTTTGAAGGTTTGGGCACTTGGATCATCTTGATTGGTACTTTGTCGCTGCTCAAATGAAAGGTGATATACCTAGTGACGTAATACACCAATGCCTTCGAAGGAATGGTCGTCCAAAGATTATCAGGGTATAAAGAAGAGTTGTGGTGTCCATGTCAAGCACTATGAAATCCACAGGGAACTGCATTCCCTGAATGGTGGCGATGACATCCTCCAGAATTCCCCAGGGCTGCTTGATTGAAGTGTCTACAAATTGTGAAATCATTCTCATGGAGTTGAGTGGTTGATGAGGCTAAAAATCAGTCCGCGGCTTTTTGAAAATAACGTGGTCGATGTAGAAAAAGCCGCGAAAACACGATCTTCAGTCTATCAAACAAATTCAGTTTTCGGAAGAAAACCTACACTGATTATTTATCCAGGTGAGTGTGCCTGGGTCGAATTAAAGGAGGCAGAATAGAAGACCTTGATTTTTTTCGGAGAAAAGATTTTGCAATTTTATTTTATCTCTTCTAAAAATAAAAGAAAAAAGAAACGCTTTTTATTTTTATTCTTTTTATTTTTTATTTGATTTTAGTCTTTTCAAATTTTTATTTATTTTTCACAAAGGGATATTTTTTCAAAAAAGTTTATTTATTATATAATAGGTGGAAATATGTAGGTGATACAATATAGTAGGTGGAAGCGGGTCAAGCAGCGAGCTCGAACAACACAAGAAAACAAAACAAAACGAATGTGGTTTTCAAAAAATCAAAACACGACAAAAACTCACGAAAATTTAATACAAACTAGATGGGATAGTTGCGTAACTACCCTAAAAATCGTCAAGAAACAAAGTCAAACGTGGTCCAAAGAACCCCTACAGCCCAGGGGCATAAGCGTAGAAAAACTATTTAAAATGTTCTGCAGATAGGTCCTTCAGTGATTGTTTTGAAAACTAAATAAAGGAGTTTTCCATTTAGGTCCCTACAGAGGGACCTAAATGCAATACCTGGAAACCTTGGGAGCGCTAATTAAACTCTGGAAAACTCGTTGGGGTTACGACGCAATTCTCACACCGGTTCGGAATGGAGGGCCAGGATTAGAACATTCTGCGCGCGATCTGATGGTTCTGCGCTTGCCACGTGTCAGCTACCTGTAGCACCTGGGGCTTTGGAATTGTTCTTGAGGTGGTTGGAGTTCTGACGAACGCGCCTCCTTCTCCGATTTCTCCCGATCACATGACGGCGGTCTGGTCTCTTTGGCGGGGCCAGAGGGGTGGCGCCTCCACCCCTCGAGCTCGCCCGATGTAGGTGGTGGGCGGAGGCGGCTCCGAGCAGCAATGGTCCAGTGATGAATACGGCGAATTCGTGATCCTGGAGGTTGCTGAAGGTTGTTACACCATCTTTGCGTGGCGATTTCTTTGATGGCGAGGCTTCCAAACGATTGGATTTTTGCTCCTGAATGAATATAAACTGCAAATTAAAGATTTATGTGCTCGATTCTCAAAGAATCGGCCAAAGAAGTAAGATTTTCAAGCTCCAAAATGTGAGAAAAAATATGGTTTCCAGATTTATTATGAAGTGCGTGCGGATGGCGGTGAAATGATGCGCGATTTGATTGCGATTCATAATGAGTTTGAAAGGGAATTTGTTTGGGCGTCTAAGCTAAATGGTTAGGCATCCTAATGATGCGATTAACCTCGCTAATGGCTACACGAAGATCGAGAAAGAAATCTAAGAAAATGGAGGGGGTAGGTCTGTGATGATCAAGGTATATTACCTGGAATGAGGTTGCTCGACGTTCGACCTTGGCCGGAGCTCCACGCGGCGCTGTGGCGGCGATGCAAGGAAGAAGACCTCCTTGGAACTTCCTCCGATGACTCCTCCTCCACACGAGCACCTTCAAGCGGAGCTGTCACCTCCTGAGCGAGCGGAGCGAGGCTTGGAAGATGGGGGTTCGGGCAACTGGAGCAGAGCTTCAGGTTGTTGGAGAGTTAGTTGTTAATGGCAGACCTTTGGGGGCTTTTATAGATCAATGGCGTGCTCCCCAAGTCGAAATCAATGGCTGGCGAGGTAGAGAGTTAGGAGAATAGATCCAATGGAGTAGATCGCCTGGAGATGTTATGGTTCGCGCGGAATAAATTAGTGAAGGAGGTCAGTTGGAACAGAAGGGCTGAAAAACTTCTTGGAGAAGACAACCCAGCTCGTTGGCCAGAAACTAAAAATTCAGTATAAATTCAATATTAGATAGTAAATAAGTTTATGTTAAATAGGTATAAATACAAGAAATGCAAATAAATTAATTGTCTAATTTATGACATAATTACTTTTTATAAATAATAAATATTATTCAAAATATAAATATTATAATAATAAATATGTATTTATAAATCGGTTTTGAATTTCTAATTTAATAAATAAATAATTATAAATTAAGTTTATATTTTCTTAATTATTAGAACAATAAATAAGGCTTGTGGAAATGTTTATGGATTTTAATAAATTAATTTACATATTTTAATAAATAGAGGTATAGGTTATCTAGTTCATTTATACCTATAATTTAGGGTTTTTGATTTTATTAAAATAGTAAATATGCTCCAAAAATTATGAAATAAATTAGGTTGAAAATACAAGATCATGAAATAATTTAAAAATTATAAAATTAAGAAAACTATAAATAATGTGTGTTATATAAAATAAATAGCCCAGAAACCCTGTTGTCTTTTGGTCCCAAAACCGACTTTTTGCAAACGGACTCCGAATTCGATGAAACCACCTTTATTAATTAGAGAGTATTATTTTATGAACTTTAAAGGTGAGTAGAGTGAAATTGGAGTTCGTATGAGGAAGTTATGATGTTAGGAAGGTGAGATTTTGACAATTTGTAGGCTGGATTTCTTGGCATATATACAGAGTAATATTTTTAACTTATTTTTATATTTTTATATAGATTTTTATAAATAATTTAGGAAAAGAGTTTGGTGAAAAATATGTACATATGAGTTAATTAAAAATCTTTGAAATTTTACATTTATTTATACATAGTGAAAGGTGTATACAGTATGTATTAATTTATTTTTAAGATTTTCTTTCCTTATCTCCCCCTACTTTTTGATTTGTTGACCAATCCATGCTGACTTGGTCTCGGGGGTTAGGCTTTAAAAATACCATGCAGTTATATTTATATTTTAAGTCATATTGTATATATTTACATATATTCAATCTGCCTTTATTCTTTTCTTGTTCTTTATTTGTTTACATGCTTTTGATGGTTAAAAGTGAATATTTATACATGAATGAGGTTTTGTTAAAATGAGAATTAATGAGTATTTACATGTATTTGTTAATGGTTTTAAGACAAAATACGACAGAAAAGTTAATGAATCATGGATTCATCAGTGGTCCCGACCAAATTCTTTGAGCAGTGAAGTAGGCATAAGGTTGATTGACGATCCGGTGTCAAGGACTATTCGATCGAACTCCTGATCGAACATTTGGCATCTTACTAGAGGAGCTCACATGTCCTTCTTTTTATTCGGGTTATTGTTTATTGCGTTAACAGTGTTCCTGGGCAAAATGTGTTTAACATTCATTTCTATGGCTTTGTGCAGTTGTCTCTTTGAAGTATGTGTTTATTTCATCCCTTTCTTGATGTTTAGCATGTACTAGATGGCCTCAAGCAGAGGCATCTCGAGAACAAGATTATAGAAAATTCGACCACATCAGGGTCAGACAAGGTAGTTTTAAAATTTCTATTTTTTTGGATTTTCTTAAAGCATCTGGAAATAGAATAGTTACATACAAAAAGTAGAAATAAAATTCTTATTTACGTCAAAATAAGTGCCCACATCATGTTGTACAAATGGATGATTGAAATGAGATTGGTCATCCGAGAGAGGTGGACACCCAAAATCTGCAGGTTGGGCTCCATCGGCTGGCATCGGGGTTGCTGCAGGAGCGATTTCCTCAGTGGCTGACACGAAAGTGTTTTGTCTGTTGTTGTCGTTGTTATCTTTTTGTTGTTTTTGTTTTTGTATATTCTTTTTTTTATGCTTCTCCTCTGTCTTCTTCTTCCTCGCTAGACTAGCTGTTGGATCAACTAATGCAGAAGAGGATGATTCGCCAAATGAAGCTTTATTCTTCCCCTCCATGATGGCAATTTCCTACAAGGTCCTATCGCTCCTGAGAGTGACACCATTAGATAAAAATAAATCATGCATATATGACTCTGTTAGATCGAAGAGAAAATCACAAACTGTCCATTCTTTCTTCCCAAAATGATTGGGGTTGGCCTCCACCTATGTTGGAATTGGAGTTTTGGCGGTTGTGAGGTCATCATGCTTCCGGCTGATTTCAGCAAGGCTCTTCACCAACTGAGCCAAGCAATCCAAGTTGGGGTTCACAAGAGCAGTCTCGGATGGTTCGGTGTGCTGAGCACGTTGATACTGGGAATGATGTGGAGATTTCAAGTAGGAGTGTTTATTATGTTATTGAGGAGAGGATGGTACTATTGATGCTGCTGAGGAGGGTATTGATAAGGAACAATCGAGTACTATTGATTCTACTGGTGTTGACGATACTGCAGGTGTTGGTATTGATTTTGTCTTCAATTGCTCTGATACATCAGGACTGTTGGTGGTGATGAGGCTTGTTCTAAACAAATCTCCCTCCTTGTTGTTGAGTGAATGGGTAGCTTTATGTAGACTAGCCCTATTGTTGTCTGTCAGGATGGGCCAATTGTGCATCATTGCTTCATATACCATTCACCTCTTGATTGAGAGATGGTAGCATGGATCTAGTAAGATCTGGAGCTCGAGCATGTAGACCACAAGCTGTTGCTGCGATTGCTGAGGCGATGTACTCTCGGGGGCCTGTACGTAGTGCACGTGTTGGACCACTAGCTGAGACAGACTCTGCTAAAGAGGTTGAGGCGATGAAGGTTCCTTCGTCTCAGCAGAAGTCAAAGTCGATACAGACACAGACTGGAATGTGCTAATGGTACTCACCAATAGCTCTAACTACTTGGTGATTAGATCTAATTTGTCCAAATGTTGTGTCATCTGTTCGTTCACAAAAAGCTTCTCAAGATCATGCAATCGTTTCTCAATGATATCCACCTTGGATAGGTGACTCCTTATGAGGCTTAGTTTGGATCTCTCATCTCTGTCCGACTCATGAGAAGTTGCCATGTGAACTAACTTCTGGAGATTGTGTGCATGATGCTGGTATGCATGGGATGATGATAAGGTGGCCTTTCCTTCGACCATTTCCTCAAAGATCTACCAAACGATTTCCTCATCCTTTTTAAATGTGAACTGCCACACACGGCATCCACAAGCTTCTGGATTTCAATTGTAAGTCCCCCAAAGAAGTATTGGACTAGGTTGGTCCTAGGAATGTCATGATGGGGACATTTCTCCTGTAGTCTGTAAATCTCTCCCTAGCCTCACAAATAGATTCATGGATGGCTTGGGTGAAATTAGAAATGCGGACGTGCAATTGATTCAACCACCCGAGAGGGTAGAACTTGCGCAAGAAGGTTGACTTCAGTTCCTCCCAGGTGACAACTTTCCCCAGATGGTTGATCCAATGAAGTGCCTTATCCTGAAGGCTGAATGGAAAGGCTGGCCTTTTGACTATGCCTAATGGCATGTTAGGGTAGTGAGTTGTACCACATATACGTGCAAATTGTTGCAGATGGATATAAGGTTCCTCGTTTGCATTCCCGTGGAAGGTGGGAAGAAGTTCCAAGAGTTGAGTCTTTGACTTGAAGTTTGCATGGATTGTTGGGATTTGGATATACTCGGTCATCTAGCCAGTTCCAAGGTTGTAGGTCTGCTTGAGCGTAGGCTTGGGCCTCTATGCTCAGGCTTCATCTACTGGGTCTCCACAGCCTCCATCTACACTCTCTTCCTCTTCTCCTCCTCCTCATGGGTTGTCTCTCATTATCCTTAGATCAATTAACATGTCCCAGAAGGTGACATTGGCCAATGTTTGGTAGGTGAGCTATTATTGTATCACTTGAATGGAGGTGAGAAGCTAGGCATTCACTACATTATGGTCCAGCTAGCCTTGCTTTGGTTGTGGCTGTAACATATGTTGTGATCCCTTCCCTCTTCTAGTCAGAGCCATCTCTCTATCTGACTCTAAATCTAACAAAATCTCTGGCTCCATATCGGGCCCATGATATGAACATGGAATGATGTCATGATCATTCTATATTAAAGAACCAAATGTAAAGAATTGTTGTGTTAAGGTCAACACCAAACTTTATTAAGGATGGCTACATGTAAGGAGTGAAATCAATTACCATCCGAAATAGGCAAAGCTCAGGACGAGAGTCATATTGAACTATTTAAGAAGTGGAGTCTGGAGATTGGTTCATGAACTCCGAACCAAGTTCTCGATAATCAACCCAAATTATTGGAGAAAGCGAGCGTGTGGAATCGATATTGTTGTCAACGGAATCCCGACTAAGCCATCCATGTGTTTCCATCTCGAAGATGAAGTGGGAGATCGATAATGGATGAAAGATATGGAGGTTAACAAGAAATAAAAGAATGCAAAATAGTAGAAGGCTTAAAAGTGAGCAGCGGTCAAATGAGAAATAAAACAAACGAAAGTGAAAAAGGCACAAAATGTACAGGACTGATCTTTAAACTTAACTAAAATGAAACAAACACCATACAAGTTTTGTGTTCACCAACTCAACATAGATGAAGGCATAAGAGCTTGGCTATTTTTATCTTTTCAATTTTATTTTTGTTTTTCAGGCAAGATCATATAACAAGTCCTTATGATCGCTACCCCTATAGGAGTGTGTCTATTGCCACGAAAGTTCTCATACTTCTTTCATCTCCTTTGTAACACGTCATCAAGGCACTTTGAGGTCCTTGATCTCGTGCATGGGAGGCTATCCAGACAAAGAGATAGATAGGGAAATCCAAAAGGTGAAACTAATACTTCCCTCGCAAGCGAGATACTCGACCGCGGGACAATGAGACGGACACACCCCTGTGAGGGCATGGCCTATGCTCAATACTTCAAACCAAGTAGGATGTTCCACACAAGACGGGAACACCGTCGTCTACAAGGCCCTACTCGCCTATGAACGGTAGAAGCGCCAATACTTCACCAACCCAGGTGATAATCAAGGCTGCCATAGATCACGTTTTTAGCTCTAATCCTTAAGGGGTTGCACCTCACTTGGTCTGGAAGGTACCTGAAAACAATGAGGGATTTATGAACCCAAAAAATGATGTCCATTATGATTTTTATTAAGGTAAAAGTTTTATTACAATCCCTTTGCTTTGATTTTGGAGTTTCAATTTTTTGAGTATTTTTTCATAGCAAGCCACTTAACAATTTTTTGTATTTTTCCTTTAATCCTAAGTAATATCAACACAGAAGGAGAATGTGGAAAAGTAATGCAAGTGGACATGAGGGTGGAAATCTCACTCTCGTAGCAAATGATGCATGCAAAGTAAGGAGACTTATAGTGCTTCCCAAATCTGCATGCGGAATGCAAAATAAAATATATAAACCTATATTACATGAGTGATATGCAATGCGAGAAATCACTCTAAATACTAATTGATATTATCAGGAAGAAATAAATGCTAATCACTTAAAAATGGATCCAAGTGTTCGGTCTTGGAGACTTCTCAGTGCATGCCACAACGGGTCCTGCAAGCACTGTATGGAGTCTTTAACAGTGCATGGTTCCAAATTCAAGTAATTAGCAATTAGTTATTTGACTAAGTCAAAGCGCAGTAAATTATAGGCACATACTTCTATTAGGGCTTTTGACCTAGCTTACCACTGACTCAAACAATCCTAAATCTAGGGCTCAATCATAGAAAACAAAGAATAATAAAGGTAAAAAGCTAAAAAACATGTGAAACAAAATAAAACAAAGACAAAGAAAACTCGAGAAAACTGACGAGGCCTCCAAGTGAATAGACACTCGGGCACTGGTCCTCGTTAACTAGAAGTCTGGCAATGTCCAAATTATTATAATTTAATTTACAAAAATAAAATAAATATCTCTCCTCAGTTTTTGTTCTTACCTTCTCTCTCTCTCTCTCTCTCTCTCTCTCTCTCTCTCTCTTTGCTCATGTCTCCTACTCTCCTCAGGTCGGCTCACAAGTAGAAGAGTCAACCTCCTCGCGGCTTGGTTACGTCCACCTCCAAAGATATAGTCGTCGCCATGAGATCCCTCGCAAGAAACATCAATAAGGAAATATGGATTAGAACAGTTAAAATAATTATCAAAATAAATGATAGAAAATAAAAGAAAAGTAAGCAATGTAATGTACAACTAGGCGATACACTCTACTGTTCCTCGATAATGATGCCATTTGAAATACCATAAATAATCTCCAGGTATTGTCTTATGGTCCACATAAAGTGGGACTACTGAGTCATTGCGATGACAGCCCAAGAACCTCTTCGGTAAATTCAACAATCAACCCACAATTAATAAATAAAGCAATCAAATCAAATGTGGATCAAAATTTATTATATCCTGCGATGAATGTGTATAGTGGACAAGCAGGTAGGTGTTGAACACAGAGAGACAAGTCGATGTAGCAGATATATTATTTATAAATAAATAATGAATAAATAACAGAGGTACACTTGTACAATATTCACTTAATTAATTAATTAATTAATGATTTATAGCTTTTTTAATTAAAGAAAATAATTCCCTCTCTTTTTCTAATTATATACAACATTTTTAAAATTTTAATTTCCTAATTTTTAATTTCTTTTTAATTTAGTAATATATAATGATATATATATATAAGAGTATATATATGTATATAAAGTAATGTATGTATAAAAGGAAGTAATATATAATAGAAGATATATGATAAGTACCAAAAATCAGAAAAAAACCTAAAGAACTATCATTTCTTAAGGGATTAAGAATATATCAGGATATTTATAATAATTACTAATAGTATTCATTATATATATCTATAGTATATATAGAGATATAAATATAATAAAAATTACTAAATAAAATATTTTTGTTTTTTTAATATTTTTAATATGTTTTTATGATTTTATGGATATTTTTTGCTAATTTTTAGTGGTTTTAGTCCAAAATATACAAAATCAGGGACTTAATAAATATGCCAAATTATTTTGAGATTTAAAAAATAAAATAATTAAAAAGTTCTCAAAACTAGTTTTTATATGTAGAAAATAATATATATATATATATGTATATAAATCTGGAAAATAAAATATATTTTTATATTTTCAAAAATATTTTGCGAACATTTTAGGTTTAGCAAGGATTTGCTAATTTTTAGAGTTTCTTTTGATATTTTTGTGATATTTGATCTCGAGTACTAAAATAGGGTATTAAACACTAAGTAATTTTTTATTTTTAATTAAAGTTTTATAATTTTTTGTATTTTTTAAGGTAAACAAAGATTGAACATGGTTTTTTTAAAATTTTAATAAATATAGAATATACGTGAAATACAAATAAAATATATGGAAAGGAAGAGCAATTAATCAAGCATATCATCCTATTTTTTTCATGAATTTTGGAGCATGGTTTCTATTTATGCAAAATAAAAAAAATATGTACAAAAATATTTAAGATAATAGTGGCATTTTTGTGATTAAAAATAAATGCAAGGGGGCATGTGCAAAAACATTGGAAGTATTACACTAAATTTAAATTTTTATATAATAATTAGAAATACACAAAGCCAGAGGAGTTTACAAGTAATTTACCTAGCTCATGTGGGGGGCCACATAAGCTGAGCTGGTACTAGACTGACTTGCCATTACATATAAATACAGGGGCTTTGCTGCAATTTTCCATAACTTTTTAATTGTGATAAAATATTTACAATATTGTTTGCAAAATACAAAAGGGAGGAGGGGTGCTTGTGATTTACCCCTTTAAAGGCCCAGGATGGACCGTCCGTTGCGTGCCACGTGGAGGATCGGGCGACTCTTGTGGCACAACGCTTCGTCGAGAATGGAGGATGATGATTAGATCTTGGCGATAAAGGGGATCCAACAGTTCCTGAGTGCTCATGAAGAACACCCAAGAACAAGGGAATGAGCTCCTTCGATCTAGGAATCACGGTGACCCTAACCTCCTCTCTGTGCACCAACATTGGCCACGCATCGTTGGGTGTGCTCCGCTTCTGCAGGTGAGCTCGGATGAGCCTAAGGTGTGTCAATGGTGGATCTGGAGGGAGGCTTCTTCACCAGTAACCTGGAGATGTTCCAGATGCTCTCGTTCGCTCCATATATCTCCTCGAGTCCTATATCCTACAAAAAACACACTCGACTCGAGGACTCTCTCAATGACCAAAACGTAATGCAAAACAATGAGGGGATGCAAGTGGCAGCGAGGTCCCAACAAGATGGCTGGAGGCGAACCTCGATTACCTGATATGAGGAATATGAGGGTTGGAAAGGGATCACAAGATGAAGAACGCGATAAGGTTCGAGATGGGACGATAATGAGGTCGAGATACGATGGGATCACGGAGTATTTGGCCTGGAGCTCAAGCTCGAGGTCAATTGGGGTTTTCTAATTAAGCCTAAATTTTGTGATAGAAACAAAATTTAAATGCAGAAGTGAAATATAGCAACTAAAATCTACCTAGAAGAATAGGAAAAAGGTGTCTCAACTTGGTTATAAGCGACCTGATGGCTAGGGTATAGGTGCTAAATTGGTCGTTGCGACCCAAGCGATCAAGTCAACTTAATCAAGAAAAATATCAGACCACTAAATAAATCAAAGATCAATCAAAACAAAGTGAGCGGTCCTGCTATGAGATTTACCTGGTATAGCACCCAGGGTCGAACTCAAGGAGCACGGATTGGCTAAAAAGCCTACGAAGTAGTCAAAAAATCAGAGAAAAAGGGAAAACATTTTTAGTGGTTTTTAATTGTTTTTAAATTTTTTTGGATTTTTAATATGTAAAGAAAATAAGGAAAACAACCACAAGCAAGCTTTGACAATTTATTTAATACACTAAAAGGCAAGCAAAAATTCAGGAAAAAAATATTTTTATGTGTTTTATATTTTTCTGTGTTTTTGGTGAATTTTTGAGATTTTTCTGATATATATTTTATTTTCTAAAAATCAAACAGTAGCTAAAATGTGGGGTACTGTCCAGCCAGGCCCAAAAGCCCTAGATAAAATATCTAAGGACCTCAAAAGGGCCTGGAGGTATTTTTCCTGTAAACTAGGTAAAACAAGGAAAATTTGAGTACCAAAATTATTGTTTTTGGGTTTTTAATGTATTTATTAGAATTTTTATGAGTTTTTGAGGGTTTTTAAGTTTTTATGGGTTTTCAGTGATGAAAATTAGCCAAATTGGCTAGAAAATCAAAGAACACAAAATAAACAGTACCTAATTTTTATAGAATTTTTAGGGGTGTTTTTATATTTTTTTGTGATTTTTAAAACTGAATAGTGCCAAAAATAGATGTTTTTGAATTTTTAAAAATAGCAAATAAACTCAGAAATGTCCTCAAAAATTCTCGAAAATCCTACACCATGGCAGGAACCATGGGTCAAATTTTCATCGAATTTGGAGGTGATTTGATATTTTATTGAAAAATAACAAGAGGGCACTGTGCACAGGGACCGAAGTGCAAATACCCAAAGTTCTGGGGGGTCCTGGTGCAATTAACCCAAGAAGTCACGCGCCAAGCGCGTGCCTGGGGCACTCAGGGACCTCTTTGTAATAAAAGTAAGGTCCGGGGACTATTTGGTAACACGTACCAAAAGTCCGGGGGCCTCAGATGCAAATTACCCTAAAATAAGCGCACATACGCAATTAAAACATTCACAGGGGCATAGATGCAAATACTCAAAAGTTTTCATTCATTTCTAAACATCCAGAACTACAGGGAATATATTGCAAATAACCCAAACATACACGTGACAAAGCACGTGGCTCACACAGACAGGGGTATAAGTGCAAATATCTAAAGTATGAGGTCCAATATGCAAAATACCCTAAAACTAAATAACTGACGGAAATAATTACAGGACTAAAACGAAATGAAAGATAAGGGAGGGCCTAAGGGTAAATTACCCTTTATTAAGTCGCCCGATGGATGCGCGTCACGTGGATAGATGGACGGTTGATGACGGGTGGCGCTCCAACGCTGAAGCCCTCGCAGCGATCGGACGGTCGAGGATACGCCACGTGGGGGATCTGACGGTTGATGCTCTCGGTGGCTAAACCTCGTGCAACGGACGGTCCAGATCGCCTCTCCAAGATCTGACGGTGGCTGGATCTCCTCAAGTGGACGGTCAGGATGAGAACTGGAGGTCGGGGACGATCGGACGGTCGAAGAGGATCCTGGAAGAACAGTTGGCCTGCGAGCTTCGCCGGCCTCGTGCGAGCGCGGTGGTCCTCGTATGCTGCTTCTGAAGATCAGAGAAGCTCCGCGATGATGCTCCGCAGCTGATGGTCAGCTCCGATGACCCAACCGAGCCCTGGAGGGCTCCGGCGAGGTCGGCGGAGGAGAAGCTCCTGGCCCGAATGGCGAGAGGCCTCAGATGGCCTCTGCTGGTCCTGCAAAACAGCTCAGAAGCTTCGCGGGTCGAGGGCAAAATGCCTCGACCCGGTTAGGCGGCGTGAAGGTGAAAGGTGGGGCGAGATGGGCGAGCTCCGGCGAAGCGATGGACGGCAAAGCTCGAATCCCAGCTCCTGTGCGAGCTGGGTTGGATGGAGATGCGGAGAACGTGCGCGGGAGGAAGGCGGAGGTGATGATAGATTCCGATGATCGAATGGGTGCGTGAGGTGGTCGGAATCGACGAAAATCGACGGCGGCGCGATTTGGGGCAAATGGGAAATTAGGCTAAATGGCTAAGCTAAACGATTACCTGAGTGGTGTAGTAGACTGTGCTGGAGCTGGTGGTGCTCTCGGTCGTAGCCTCGAGGGTCGTCTGGGCCCGAGGCTCGAGCTCCTGCTCTGGGCGGAGCACGGCGGTGCTAACTCGCCGGATCAGTGGTATCCGGCCCCTCTCCTCGCTGCGACAGCACCTGGAGCGAGCTGTCACTCACGCTCGAGCACTGGAGGTCACTGGGGGTGGAGCGGATTAGCCAAAGATGCGATTGAAGGTGGCGGAGCTCGGCTTTATACGTGTGTACAGATCCGACTAGGGCTGGACGGGTAGGGCAGCATGAAGCGCGGATCCCAATGCGGATACCCCGGCGGTCATGTCGGATGTAGGAGGAAGCGATAGGACCCGGGGTTTGCGGAGAAGGCGAGCGGATCGAGCGCGGAAAAAGAGGAGAAAACGGGTCGGGCGCGAGATCCGCTGGAGAAGACGGTCCGCGGAGGGAGTTGACCGGGGGTCAACATCCTCCGTGGACCAATGAGGCGCTGCCACGTGGACAAGATTTGAAGCTCAAAAATAAGGCAGCAAATGGCCGATTTTGCAAAAACTTTCAACATGAAATATTTTTATTTTATTTTTTTCTATTTTTTTGGTGATTTTTAATTAATTTTTGGAATTAAAAATGTGGTATTTACATTAGGTAGCTATATATAGGTATATGTACATTATGTAGTTTTTTTTATTTTTGATTTTTAATTATTATTTTTGTACAATTTTATTCCTATTTTATATTTTATTTATTTATAGAATAAAATGAGGGATAAAAGGGTATTTTTATTTTGTTTTTATTATTTATATACATAGGTGAAATAAATAGTTATGTACAACTATATACATGGCATTTGTACAATATATTTTTGTAATTTTAATTTTGTTATTTTTATTTGATTTTTGTTTTGATTCTTTTTGTTTTATTTACTTACAATATATAGCATAGAATATTTACAAAAAGTTTAGAAAATGATTTTATTCATTTACAAGGTTAAATAAATAAAGAAGCATGGTCTATGTACATGGTGAAAGGGTATTTTTGATCTTTTTAATTTTCAAATTTTTATTTTGTTTTTAATATTTTCTAAATATATACAAATATGTACAAGCATAATTTTTGGGTGAGGAAAATATAATTTTATTTATTTATATAGATATTTACACTAGAGCCCCTATCTCCCTCTACTTTGGCTTTTATGCGGTCAGGCCCATGCTGAGCCCTCCCTTGGGTTAGGTTGCTCAATATTTATTCTAAATATTTCCCTCTTTTTCTTTTTAATCTTTATTCTTTTATTTTTGCACAAAAACATGCTAATTATAGGTTTTTACACAATGCATGCTTTTGGTAATTATTTGTATTTACACATATCTACATGTATTTGCAAAGGTTTTTGTAGCTAAAATATAAGAATAAAGAGTGATGAATGGGTATTCATCACCCCCCTATACTTAACTTTGCTAGTCCCTTAGCAAACACTTATTTGAAAAAGAAGTGAAAAAGAAAGAAAAAGAAAAAAGAAAAAGAGGATGTACATGGATCAAGGTTGATTATTAAACTTGCCTTTATTAAATTGGGATATGGAGCTTGATCAGATCTTTGGATTATTAATGTGTCGGAACCTTATTTGGACTTAAGCTTAAAATCCAACAGCCTCTAAGTTCCACCAATCTATGGACAAGACTCCTCAATAAACCAGATCAGAACAAGTCTACATACACAAACTCTAATGACCATGAATCTTTCCATGCGGTGTAAGTGATACGTGGCTCCCCACCTCAGAAGTAACAAAGAAACAACCTCCCTCAACCTGGTAACTCTAATGCCTCGGTCTAGCAACTCTTTCCTCGAGAAGCGGGGTATTCCCTTCTAAGTTCAAGTGCAACCGACTCAAGAAGAGGGGGAAGAAGTATAGACTTTTGGAAGCCTAGCCAGTGTAGCTAAGTCTTCCGCTGCAAGCTTCATGAGATGTAACATGGATACCATAAGCTTTGCTTTATTTGACTATATACACTCCGGTGGGGTTATTAAATTTTCAATCCGACCCACCACTTTTTTGGAGTTCTTTTGCATTTTTGCATTTTTTTTCAAGGACTTCTGTACAGCATATCTACATGGTGCAGCATATATACAAGAAATTTTCCTCTTGAGCCAGTAGACTATCCCTCTTTTGAAGCTTTATTGCAACCCACAGCTTCTGTCTTTAGCCTTCATCACCACTAGACCAAGTTGAGACGCACTTCCTTCACTAGAAGAAGAAGAGAGGTTCCGCCTAGAAGTACTACCCTCATATGCTACCCCAAGCCAAAGGAAACTGCCTCCTCACTACCTCATCCGTGGAGAGCCATGTGTAAAGTGCAGGTGCAAGTCAAGCCATTGTCTCTAAGAGTCATGCGTGTGTTGTTAAGTGCTCTACTTAGGCTCATCAAGATGACATATGCTCATAGCCTAGTGGACTCAAAGAATTAAGTCCTTATGGACCTGAAAAGCCTTAACCCTAAGTCCTATAAGGTTCCTTTTAAAGTTAAGTGGATTAAGATCTTATTCAAGCTCCATTTCTCAATTTAATTCCAGGCTTAGTTTAAATGTCAACTCTCATCCAGGAAAAAATATATACATATATATACACAAGATGCTATTTACAAATATTTTACAATCATGCAAAATTTTTGAAAAATGTTTTGAAATCATGAATGAATGATGCATGAGGTGCAAGTTTTGCAAAAAGATATTTACAAACATTTACACAAGATTTTTGCAAACTTTTGATTTTTCAAAACATTTTGGAAAAATTTTGTACTATATACATAATTTTGATACAAAATATTTACACAAGCTTTACACAAAAGATTTTTGAAATCATTTTTACAAAAATACTTTGTACACTAGCTATGTATGTGCATGATAAAAGAAGTTTATGTACATGAAAAATTTTAATTTTTGTGATTTTTAGCCATTTTATTTATTAACACACTCACACAAAGTACGAGTTATGGCTAAAGTATATATGAAATATATACACACCCCCCCTATACTTAGCTCGAACGATGTCCTCAGAGTGATCAAGAGCGATGAAGAAGACATAACTCGTGCTTAGTAAAAGGGAAGTGAAAAGGAATGGCTAAGTACAGAAATGAATAAATGAATAGAATGAGAGGAACTCGGTGGTTTCCCCCTATACTTAGGATTAACTAATCCTAAGTATAGCAAGCTGTACATGAAGGGAAATCCGAGTGAAGAAGATACAGAATCTGCCCCCCCTATACTTAGGGTAAAATATCCCTAAGTATAGGCAGCAAAACAGGAACAGAAAGAATAAAAAGAATACCCGCAGGTCCTACATCCCCCCTATACTTAGGGTAAAGTACACCCTAAGTATAGCATAATCATAAGATGAGAAAAAGGGATGTGGGACTAAAGAATAGAATGATATGGACAACTGGATCTATACAGGCGGAGAAACAGTGAAAATCAGGCGTGAGATGCAAAAGATGTGAGTCAAGAGACCACATCTCACGCAAAATGAATAGGGGCAACAATAACGTCCCGCGGCTCATGATCTAGAAATGGCTTGAGCCGATGGCCGTTCACTCGAAAGGTGCTCTCAGAAGACAACTCGAATATATCAATACTACCATTGTCGTGCACCTTTCTGACGAGAAAAGGACCCTTCCATTTGCTCTGTAGCTTCCCTGGAAATAATCGTAGCCTCGCATCAAACAGCCATACTCTCTGTCCAATCTCAAAATGCTTGTGGCTGATATGAGAATCATGCCACTCCTTGACTTTCTCCTTATAATGTAGGCTGCTTGAGAAAGCTGCATCTCTAAGCTCCTCCAGGGCAGCTAACTCTGCCCTCCTCTGGTCTCCCATACCATCTGGATCCATAAGAATATCTGTAACTGTCCAAAGTGACTTGTGCCTCAGCTCAACAGGTAAGTGGCACGGCTTGCCATATACGAGGCGAAAGGGAGATGTGCCCAATGGAGTCTTGAAAGACGTCCTATATGCCCACAAGACCGAGTCCAAAAGCTGTGACCAATTCTTTCGGTCAGGGCGGACGACTTTCTGCAAAATATTCTTGATCTCCCTATTCGAGACCTCAGCTAGACCATTCGTCTGTGGATGGTAAGGTGTGGCAACACGATGATCTATGCTGAACTCGCTAGCAAGGGCCTTTACCTGGTCGTTGATGAAATGAGATCCCCCATCAGAAATCAGAACTCGTGGAACCCCGAACCGCGTGATGATATGCTTCCTCAAAAATCTGCAAACTGTCCTCGCATCAGCGGCTCGGGTGGGGATAGCCTCCACCCAACGACTAACATAATCAACGGCCAACAGAATGTACTCAAATCCCTGACTCTTAGGGAATGGACCCATGAAATCGATGCCCCATGCGTCAAAAACCTCACAGAAGTGAATGGGCTGCATCGGCATCATATCACGCTGTCCACAAGTGCCCATCCTCTGACAGTCAGTACACCTCTTCACGAACTCATCAGAGTCCTTGAAGAGGGTAGGCCACCACAAGCCGGATTGGAGCACTTTCTGTGTCGTTCTCCTCCCAGAATGATGTCCTCCTGCCTCAAGCTTGTGGAAGTAAGTGAGGACGCTATGGTGTTCCTCCTGAGGAATACACCGACGCCAGACGCTATCCCCTCCTTCATGGTAAAGGATGGGATCCTCCCAGTGGTAGGACTTGGCCCTCGCAAGGAAGGTCTCAAGCCTCTGCCTGGGCCAATCTTGTGGGACTTTCCCTGCAACGAGAAAGTTCACAATATCGGCATACCACGGGAGTGAGGTGATAGCAAGGATCGCCTCATCTGGGAAGGTATCTCGAATGGGATCAATCTGCTCAGAATCCTCAGGTTGCTCTAATCGGGAGAGATGATCCGCCACCACATTCTTGACTCCAGGCTTATCCTTGATCTCAATGTCGAACTCCTGGAGTAGAAGGATCCATCTAGTCAGTCTGGCCTTGGCATCCTTCTTTGCCATGAGGTACCTGATGGCGGTGTGATCTGTAAACAAAGTCACTCTAGATCCAATGATATGCGATCTGAACTTATCTAGGGCAAACACTACTGCTAGCATCTCCTTCTCTGTGATCGTATAATTCCGTTGGGCGGAATCCAATGTGCGGCTAGCATAGTGTATGGCAAACAGAACTCCATCCCTCCTCTATCCCAGCACTGCCCCCACGGCAAAATCGGAGGCGTCCGTCATGATCTCGAATGGGAGAGACCAATCAGGCGGCTGGAGAATAGGAGCCTCAATAACATGCTGCTGGAGAGTCGCAAAGGACGAGAGACACTTGTCATCGACAAGGAACTCGGTGTCTTTCGTCAAGAGGTCAGTCAACGGTCGGGCAATCTTGCTGAAATCCTGAATAAATCTCCTATAAAATCCAACGTGCCCCAGGAATGACCGTAGCTGCCTCAAATTAGACGGCGGTGTGAGTTTTCTAATGACATCAACCTTGGCCGGATCAACCTCCATGCCCCTGTTGGAGATGATGTGGCCAAGCACCGTCCCTTGAGTCACCATGAAGTGACTCTTCTCCCATGACAGAACCAAATGAAACTCGATACATCGCTGGAGTACCCGGTCTAGGCAGTCAAGACAAGAATCGAATCCGTCGCCGTAGACCGAGAAATCGTCCATGAAGACCTCCAAACACTCCCCTACCATGTCCGAAAAGATCGACAGCATGCACCTCTGAAAAGTCGCAGGGGCATTGCATAGCCCAAATGGCATGCGTCGAAAAGCATATGTGCCGAAGGGACAGGTAAAGGTGGTCTTCTCCTGATCCTCAGGAGCGATGGCCACTTGGTTGTAGCCCGAGTACCCATCCAGGAAGCAATAATGGCTCTTCCCTGCCAGTCTCTCAATGATCTGGTCAATAAAAGGCAGGGGGAAATGGTCCTTCTTGGTGGCTTGGTTGAGTCTCCTGTAGTCAACACAAACCCTCCAAGAGGTGGGTACTCGTGTAGCGATCTCCTCTCCCGACTCACTGATCACAGTCGTGATGCCCGTCTTCTTGGGCACCACATGCAAGGGGCTGACCCACTTGGAGTCGGAAATGGGATAAATAAAATCTGCACTCCACCATTTTGATATTTCCTTCATCACGACCTCTCTCAGGTTGGGGTTCAGTCGCCGCTGGAACTCACGCGACGGCTTAGCCCCCTCCTCAAGATAGATATGGTGGGAGCACACTGCTGGACTAATCCCATGGAGATCCGCTACGCTCCATCCGATCGCCTTGCGGTTCTTTTCAAGAACCCCCATCAAACGGGCTTCTTGCTCTCCAGTCAACTCGGCGGAGATGATGACTGGGTACATCTCTGGATCGCCCGCAAGGAATCGATACTTCAGCGAAGTAGGGAGCGGCTTCCGTTCTGGAATGCTGGGTGCTGGCAAATCTGGCTGTGGAAGGAACTGAGTGAAAGCTGCTAAGTCTGCCAAATCTGCCTGGGAAAGTGAAAGCGTACTCTCGCAAACTGGATCGGGAGAAGGCTGCTCAACTGCACTATCTCTGCTCGGCTCTGCACCTACCTCCTCCTCATCTATAGGCTCAGGTGAACTCAGGTCTGGCATCTGATCATAGCAATCGGCCCAATCAGACTATGAATCCGAGGGATCTGCATCAATCGCGGTGGCATCAGTACCACCGGAAAACAAGGTGGCCTCAGCACCACCATCACTGAATATCGTGTCGCGATCAAGGACCAGCTCTGCTGCCTCTATGGTATCCTGAACCAGGGTTGTGCTCTCCAGACTCTCCTCTGCTATCATCTCGGCATCAGCTGTATCTGAATATGAGAGGATGGTCTGTGCTGCAGGATCTGCCCAAGCTGCCTCATCGTCTGTGATCACAAAATCACAGTCCTGGTGGATGTCTGGCTCTGTGTCTGTCAGCTGCTCTGAATCTGTACTCGCATCTGAGCGGGTTCTCTCTCTAGCTCTGTAGTCCTCGACCGTCTCTATTTGTATACTCTCGCCCTCGACGCGAAAGTACACCTTCCCGCTATCATGATCAGTCACCGCCTTGGCTGTGGCCAAGAACGGACGACCAAGGATGATGGGGGTATCAGCCACTGACTCAGGGATCTCCATGTCCAACACTACGAAGTCCACGGGGAATTTCAGGCCCTGAATCGTGACGATAACGTCTCGTAATAACCCCTTCGGCCTCTTGACAGATCGATCAGCGAACTGAAGGATTGTCCTACTCTGTCGAAGAGTGCCCAACTCGAAGCGGTCGAGAAGGGCTGCCGGAAGAAGGTTAATCAACGATCCGCTATCTAGAAGAGTACGGTCGAACCTCTGCTCACTAATCTGGCATCTGACATACGGGGCCCCTGAATCTGGCCTCTTGGCTGGCAGTCGGTTCTGGATCGCAAAACACGTGGCTTTCGTCAGCACATGGATCTCGGAAGTGTGGTTCCTCCTCCTCCTCCTGACTGTAGTCCTGTCTCTCAAAGATCGCTGGAGAAGGGGGATGTGCTGCAAAGCCTCCTGGAGGGTCAGCTGGATGTGGAATCGATCGATCATGCTCTGGCTGAACTCCTCAAGCTCTCTCTTTTTTGGATCATTTTCTTTTTTCTTCCCCTTCCCCATCTGAAGGGCTCTAGGGAAGGGGATCACAGGGTCCTTCTCAGATGAAGGACTAGGAAAAGGTCTAGACGGTTCAAGGATCGGATCCACACATACATCATGCACCACAGTGGGACCAGAAGAAACTAAACCTTTTCCTTTATTCATAACAGAGTTCTGAGATACAGGAATGCGAGGAAAGACAACATCTCTATCTGTACAAACACTGGTGGCCTCAGTACCACCACGGGCTGGCTCTGCTGCTGCTGCTGGTAGTAGACGTCTCGCGGCATCAGTACCGCGGGCTGGCTCGGCTCTACTGGTGGCGTCAGTACCACCTCCTCGAACTGGTGAAGCGGCGGCCTCAGTACCGCCGGTGGGATCAGCATCCTTGGTGGCATCAGTGCCACCGTCATCATCTGGAGCGGCCTCAGTACCGCTCTCCTCCTCTGCATGTGGCGCCTCTGAAGTATCCTCGTGGTGAAGCTCAGATGAGGCGCCGCCGCCTGCTGGGGTCCTACCGCTCCTAAGTGTGACAAAATCAGCATCAAATAGATCCGAAGATGTATCATCAAATGGGTCACTAGGAGAGGCTAACTCAGTATGTACTCCCTGCTCAGATTTCCTCTTGAGATTGTTCGGGTTCGGCTCAATCTGGGCTGGAATGGTGGCCTTCCCTCTCACCAAGTCCCGCATCTCCTGGCGGAACTCGTCCATCTCCCGTCTGAATGTGGCCTGCTGGTCCGTGAGGAGGCGGGCGATGTCATCCAAAGCGGGGCTCTCGTGGGAGCCCGACGGGTAGCCTCTCTGTAGGTGAGGCTGTTGGATCTGCTGTTGATGGTGCTGGTAAGAGGGATATGAGGACGGGTGCTGCTGCTGAATCGGGTGAGCCTGCTGCTCACGCCTCCACAAATGTCCCTGCTGCTGATAGGGACGAGGACCGAAGGATGATGGCTGGTGCTGCTGGTATGCTGGGGGTTGATGCTGCGGTTGGTGATCTCTCTGCTGGGAGTACTGCCCTCCCTGTCCTGACGGCTGCTGCTGGGGCTGGACACCACCACTCTCCCACTTGAATCCGGGATGGTCTCGTCGGATCCCAGGCTGGGGGCGGTCATACCAAATCCCGTTGACATCCATCAACGGCTCTGCATCGAAGGGGTCTGGCGGCAGTACTGCCAGAGGCTGATCCGGCTGGTAGACCACCATCTGCATGTCTGGAGATGGTGGGGATTGGTAAGTAGGCTGCGGCTGTTGGTACGGCTCCGCCTGTACAAGGTGAACCTGTCTAGGCTGCTGTGAGGAGCTGGAGCGCTGGGACGAGCTGCTGCTGCCGCCGGTATTGCCTCGCGACAGAAGACGGGGCTGTGAAGCCGTCTGTGTCTCCTGGAGACACATGAGCTGGGTCTTCATGTCGCTCAGAACCTGTGCCATCTGTTCCATCTGAGTGATGCTCTGGCACTGCTTCTTCTCGATCAGCTCCATGCGGTCCAACTTCTCGCTGATAATACCCATGTCCGCAGCGGATGACTCTGCCTGTGCTGCTGCGACTGCGGACGAACTGGATGGACCTGCATCTACCCGTGCTATCCGCTGGTACTGCACGGGTCCTGGCTGTTGTGGCTGGGGTCTCTGAGAATACAACCTGGTCTGGGACATCACCATGTAGTTCTCTGACATCTCCTCGTAGATGGCCCAGACCTGGTCGTGGTCCTTGGCAAAGTAGGACCCGCCGCAAGAAGCATTCACCAGACCCTGAAGCTCTGGCGTCAACCCGCTGAAAAAGCTCTGAACTAGGTTCGGCTTGGAGATGTCGTGGTGCGGGCATCTGTCTAGGAGCTCTCGAAACCTCTCCCAAGCCTCGTGAAACTGCTCGTTGGGGAACATGGAGAAGTTGCTGATCAGGGCCCTCGCTGCATTCGTCCGCCCGAGTGGATAGTACTTTTTCAAGTACTCGGTGCGGAGCTGCTCCCAGGTGTAGACAAACTTCCCTAAATGCTTCAGCCAGGTGGCTGCTCTATCTGCCAGTGAAAACGGGAAGGCTATCATCCGGATCGTATCCTGGTCCACGTGGCGATCGTGGACAGTGCTGCAGATCATCAAGAACTCCTGGAGGTGGAGGTGGGGCTCCTCAGTGGCTAGTCCGTGAAAACGGGGCAGTAACTGCAAGGTGTTCGGGGGGAACTTGAAGTCCCCCACGATCGCTGGCACTACCACCCAGTGATGCATCAGAGTAGATCCGGGGTTGTGTAACGCCCGCATCGGCTGTGGTGGTCCTCCTGCCGCGGCGGCTGCCGCTGCGGCGGCAGCGGCCTCTGCATCTGGTATCTCCTCCGGCTCGCTCTGCTCTGAACCTCGCTCTGCTCTGAGCCTCTCCAACTCTCGCCTCATCTCTATCATGAATGCCCCCTGGTCGCGTAACTGCTGCTGAACTGTCTCGAGTGATGCGATCAGGGTGGAGTTGATCGCCCCCTGGTCAAATACAACATGCTGATCTCCCTGTGGACCTCCGGGGTAATCGTCTGATCTGGCGGCCATAGCGACGTCTGCAAAATCAAATGAGCCCAACTCAGGTGCTGTCAAATCTGCTAATCTCTCCTCGGGCTCATGTCTCTCAGTGCCGAAAGAAAGGGGGTCGAGGGGGAACAGGGCGGAATCGTACTCGGGCTCGGAGAGCTGGTCTCGGCTCTCGCGGGCCAACCTAGATGATCGGGTAGACGTGCCCGAAAGCGGTGCAGCCAGAGGCTGCCTAAGAGACCGTCTACCCATCATCTTGATCTGGCGAGTAAGGCGGATGAGATCTGGAGAAACTATGATCACAAAACAAACCCCCGGTTCACCAACGCAACGCGAGCTGAAGACCGTGAAAGTTCGGTCAAATTATCTTGTCTATTTTATTTTGGTGAACACACAAAATATCAGAGCGCTTACGTGACCTGTTAGGATATCCGATGCTATCCCAACCGACTGGCCCGCACGGAAGAGTCGGTAATCAGTCGGGTCTAGCACCGGGAGGCTCTACCTAGGGTGTGGGTCACTCTCTCGCGCATCCAAACCATACAATGAGGGGGTTGCTCTCCCCAAGATAAAGTTTTTAGGGTGAGCGGGTTTTAAGATCAATAGTCTTAGCCAGTCCCAATTTTATGGTTTTTCTTTTTAATATTTTTCAAATCAAATAAAAGGCCTAACGAATTTTTCGGTTCTCCTGATTATTTAGTCCGAAAACAGGGGGAGAAGACGAAAAAGCCGATGCACGATAAATCAATGATGCATGCTGAGATAGAAATGCGTACCTTGTCTCCAGCACTCTACATGCAAGTGATCCGCGCAGAATTTAAAGACAGAAAGAAATCTACCTAAATGATGCAACGGTAAAAACCGAGTCCTAGATGAGCAATTTCTAGCGCAGAACCGTCTAACTCAGTCACTCGCCCTCGATCCAAAGAGTCCGGTCTAGACCCACCCCTCCTCTTCTCGACAGGTCGAGTTCAGGAGTAGCGCTTGACGGGGCAGGCTCGCGGCGCGAAGGCTCTCAGGAAAGCGACTAAGTTATTTTTATTATTTATTATTAGTAGGTCCAATTACGTTCTATGGGAACAGATAAGCAGTTAGGTGTTTGGATCCTACTAATTACGGCACAAGCACCAGAAATTCCTAAGTCTAGGGGCTCGAGCAAAAACCGCGTAAACACCGGAAAAGGCAGAAAAAAGTAGAAGAAAGCCGCATCAAAAACCGCGAAAATCTCCTAAGGGTCCCCCGAGCACACCGGTGCTCGGCGAAACAGACCCGCTAAGTCAAGTCCACAACAGTTCAAGTCTCTGAGTGTACCTGTATTATTACAATAATAGTCAAATGTACTGGAAATAAATCCTAATCTAAACTACGCTAATCCGCGGTTATCCCGCGACTCCCGCACTCCTGCTTGCTTCCTTGCACTCTCCTGCGGCTCTGTGAAGAAGAGAGCCGCCTCCGGTTCTCGCGGTTGCGTCGGCTTCCGAAGAAGCCGCCTCGATCCTCGAGCCCTCGCAAGAAAACAAAAACAAGAGTGTCAAACCAGATTATTGTAGAAAAATGTCAGAAAAATATATCTACACAATTCTATACAAAAAGCCGCGAAACTCAAAAAGCCGCGGAAAAAGCTAAAAGTGACTACTAAGCCGTGCTCCCCGGCAACGGCGCCATTCTGATAAGCGACCTGAAGGCTAGGGTATAGGTGCTAAATTGGTTGTTGCGACCCAAGCGATCAAGTCAACTTAATCAAGAAAAATATCAGACCACTAAATAAATCAAAGATCAATCAAAACAAAGTGAGTGGTCCTGCTATGAGATTTACCTGGTATAGCACCCAGGGTCGAACTCAAGGAGCACGGATTGGCTAAAAAGCCTACGAAGTAGTCAAAAAATCAGAGAAAAAGGGAAAACATTTTTAGTGGTTTTTAATTGTTTTTAAATTTTTTGGATTTTTAATATGTAAAGAAAATAAGGAAAACAACCACAAGCAAGCTTTGACAATTTATTTAATACACTAAAAGGCAAGCAAAAATTCAGGAAAAAAATATTTTTATGTGTTTTATATTTTTCTGTGTTTTTGGTGAATTTTTGAGATTTTTTTGATATATATTTTATTTTCTAAAAATCAAACAGTAGCTAAAATGTGGGGTACTGTCCAGCCAGGCCCAAAAGCCCTAGATAAAATATCTAAGGACCTCAAAAGGGCCTGGAGATATTTTTCCTGTAAACTAGGTAAAACAAAGAAAATTTGAGTACCAAAATTATTGTTTTTGGGTTTTTAATGTATTTATTAGAATTTTTATGAGTTTTTGAGGTTTTTTAAGTTTTTATGGGTTTTCAGTGATGAAAATTAGCCAAAATTGGCTAGAAAATCAAAGAACACAAAATAAACAGTACCTAATTTTTATAGAATTTTTTGGGGTGTTTTTATATTTTTTGTGATTTTTAAAACTGAACAGTGCCAAAAATAGATGTTTTTGAATTTTTAAAAATAGCAAATAAACTCAGAAATGTAATCAAAAATTCTCGAAAATCCTACACCATGGCAGGAACCATGGATCAAATTTTCATCGAATTTGGAGGTGATTTGATATTTTATTCAAAAATAACAAGAGGGCACTGTGCACAGGGACCGAAGTGCAAATACCCAAAGTTCTGGGGGTCCTGGTGCAATCAACCCAAGAAGTCACGCGCCAAGCGCGTGCCTGGGGCACTCAGGGACCTCTTTGTAATAAAAGTAAGGTCCGGGGACTATTTGGTAACACGTACCAAAAGTCTGGGGGCCTCAGATGCAAATTACCCTAAAATAAGCGCACATGCGCAATTAAAACATTCACAGGGGTATAGATGCAAATACTCAAAAGTTTTCATTCATTTCTAAACATCCAGAACTACAGGGAATATATTGCAAATAACCCAAACATACACGTGACAAAGCACGTGGCTCACACAGACAGGGGTATAAGTGCAAATATCTAAAGTATGAGGTCCAATATGCAAAATACCCTAAAACTAAATAACTGACGAAAATAATTACAGGACTAAAACAAAATGAAAGATAAGGGAGGGCCTAAGGGTAAATTACCCTTTATTAAGTCGCCCGATGGATGCGCGCCACGTGGATAGATGGACGGCTGATGACGGGTGGCGCTCCAACGCTGAAGCCCTCGCAGCGATCGGACGGTCGAGGATACGCCACGTGGGGGATCTGACGGTTGATGCTCTCGGTGGCTAAACCTCATGCAACGGACGGTCCAGATCGCCTCTCCAAGATCTGACGGTGGCTGGATCTCCTCAAGTGGACGGTCAGGATGAGAACTGGAGGTCGGGGACGATCGGACGGTCGAAGAGGATCCTGGAAGAACAGTTGGCCGGCGAGCTTCGCCGGCCTCGTGCGAGCGCGGTGGTCCTCGTCTGCTGCTTCTGAAGATCGGAGAAGCTCCGCGATGATGCTCCGCAGCTGATGGTCGGCTCCGATGACCCAACCGAGCCCTGGAGGGCTCCGGCGAGGTCGGCGGAGGAGAAGCTCCTGGCCCGAATGGCGAGAGGCCTCAGATGGCCTCTGCTGGTCCTGCAAAACAGCTCAGAAGCTTCGCGGGTCGAGGGCAAAATGCCTCGACCCGGTTAGGCGGCGTGAAGGTGAAAGGTGTGGCGAGATGGGCGAGCTCCGGCGAAGCGATGGACGGCAGAGCTCGAATCCCAGCTCCTGTGCGAGCTGGGTTGGATGGAGATGCGGAGAACGTGCGCGGGAGGAAGGCGGAGGTGATGATAGATTCCGATGATCGAATGGGTGCGTGAGGTGGTCGGAATCGACGAAAATCGACGGCGGCGCGATTTGGGGCAAATGGGAAATTAGGCTAAATGGCTAAGCTAAACGATTACCTGAGTAGACTGTGCTGGAGCTGGTGGTGCTCCCGGTCGTAGCCTCGAGGATCGTCTGGGCCCGAGGATCGAGCTCCTGCTCTGGGCGGAGCACAGCGGTGCTAACTCGCCGGATCAGTGGTATCCGGCCCCTCTCCTCGCTGCGACAGCACCTGGAGCGAGCTGTCACTCACGCTCGAGCACTGGAGGTCACTGGGGGTGGAGCGGATTAGCCAAAGATGCGATTGAAGGTGGCGGAGTTCGGCTTTATACGTGTGTGCAGATCCGACTAGGGCTGGACGGGTAGGGCATCATGAAGCGCGGATCCCAATGCGGATACCCCGGCGGTCATGTCGGATGTACGAGGAAGCGATAGGACCCGGGGTTTGCGGAGAAGGCGAGCGGATCGAGCGCGGAAAAAGAGGAGAAAACAGGTCGGGCGCGAGATCCGCTGGAGAAGACGGTCCGCGGAGGGAGTTGACCGGGGGTCAACATCCTCCGTGGACCAATGAGGCGCTGCCACGTGGATAAGATTTGAAGCTCAAAAATAAGGCAGCAAATGGCCGATTTTGCAAAAACTTTCAACATGAAATATTTTTATTTTATTTTTTTCTATTTTTTGGTGATTTTTAATTAATTTTTGGAATTAGAAATGAGGTATTTACATTAGGTAGCTATATATAGGTATATGTAATTTATGTAGTTTTTTTTTATTTTTGATTTTTAATTATTATTTTTGTACAATTTTATTCCTATTTTATATTTTATTTATTTATAGAATAAAATGAGGGATAAAAGGGTATTTTTATTTTGTTTTTATTATTTATATACATAGGTGAAATAAATAGTTATGTACAACTATATACATGGCATTTGTACAATATATTTTTGTAATTTTAATTTTGTTATTTTTATTTGATTTTTGTTTTGATTCTTTTTGTTTTATTTACTTACAATATATAGCATAGAATATTTACAAAAAGTTTAGAAAATGATTTTATTCATTTACAAGGTTAAATAAATAAAGAAGCATGGTGAAAGGGTATTTTTGATCTTTTTAATTTTCAAATTTTTATTTTGTTTTTAATATTTTCTAAATATATACAAATATGTAGAAGCATAATTTTTGGGTGAGGAAAATATAATTTTATTTATTTATATAGATATTTACACTAGAGCCCCTATCTCCCTCTACTTTGGCTTTTATGCGGTCAGGCCCATGCTGAGCCCTCCCTTGGGTTAGGTTGCTCAATATTTATTCTAAATATTTCCCTCTTTTTCTTTTTAATCTTTATTCTTTTATTTTTGCACAAAAACATGCTAATTATAGGTTTTTACACAATGCATGCTTTTGGTAATTATTTGTATTTACACATATCTACATGTATTTGCAAAGGTTTTTGTAGCTAAAATATAAGAATAAAGAGTGATGAATGGGTATTCATCACTTGGTCGGAGGCCAAGGAAGCATAACCGCGGTGGAGCTTGCTCCAGAGAGGACTGGACTTCCTCTCTATGCCTCCTCCTCGCTGTAGGACCTTGCCTCCACTTCCTGTCACCAAGAGGAGCATGATGTTGATGGTCAGAGGGGCTAAGAAACACTAGAGCGGGATTAAAACAAAAACGAAGATGGAGGAGATTTTATAGAAGTGGTGGTCGGTGGGATTAGTCACGGGTTGAGCAAATATGGAGCGGTCATGCATGTGATCCAGAGGCATGGCGTGATGGATGAATAAAGGCTCCTTAAGCTTTGGTTCATGGCCAGAAAATCGTAAAAGAAGAGGGGGTGCCTGGTTTGACAGGTCGGGCAGAGGTGAAAGTACAGTTGACTTGGGTAAACTATTGAAGGGCCTCAGTTGGTCCACATAGACCAACTAGAAAAAAGATAATCAGAAAAAGCTGATAAATTTGATAAAAAAAATAAATGAATTAATTAATTTTGGTTATAAAAAAGTTTCTAATTTTATGTAGTATTTTATACATATTTTTATTTATTCTTTTGAGGTGTTTAATTACAAGTTACTATTTGCATGTAAATTAATATGTGAATATACCTGAATATGGGGTATTTGATTTTAAATTTTGTTTATATATTTTAATGATATTTACAAGTATTTCATACATTTTTAGTTTTTTAATAACATATTTAGGTTCTTTTATTATATTTTTCTGATTTTATTTGTACACATAATTAATTATACACATTATTCTTATAGGTATATTTCATCTATATATTAAAGTAATTGATTTATTTTAATTTTATTTTTATGGTTTTATTTATTTTAATAATAGATATGTGATTTAAATAATATTATAATTATATAAAAATATAAGAATTTGAAAATATAGAAAACAAACATATTGAATTTAATATAAAGGCATATTGCATAATGGGCCCCCAAAACCTAACTTTTGCATCTTAATTCCAAATTGAATGAAACCATCGTCATTAAATAGTTTACTAAAAATTATATACATCTAAGGTTATTTTGATCCATTTTGATACAGTATTGAGAAGCTACGGGTCTGTGAATTTTTTATTTTGAGTTTTATTTTATGTCAGGCACACTGTGTATTATTTTTCAGTGAAATCGATTTTATATTTTTCTTATTATTTTTATCTATATTATTCATATAGAGGATTTTATTATTTGAGGTGTAGAAATAACTGAATAAAATAAGTCCCAAAAGGCAATGTTTAGGTAATAAAATTAAGGTTTTGTGTGTGCTTTTCTGTGTATTTTCTGTATAGTTTCTCTGTCCTATCTCCCCCTACTTTATTACTTACCGACCAAGTCATCATGATGACTAGGTCTAGGGGTCTAGGGCCACTCAACACCTATTATGTTTCATTTATTTTTCTTTTTAAGTATTTTCTTTCTTTATTATTTTATTTTGGAGTTAAATAAATTAAATATATTGTATTTTATCTAGTATTTTATACAATTTTTACAGTGTTTATTTGGTAAATTAAAGATATATACATGTATTTAGCTAGGGATTTAAGGTCACAATGAAGAAAAAGTAAGGTTTTGGGCCCCTATTGTACAATACCTATATAAAACAATCAATATATTTATTCTTCGTATTTTATATTTTTTATAATTTTGTAAATTTTATTTTTAATATATGTACAAAATTATAATAAAGTAAAATAATTAAAAATGAAATAAAATAAATAATTGAATTAAAACATATAGATGATTATACAAGCATATACATATATAATAAAATAAATACATGTATTTATTTAAGTATACATATTACTTCAAAAAATTCAAAAAAAATTATATATTTAAGTAAGTTAGAAATATATAAATTATTTATATACAATAATAAATATAAATAAAAATAAAATAAAACACATATTATGTAGGTAAATATACATATATTATACCTATAAAAAGTAGCATACAACAAATAAACTTGAAAAAAATAAAATCATATTTAATACTAAAAAATTATTAAATATTTTTCATGTTTTGTGAAAAAATAATAAAATCGTTATTTATTTATTTTCGAATTATTTTATCTTTTATTTCTGGTTTGTCCTTTTGAGGGCGACGTGGACCAATGGGGATGCAACATTGGTTGACCCACTAGTTAACTAACCCGTTGCGCCCCCTATATCTGAGGCTGCTAACCTCCTAGATTCATCCATTTTTTCCTGCTCGAGGATTGCACTCTTTCAGCTCGATCCCTTCGCGACTTTTGCTCCTCGTTCTATGTTCTTTCATGCCCAATTGATTTCTCGAATGATGGATCATTTGCATCTAGCAAAACCCTCAGTTAAAGATCATCGTATACATAAACCCCTCTGCCACCTCCATTCGAAACATTCCCCTTCTACCCTTGAAATCCCTGAATTGAATCATTCCAGAGCTTGTTGGTGACGGTAGGAAGCTTCGTAACTCATTTGGCGTGGAGGAAGAGATGTAGAAGGCAGAGATTCGAGTGCAACGGTCGTCTTCGTCGCAGCTCCACGGTCCGTTCATTTCTTGAGGTAGAGCCCTAGCTTAGCCATCTTTATGTTCCTAGATATAGCATTAGTGTAGATTATACCTTAGATTTACTTAAAATTACATCTTATTTCGTTAAATTCATTAGTCATAATTGAGCTCTAATAGCATTAGTGTAGATTATACCTTAGATTTACTTAAAATTACATCTTATTTCGTTAAATTCATTAGTCATAATTGAGCTCTACTCCGACAATTGTTTCCTCGTTTCTCAATCGTGCTCCTACCCACCGTCCACCTCCTCTTCGTTCCCCATCGCTTCTATTTCATCCCAAGCATCTCCAGTCCCCTTGATCTTGCTCAAATCAAGGTATCAGCTCTCCAGCTTCGCCACCTTACTGAAGAGCTCCGCCCGACTCCCTCTCACACATCTCCTCCTAAAAATACCCCCTAGACCTTGTATTTCATTGCTTTGACTAACTCTACATGTTTCATGGGACTAAGACCCCTCGCAGGTCGATTTTTGCCGAAGTCAAGGTACATGGAGATCCATAGCTTCTCCAACCTCCGAGGACTCCTATGATGGTCATCGAATCCATCTAAAGCCTCCAGTGGCTCCGAGACGCTTCCAGGAAGCTTCGACACCTTTTTGTAGCGCCCAAGACCACTAGAGTTGCTCGGAAGATTGGATCGAAGTTCACCTCCTCAGGCATTCTTCCTCCAGGCTTCTCTGCCATCCGATCAAGCTTTTACTCCAGGTCTTCTAGGTGCCGTCGGATGAAAGCAACCTCAACTATCAGATCGAGCATTGGGATTTAATCCTAGCCATCAGAGCGAATTACCATACGCCATTGAACGTGCGATGTATGGCAAGTGGAAGCAGATTCTCCGTCTTTCCATGCCTATTGGGGGTAATTTTGCTACATACCCCTCCGACTTTTGTATTTCATTAAAGTCCATAAAATATTATTTATAGTGTAAAAGTTTTTGGATATTTTGTAGTAGGACCCATGTACTCCTTTTATCGTAATGTCACCTCAAGTGCCCATATGCGTGAGATGATGGAATTTTTCCAGGGACCTCCCTAAAGTATATTGTTATTATTTAATCAATAAATTTTGTATTCCAGTTCAAAACTTGTGGGATGTTTTGCATGTATGGCTTGCCTCTTTTTGAAAATTACATTTATACCCTTACCAACATTATATGATTTAAATATCCGTGGTAAATTTGTGTGGAGGCCCCTGAACTTTATATTTTTATTTTGGATTGCATTTTTATTTACTTATAATTGTGTTTCAGTCCATGCCAGTGCCTCATCTAAAATTTGTAGGAAAATTATTTTTAGTATCAAACTTGTAATTAAATTACATATATTTTTCGCAAGGTTATTTAAATATATCTTTATATTTAAAAACTGAAAACATTGCATTTATTTCTTATTTGCATTAAAAAATACATAAAATTTGGAAAAATATTTTGAAAATTCTAATAAAATTAGAGTTATTTGTTATTTTATTTTGCACCTACAAATCAACTATTACAAAAAAATACAAAAGAAAATTCAAAAAAAATGCAAACCCTCTCTAACCCAAAAAAATATAAAAAACACTAAAAAATCCAAAAAATACATTTTCTGTTTCTTTACTTTATTTATAGCATACATAATATTACATTTATCTATTTATTATATTATACATAGCATATACATATAGTTACATATATATCTATCATCTATATTTATTAAAAAGAAACTTAAAATCAGAATATAAAAATTATACAATTCAAGCAAAAAAATAAATATGAAAACCCACAAAAAAATTAAAAAAAAGGCCTACAAAATATAAAAAAATATTAGTTGTCTCTTTTGCCATTTTTTGTAGTATATTCCTCTTGCTCCTCGTGTTCGACCTCTACATACTTCACCTATACACATCCTTGTAGTGTTATACTAAGTTTTAACTCCATACATCTATTTCTGCATTGCTTGATCTATATTGTGGGTTAATTGTTGCCCAAGTCCTTTACTGACGTATTGGGATTTCCTTTCGGTAAGCATATAAAGAGGAATTCAAAGGAATTTTGATGAAATGGTCAGAAATTTGGGAAATTAATTGAAAACTATTTTTCCTAAAATTAAGATTTATAATACTTGTTATTTTTCTAATAATAAGATATTAACATGACATGTTGCATTAAATTTCCATACAATCGCTCCAATAGTAAAAAAAGTACTATGCTACTTAGAACTAGAGCCATATTTGGAGCTGAATAGAAATCATTAGTTTCTCCTCTTGATCATGAAGAGAATGGTGATACGTGCAATAATAATAGAAAAAACATAGGTCAACAAAGAGTATTAGCAAAATGATCTCCTATAAGAAATTGAAGAATGAAATTATAACTTAGAACTTTTATCTAACTAAAATACTTTCAACTTAGAAAAATATTTAATTTTAAAAATAAAATAAGAGACACAAACATACACACACAAATACAAATACAAATCTTTCTAAATTGTATGTCTAGTAGATGCATTATATAGCTTGTGATCGTAAAATATATGTTATACAAGATATAAAAATATAAAATATGTCTAATAGATGTATGTATATATGTATGTATGCATGCATGCATGCATGCATGCATGCATGCATGTGCATGTGTGCACGTGCTCGTGCGTATGTGCGGATGCAGATGCGTGCGTGTGTGTGTGTGCGCGCGCGCACGCCGCGTGCATACGTGCATGCTTGTGTGAGTGCTTGTGTATCTATGTATGTATGAATGTATGTATGTGTGCATGTATGTGTATATACGTGTATGTATGTATGTATGTATGTATGTATGTATGCATGCATGCATGCATGCATGCATGAATGCATGCATGCATGCATGTATGTATGTATGTATGTATGTATGTGTGTGTGTGTGTGTGTGTGTGTGCATGTACGTATGTGTATGTGTGTGTGTTTATGTGTATGTGTGCATGTACGTATGTACATACATATGTATGTGTGTATGTATGTAGGTATGTGTGTAGATAGATAGGTATGTACGTATGTAGGTATGTCCTCCTAGCCATGTGAACCCGGGGCAAACCATTCCTACAATAAATGCTATTGTAATATTTGATATATCAATAAAGGTTATTGGTTTATTTCAATCCTTGTCTGAGATTAAATGAATGAATGAATGAATGCACTTATAAAGTCCCTTAGTATAAGTAGGATTATGTACTATGGCTATCTTTATAATCATACAGTTGTTGATTCAATGGTTGAATCATAGAGGTTGGTGCTTGTATGATATCTAAAGAGTTAGATTGAGGACTCATCAAGCACTATCAAATGATTGTTAAGAAATGATCTCCTGCATGAGAAGGAGATGGCAATACCTCTCTAAAGGTTGATATCTGATTGACCTCTTGATGCAGGTCCTCTGCATAGGAATAGAGTTTAGAGGTGTCAGATAAGTTAGGTTAAAGAGGACCTAGAGAGATCAAGATAACCACGACCTATGTCATATGCTATCACAATATAGGCATGTATCCTCTGACTAGAGACAGATATATTGTTATATGTCTAAGTATGTACATTAGATAAACTATTAAGTTGATGATCTAATCAAAGTCTATACACCGACGATTTTATGTGCATACGAAGACATGAGTAATACAAACTAGATCATACAGGTTCACTACTGAACGGGAAGACATAAGCTCACTCATGAGGTATTGGGACCGATCAAATTTCATGCGTGGTCGTCTTGCTTTGGAAGCATGACAAAAATATATATAGTTCAAATATGATCTAAAACTTAGGATTTATTCTATTTCTTCCAGTATGCAGGATGTACAAGTATTAGGAATACTCGAGGGTGATGTAGTCGTAAACAATTGTATAACCATGATACTTCTATTTCGAGGGAGTGATTAAAAAACTTTAGATTAGTGACTCCTCTCAATAGATTAGTAATCCAATTTTATTACAAATATTGTGCATTGATCTTAATGTGATTCGAATATAAAAAACACCTTTTAGAGGTCCATGAAATCTGGATCTGAGATATGATCTCAATTCAAGTCACTATATATGGAATGTACAATCGTGTTGTCCTTATCATCAAGTACCGCTGAGAAAGCACATTCTTCTTAAAAGAGTCCAAGAATAATTCAATTATTAATAATATATATGAGCATTGGGAAATAGATAATTAAATATGTTTAATTATCGTAAAATAATGTGAATATGATTCATGTTATTCAGACATATGAGAATAGTTATCTAAGATAATTAAATATGATTTAATTATCAAAGATATGATTAATGTATATATCAATATCCAAAATAATCATAAATATTATAAATGTGATTTACAATATGTTGGAAAGATTTAATTGTAAATATTATTTACAAATTTAATATTGATGTAAATTGTATTCACATTGAATAATTACTTGTAAATGCACTTTACATTTTATATTGAATATATGAATATGATTCATAATTGTTAACTGCATAATTGAAATTATTACAAAGTAATTTAGAATTATTTTAGTGAATAAGTTTACAACAAAAGTTGTTGCATGTATGGAATACTTGGAGAGATATGAGATCTCTCAATTAAAGAAGAAGAGAGAGCTACCTTCCTTTTTAAGAGGGTGGACGGCCATGGAGTCCTACTCCTTGTATGATCGTCCACTCTATTAAGGGAAGGAGGTGTATCCTCTTTCCTTTATTTCCACATGAAATTGATTTGAATTAAAGTAAGTTTATTGAAGATTATTTACAATATATTTAATTATTTTAAATTGATTATTTGGTGTTGCAATTTTAGGCAAAAAAGTCATAGACATTGATTGAAAGCACAAAATAATTTATACCACTGATTATGTGTGCACATGAGTTGAGATCCATGGACATCCAATATGTTATAAAAGAAAGGCTAGACCTGTCTTTTTTCTTTACAACAACAACTGTAAGAGCAATAACTCTCTCGCTCTCTATTCTAATACACGCCCTCTCGCTCTCAATATTGTGGTTGTCCACCATATTGACCTAAAAAGCCTCGCAATCGTCGCAACGCTATTGTGTTATGGTATTGGTTACTCGTATATCTCTGCCTTCTGTGGTATATCTTGCTCGTGAGGAAGGCCATAGATTTCGTGAGACAAAATCAAGAAACTCCATGTTCAGATCTTCAACTCAGATTGCAGGAAGCACATGTCTCATCCACGCAACCGCAAGTGCATCCTTCGTTGGATCGGACTTGAATGGTGGGTTTCTCCTCTTAGAGACATACGCGATCGCAAACACACTTTAAGAGGTAATTATATTACTTGTTTGTGATCTTGATGAAACGATATGACAATGGTTCTCATATCATGTATTTTCATCTTTATGAAAAATTTTACTCTCCGTTGCATCGAGCTACTAGTATAACTAGTCGCTCTTGGTCACATTTGATGTAATCTTCACGCTTCCGTGATGGGATAATGCCCAAACCCTAGCCTTCATGTACGTATGTACATATTTGTGCATGTAGGTATGTAGGTATGTACATACATATGAGAATAGAGAGATTGTGTGTGTGCGCGCGCGCGCGTACTGATGAATACCCATTCATCACTCTTTATTCTTCTATTTTAGCTACAAAAACCTTTGCAAATACATGTAGATATGTGTAAATACAAATAAATACCAAAGGCATGCATTGTGTAAAAACCTATAATTAGCATGTTTTTGTGCACAAAATAAAAGAATAAAGAGCAAAAAGAAAAAGAGGGAAATATTTAGCATAAATATTGAGCAACCTAACCCAAGGGAGGGCTCAGCATGGGCCTGACCGCATAAAAGCCACAAGTAGAGGGAGATAGGAGCTCATTTGTGTATATCTGTAAATAAATAAAACTATTTATTTTCCTCACCCAAAAAGATACTTGTACATATTGTATATTCTATTAAAAATAAAATAAAAAGATAAAAAAAATCAAAAAGCCAAAAATACCCTTCCTTCACCTTGTGTATAAACCACACCTTTGTAATTATTTAACCCTATAAATAAATTCATTTATTTTCCAAAATTTTTGTAAATATTCTATGGATTATTTTGTGAATATATTAAATAAAAAGAAACAAAACAAAAATCAAATAAAAATCACAAAATTGAAAATACAAAAATACATTGTATTTATACCATGTATATAAAGGTATTCATTTATTTATTTCACCCTTGTATATATGTGATAAAAATAAACTAAAAATATTCTTTTATTCCATATTTCATGTTGTAAATAAATAAAATACAAAATGGGCATAAAAACACAAAAAAAATAACAAATAAAAAAATCAAAAATAAAATTCCATATAGTGTACATATACCTATATATAGAGCTAACCTATTTTTATTTCCAAAAATTAAATAAAAATCACCAAAAAATAGAAAAAAATAAAAGAAAAATATTTCATGTTTTAAGTTTTTCCTAATTCGACCTATTTCTATCCTAAAATAAATGGTCAAAAATCCAGCACACGTGGCCGCCTCTGATTGGGCCACGGGGGAATGTTGACCCCGGTCAACTCCCCCGCGCCCCTTTCCTATTCTGGACCTCGCGCGCCGCGTCACCTTCTCCGATTTATGCACGCGCATCCAGCCTGTCTCGCACTCAACCCCCGCGCCCATACTCTTCGCCGATCATCCCTCTCCCTCGCCGGATCCTTCGCCATCAAAATCACGCCTTCCTTAGCCGTCCACCTCCAACCCTAGACACCCCTGTCACTCTATATAGCCATCACCTCCGCCGCCCTCGCGCCGCATCTTTGGCCCATCCCCTTCTTCCCCGTGACCTCCATCGGCATAGCCTGAGTGACAGCGAGCTTTTGCCCGTGTTGCAGTGAGGCGAGAGGGGCGATTCCATCGATCCGGCGTAACCTCGCCGTCCTTGCTCCGCCGCCGCGTCGAGCACCGAGCTTCAGGCGTTGACGACCTTCGAAGCTACGACCAGGAGATAGCCCATCTCCAGCATAGTCTACTTCAGCCATCAGGTAACCTTAGATCCCTCTAGTTTAGCTTAATTTTAGATTACGCCCAATTCCGACCTCCGACGCATACCTCCGATTCCGGCCACTCCGATCACCCATTTTCCAATCCGACTCGATCAGCACCTTCACGACCTCCTCACGCACCTTCTTCACCCCTCCACACAACCCAGATCGCACAGGATCTGGGAGTCGAGCTCCACCGCCGTCGCCTCGCCGGAGCTCCTTCGCCACGCCGCACCATCCACCTTCACGTCACCTAACCGGGTCGAGGCACTTTGCCCTCGACCCGCGAAGCTCCTTGAATACTTTGCAGGTCCAAAAGGAGGCGTCTGAGGCCCCCCCCGACATCTTCCCAGGAGCTTCTTCTTCGTTGACCTCGCCGGAGCTTTCCAGGGCTCGGCCGAGGCCTTGGCCATCACCATCAGCTGCGGGCAGTCACCAGGAAGCTTCTCCGACCTTCAGGCGCAGCTGAGGAGGGGTGTAGCGCACACAGGAGACCGGCGAAGTTCGCCGGTGACGAGTTCCTCCTCCACCTTCCAGAGCCGTCCGATGAAGCCCTCGCTCCAGATCCAATCCTGAGCGTCCATTCCTCGAGGAGCAGCAGCCGTCGATTCATTTGAGGAGTTCATCCGGACCCTTGATCGCAGAGGAGAGAGGCCAAGAGCCCAGCACCGTTAGATCAGCCACGTGGACCTCTCTCCGCCGTCGATCGAGCCCAAGCGCCGAAGGAGTAAGGGCGCGTTTGATCTCCACCGTCCGATCATCCACGCGTCACCATCGGGCCGTCGATATTAATAAAGGGGTAAATTTCATAGAGCCCCCTCTGTTTGTCTTATTTCAGTTTAGTCCTGTAATTTTAAATTCTAGTTGTTTATTTTCTGGGTCATTTGCATTCTGGACCTCGCACTTTATTTTAATTGCAATAATACCCCTGCCAGTAGAGACCCACGTGCGTCAGCACGTGTATTTTGGGATTTTTGCATTATATGCCCTGTTGTTCTGGATGTTATTCAATGAATGAAAAGTTTTGTTTAATTGCAAATATACCCCTGTGAACACTGATTTGACGCATGTGCGAATTATTTTGGGAATTTTGCAACCATACCCCTGGGTTTTTGATACGAGTTATCAAATAGCCCTCGGACTTGGTTTTTCTTACATTTAGGTCCCTGTGTTCCCCAGACACGTGCTTGGCGCGTGACTTCTTGGGTAAATTGCACCAGGACCCCAGAACTTTTGGGTATTTGCACTTAGGTCCCTGTGCACAGTGCCCCCTTGTTCTTTTTGAATAAAATATCAAACGACCTCCAAATCCAATGAAATTTTGACACATGGCTCCTGTCATGGTGTAGGAATTTCTATGATTTTTGGGGACATTTTTGATTTCATTTATTATTTTTAAAAATTCAAAAACCACTAATTTTTGCTACTGTTTGACTTTAAAAATACCAAAAAAATATAAAATCACCTTTAAAAATTCCAAAAAAAATTAGGCATTGTTGTTTACTGGTTGCTTGATTTTCTAGCCAAGTTTGGCTATTTTTCATCACATAAAAACACTAAAAATTGAAAAACCCCTAAAAATTCATAAAAATTGTAGTAAATAAATTAAAAATCCAAAAATAATAATTAGGGTGCCTAGATTTTCCTTATTCTTTCTAGAATATAGGAAAAATACCTTTAGGGCTTTTTGAGATCCAAAATTATTTTATTTTGTGGTCTTAAGCCTTGCTGGACAGTACCCTATTTTTCTTGCATTGTTTGATTTTTAATAACTATTTTGTCCATTAGAAAAATTCCAAAAATTCACCAAAAACAGTAAAAAACATAAAAAACATAAAAACCATTTTTCCATAATTTTTGCATCATTTGTGTGTCTTGTATAAATTGTTGAAGTCCCCTTGCATTTGCATTCCTTCATTTTCTCATCTTTTAAAAATCTAAAAAAAAAATTCCAAAACAAATAAAAACTAAAAAAAGACTCTTTGGGATACTTGACTACATCGTAGGCCGCAAGGCCAATCTGTGCTCCTTGTGTTCGACCCTGGGAGCTATACCAGGTTAATCTTATAGCAGACCGCTCTTTCTTGTGCTTGCTTGATCTATTTTGTGAGTGGTTTATTTTCTTGATTTACACATTTCGAGTGACTGAGGACAACGACATTGTGATTTATTTTCCACTTCAGTTGCTCCTTGACTTCTGTGCGATCAGAATGGCGCCGTTGCCGGGGAGCACGGCTTTGTAGTCAATTATTCATTCTGCTATTTTTGTCTCTCTCTATATTATTGTTGTTTTCTGACCATTCTCTCTCTTTGATTTTTTTTGTGCGAGGTACTGCTTGGAATTTGAAGCATACTTTTTTTTGAGGACCCGCACGGGAAGAAGAGCAGGAGGAGAGAGAGAGGAGAAGAGATTTTATTTCTGAGAGAGAGAGAGAACACAATTTTTGTAATAATTTAGGACACTTGAACTTTGGACTCTTGTGGACACTTGTAACCTTAGCGGGTCTGTTTCGCTGAGCACCGGTGTGCTCGGGGGACCCATCGGATTTTCGCGGCTTTTATTGTGGTTTTCATAGCTAGCTGCCTTTTCCGGTGTTTCTCGCGGTTTTAGCCCCTAGATTTAGGAATTTTGTTGATTGTGACGTAGACTTTTAAGGCCCAACATCTAATAGAATATCTGTTCCTATAGAACGTAACTGGACCTTAATAAAATTCATTGAAAAAGTTAGTGAAATTGGATTTGAGACCACGTGCCGTGAGGAGTCACATACAGCGCTGGCAGGACCCATTGTGGTGGGCACCGAGTGACTCCCAAGATCGGACTCCGGACTCAATTCGATTAGCTAACTATTGTTCTTCACGATCAATAGAAATTGCTTGTCTAAGGCCGGTTTTTCCCGCTGCACCATTTAGGTAGTTTATTTCTGTCTTTAAATTCTGCGCGGATCACTTGCATGTAGAGTGCTGGAGACAAGGTACGCATTTCTTTCTCTGCATGCATCATTGATTTCTCCGTGCATCGGCTTTTTCGTCTTCTCCCTCTGTTTTATTGGATTAATCATCAGGAGAATCGGAAAAACCGTTAGGCCGTTTGTATTTATTTTTGAAAAATAAATTAAAAAGAAAAACAAAAAAAATTGGGACTGGATAACATTATTGACCCTAAAAGACACTCACAATAAAAAATTTGTCTTGGGGAGAGCAACCCCCTCATTGTTTGGTTTGATTGTGCGAGAGAGTGACCCGAACACTAGGTAAAGCCCTCCGGTGCTCATCTCGACTGATTACCGACTCTTCTGTGCGGGACAGTCGGTTGAGAGAGTATCGGGTATCCTAACAGGTCACGATTAATCGCTCTGATATCTTGTTTGTTCACCAAATAAAATTGACAAGATAAATTGACCGATCTTTCACGGTCTTCACATTGTGTTGTGTTGGTGAACCGGGGGTTTGCTTGCAATCATATTTTCTCCAGATCTCATCCGCCCAACTCGCCAAGATCAAGATGATGGGTAGACGATCTCTTAGGCAGCCTCTGGCTGCACCGCTTTCAGGCGAATCTACTTTATCATCTAGGTTGGCCCGTGAGAGTCGAGACCAGCTCTCCGGGCCCGAGTTCGAATCCACCCTGTTCCCCCTCGATCCCCTTTCTTCTGTTCCTGAGAGACATGAGCCCGAAGAGAGACGAATTCATTTGACAGAACCTGAGTTGGGCTCTTCTGATTTTGCAGACATCCCAATGGCTGGAGCCGGTAGTTCAGATGATCGTCAGCCCGAACATTTTGTCTTAGACCAGGGAGCGATCAACTCCACCCTGATCGCGTCGTTAGAGACAGTTCAGAACCAGTTACGCGATCAGGGGGCTTTCATGATCGAGATGAGGAGGGAGTTGGAGAGACTCCGAAGAGAGCGAGACGAGCCGAGCGAGCCGGAGGACATCCCTGATGCTGATGCAGAGGCAGCAGCCGCAGCAGCAGCCGCCGCAGCAGCGGCAGCCGCCGCCGCAGCGAGACCGATGCGGGAGCTTCACAACCCAGGATCTACACTGATGCACCAGTGGGTAGTGATTCCTGCTATCGTGGGGGATTTCAAGTTCCCTCCGAACACCCTGCAGATGCTTCCTCACTTTCATGGACTCGCAACTGAGGAACCACACCTCCATCTCCAGGAGTTTCTGATGATCTGCAGCACTGTCCACGACCGTCGTGTGGACCAAGATACGATTCGAATGATGGCCTTCCCTTTTTCACTGGCAGATAGAGCAGCCGCCTGGCTGAAACATCTAGGGAAGTTTGTATATACTTGGGATCAACTCCGCACCGAGTACTTGAACAAGTACTATCCACTCGGGCGGACGAATGCAGCGAGGGCCCTGATTAACAACTTCTCCATGCAACCAAACGAGCAATTTCATGAGGCATGGGAGAGGTTCAGAGAGCTTCTGGATAGATGCCCCCACCATGACATTTCGAAGCCGAACCTAGTTCAGAGCTTTTTCAGTGGGCTAACGCCAGAGCTTCAGGGTCTGGTGAATGCTTCTTGCGGCGGGTCCTACTTTGCCAAGGACCACAACCAAGTCTGGGCCATCTATGAGGAGATGTCCGAGAATTACATGGTGATGTCCCAGACTCGGTTGTACACTCAGAGAGTTCAGCCGCCAGGACCCGTGCAGTATCAGCGGATAGCACGGGTAGATGCAGGTCCTTCCAGCTCGTCCACAGTTGCAGCCGCACAGGCAGAGTCGGCCGCTGCGGACATGGGGATTATCAGTGAGAAGTTGGACCGCATGGAAATCATTGAGAAGAAGCAGTGCCAGGGCATAACTCAGATGGAGGAAATGGCACAGACTCTGAGCGACATGAAGACCCAGCTCTTGTGTCTTCAGGAGGCACAGACGGCTCCTCAGCCCCGTCTTCTGTCGCGAGGCGATTCCGGTGGCAGCCGCAGCTCGTCACAGCGCTCCAGCTCCTTGCAGCAGCCTAGACAAGTTCACCTTGTACAGGCGGAGCCGTACCAGCAGCAGCAGCCCTCTTACCAGGCACCACCATCTCCAGACTTACAAATGGTGGTATATCAGCCGGATCAGCCTCTGGATGTACTCCCACCCACCCCATACGATGCAGAGCCGTTGATGGACGTCAACGGAATTTGGTATGACCGTCCTCAACCTGGAATCCGACGAGACCATCCCGGATTCAGGTGGGGGAATGGGGGTAACCAACCCCAGCAGCAGCCAGCCGGTCATGGAGGGCAGTACTCCCAGCAGAGGGATCACCAGCAGCACCCAGCATCCCAGCCATCATCGTTCGTATCTCGTCCCTATCAGCAGCAGGGACAGAGTTGGAGACGTGAGCAGCAGGCTCACCCGCAGCAGCATCATTCCTCTTACCCCTCTCAGCCCCAGCAGCACCAGGTCCACCAGCCTCATTATCAGAGAGGCAACCCGTCGGGCTCCCATGAGAGCCCCGCCATGGATGATATAGCCCGCCTCTTCACAGAGCAGCAGGCTACATTTAGACGGGAGATGGACGAGTTCCGCCAGGAGATGCGGGACTTGATGAGAGGGAAGGCCGCCATCCCTGCACAGATCGAGCCTAATCCGAATAATTTGAAGAGGAAATCTGAGCAGGTAGTTCACACTGAGCCTACCACTTCTAGTGACTCATTTGATGTTATCTCGTCGGATTTATTTGATGCTGATTTTGTCACACTTAGGAGCGGTAGAAGACCAGCAGGCGGCGCCTCATCTGAGCGACCTCACGAGGATTCATCTAGAGCGCCAGATGAGGGAAAGGAGAGCGGTACTGAAGCCGCACATCCTGATGACGGTGGTACTGATGCCACCCGAGATGCTGATTCACCCGGCGGTACTGAAGCCGCCATTTCACCACATAGAGGAGGTGGTACTGACGCCACCAGGAGAGCCGAGCCAGCCAGCGGTACTGAGGCCGCAAGACGTTTAGTTGCAGAGCCAGCCAGAGGTGGTACTGAGGCCACCAATATTCATTTTGATAGAGATGTTGTCTTTCCTCGAATAAATGTATCTCGGAACTCTGAATTGAATAAAGGAAAAGGTTTAGTTTATTCTGATCCCACTGTGATGAATGATGTTTGTAAGGATCCAGTCATTGAACCGACTAGACCTATTCCTAGTCCTTCATCTGAGAAGGACCCTGTGATCCCCTTTCCTAGAGCCCTTGAGTTAGGGAAGGGGAAGAAAAAAGAAAAAGACCCAAAAAAGAGAGAGCAGGAGGAGTTCAGCCAGAGCATGATAGACCGATTTCACATCCAGCTGACCCTCAATGAGGCTTTGCAGCACATCCCTCTTCTTCAGCGAACATTGAGAGACAGGACCACAGTCAGGAGGACGAAGAGGAACAAGACCGCAGAAATTCATGTGCTAACAAAAGCCACGTGTTACGCGATCCAGAACCATCTGCCGACTAAGAGGCCAGATTTAGGGGCGCCGTATGTCAGATGTCATATCAGTGAGCAGAGGTTCGACCGTACTCTCTTAGATAGCGGATCGTCGATCAACCTTCTTCCGGCAGCCCTTCTCCACCACTTAGAGTTGGGCACTCTTGTACAGAGCAGGACATACCTTCAGTTTGCTGATCGGTCTGTCAAGAGGCCAAAGGGGTTGTTACGAGACGTTGTCGTCACGATTCAGGGTTTGCAATTCCCCGTGGACTTTGTCGTACTGGACATGGAGACCCCTGACTCGTTGACCGATTCCCCCATCATCCTCGGTCGCCCGTTCTTGGCCACAGCCAAGGCAGTGACTGACCATGACAGTGGGAAGGTGTACTTTCGCGTCCAGGGCGAGAGTATACAAATAGAGACGGTTAAGGACCACAGAGCCAGATCCAGATCCCGCTCACGTGGCAGTACGGATTCAGAGCAGCTGACAGACGCAGAGCCAGACATCCACCAGGACTGTGATTTTGTGATCACAGATGATGAGGCAGCTTGGGCAGATCCTGCAGCACAGACCATCCTCTCATATTCAGATACAGCTGATGCAGAGATGATAGCAGAGGATAGTCTGGAGAGCACAGCCCTGGTCCAGGATACGATTGAGTCAGCAGAGTCGGATCTCGATCGCGACACGGTTTCCAATGATGGTGGTACTGAGGCCACCCTGCTCTATGGTGGTGCTAATGCCACCTTGTTCTCCAGTGGTACTGATGCCACTGAGTCTGATATAGATCCCTCGGATTCAGAATCTGAGTGGGCAGATTGTAATGATCAGATGCCAGATCTGGATCCACCTGAGCCTATAGATGAGGAGGAGGTAGAGGCAGAACAGATCAGAGACAATGTAGAGGACCCGCCTTCTCCAGATCCAGTTTGTGAGAGTTCATTATCATTTTCCCAGGCAAATTTGGCAGAATTGTCCGCATACACACATCTTCTTCAGAAGCCAGATTTGCCAGCACCCAGCTGTCCAGAACTAAAGCCGCTCCCTACTTCGCTAAAGTATAGGTTCCTTGCGGGAGAGTCTGAGATGTACCCAGTCATCATCTCTGCAGATCTGACTGGAGAACAAGAATCCCGTCTGATGGAGGTTCTTGAAAAGAACCGCAAGGCAATTGGATGGAGCGTAGCAGATCTCCATGGGATTAGTCCCTCATTGTGCTCCCACCATATCTATCTCGAGGAAGGGGCGAAGCCGTCGCGTGAGTTCCAGCGGCGACTGAACCCCAACCTACGAGAAGTTGTCATGAAGGAAATATCAAAATGGTGGAGTGCAGATTTTATTTATCCCATTTCCGACTCCAAGTGGGTCAGCCCCTTGCATGTGGTGCCCAAGAAGACGGGCATCACGACTGTGATCAGTGAGTCGGGAGAGGAGATTGCTACACGAGTACCCACCTCTTGGAGGGTTTGTGTTGACTACAGGAGACTCAACCAGGCCACCAAGAAGGACCATTTCCCCCTGCCTTTTATTGACCAGATCATAGAGAGACTGGCAGGGAAGAGCCATTACTGCTTCCTGGATGGGTACTCGGGCTACAATCAAGTGGCCATCGCTCCTGAGGATCAGGAGAAGACCACCTTTACCTGTCCCTTCGGTACCTACGCTTTTCGACGCATGCCATTCGGGCTATGTAACGCCCCTGCGACTTTTCAGAGATGCATGCTGTCGATCTTCTCGGACATGGTAGGGGAGTGCTTGGAGGTCTTCATGGACGACTTCTCGGTTTACGGCGACGATTTCGATTCCTGTCTTGACTGCCTAGACCGAGTACTCCAGCGATGTATTGCCACCCGCTTAGTTCTGTCTTGGGAGAAGAGTCACTTCATGGTGACTCAAGGGACGGTGCTTGGCCACATCATCTCCAACAGAGGCATGGAGGTTGATCCGGCCAAGGTCGATGTCATTAGGAAACTCACACCGCCGTCCAATCTGAAGCAGTTACGGTCATTTCTGGGGCACGTTGGTTTTTACAGGAGATTCATTCATGATTTCAGCAAGATTGCCCGACCGTTGACTGACCTCTTAACGAAAGACACCGAGTTCCTTGTCGATGACAAGTGTCTTTCGTCCTTTGCGACTCTCCAGCAGTGCGTAATTGAGGCTCCTGTCCTTCAGCCACCCGATTGGTCTCTCCCATTCGAGATCATGACGGACGCCTCCGATTTTGCCGTAGGGGCCGTGCTAGGACAGAGGAGGGATGGAGTGCCATTTGCGATACACTATGCTAGCCGCACATTGGATTCCGCCCAGCGGAATTATACAGTCATAGAGAAGGAGATGCTAGCAGTAGTGTTTGCCCTAGATAAATTCAGATCATATATCATTGGATCAAGAGTGACCTTGTACACAGATCATACCGCCATCAGGTACCTCATGTCAAAGAAGGATGCCAAAGCCAGACTGACTAGATGGATCCTTCTACTCCAGGAGTTCGACATTGAGATCAAGGATAAGCCTGGAGTCAAGAATGTGGTGGCGGATCATTTATCCCGATTAGAGCAGCCTGAGGATTCTGAGCAGATTGATCCCATTTGTGATACCTTCCCAGACGAGGCGATCCTTGCTATCGCCTCACTCCCGTGGTATGCCGATATTGTGAACTTTCTCGTTGCTGGGAAAGTCCCACAAGATTGGCCCAAGCAGAAGATTGAGACCTTCCTTGCGAAGGCCAAGTACTACCACTGGGAGAATCCCATCCTTTACCACGAAGGAGGGGATAGCATCTGGCGTCGGTGTATTCCTCAGGAGGAACACCATAGCGTCCTCACTTACTGCCACAAGCTTGAGGCAGGAGGACATCATTCTGGGAGGAGAACGGCACAGAAAGTGCTCCAATCCGGTTTGTGGTGGCCTACACTCTTCAAGGACTCTGATGAGTTCGTGAAGAGGTGTACTGACTGTCAGAGGATGGGCACTTGTGGACAACGTGATATGATGCCGATGCAGCCCATTCACTTCTGTGAGGTTTTTGACGCATGGGGCATCGATTTCATGGGTCCATTCCCTAAGAGTCAGGGATTTGAGTACATTCTGTTGGCCGTAGATTATGTTAGTCGTTGGGTTGAGGCTATCCCCGCCCGAGCCGCAGATGCAAAGACAGTTTGCAAATTTTTGAAGAGGAACATCATTATGCGGTTTGGGGTTCCACGAGTTCTTATTTCTGATGGGGGATCTCATTTTATCAACGACCAGGTGAAGGCACTTGCTAGAGAGTTCGGCATAGACCATCGTGTTGCTACACCATACCATCCACAGACGAATGGGCTAGCCGAAGTATCGAATAGGGAGATCAAGAATATTTTGCAGAAAGTCGTCCGCCCTGACCGAAAGAATTGGTCACAGCTTCTGGACTCGGTCTTGTGGGCATATCGGACGTCTTTCAAGACTCCATTGGGTACATCTCCCTTTCGCCTCGTGTATGGCAAGCCTTGTCACCTACCAGTTGAGCTGAGGCACAAGTCACTCTGGGCAGTTACAGACATATTGATGGATCCAAATGGTATAGGAGACCAAAGGAGGGCAGAGTTAGCCGCCCTGGAAGAGCTTAGAGATACAGCTTTCTCAAACAGCCTACATTATAAGGAGAAAGTCAAGGAGTGGCATGATTCTCATATCAGCCACAAGCATTTTGAGATTGGACAGAAAGTATGGTTGTTTGATGCGAGGCTTAGATTATTTCCAGGGAAGCTACAGAGCAAATGGAAAGGACCTTACTTGGTCAGAAAGGTACACGATAACGGTAGCATTGATATATCTGAGTTATCTTCTGAGAGTACCTTTCGAGTGAACGGCCAGCGGCTCAAACCATTTCTAGATCATGAGCCGCGGGACGTTATTTTTGCTGCAATTCATTTTGCGTGAGATGTGGTCTTTTGACTCACATCTTGTACATCTCACGCCTGATTTTCACTGTTCCTCCGCCTGTATAGATCCAGTTGTCCATATCATTCTATTCTTTAGTCCCACATCCCATCTCTCATCTTGTGATTATGCTATACTTAGGGTGTACTTTACCCTAAGTATAGGGGGGATGTAGGACCTGCGAGTATTCTTTTCATTCTTTCTGCTCTTGTTTTTGCTGCCTATACTTAGGGCTATTTTACCCTAAGTATAGGGGGGGCAGATTCTGTATATTCTTCACTCGGCTTTCCCTTCATGTACAGCTTTCTATACTTAGGATTAGTTAATCCTAAGTATAGGGGGAAACCACCGAGTTCCTCTTATTCTATTCATTTATTCGTCGTTGTAGTATACCATTCCTTTTCACTTCCCTTTTACTAAGCACGAGTTATGTCTTTTTCATCGCTCTTGATCACTCTGAGGACATCGTTCGAGCTAAGTATAGGGGGGTGTGTATATATTTCATATATACTTTAGCCATAACTCGTACTTTGTGTGAGCGTGTTAATAAATAAAATGGCTAAAAATCACAAAAATTTAAAAATTTTTCCATGTACATAAACCTCTTTTATTCTTGCACATACATAGCTAGTGTACAAAGTATTTTTGTAAAAAATGATTTCAAAAATCTTTTGTGTAAAGCTTGTGTAAATATTTTTGTATCAAAATTATGTATATAGTACAAAATTTTTTCAAAATGTTTTGAAAATCAAAAGTTTGCAAAAATCTTGTGTAAATGTGTGTAAATATCTTTTTGCAAAAACCTGCACTTCATGCATCATTCATTCATGATTTCAAAACATTTTTCAAAATTTTTGCATGATTGTAAAATATTTGTAAATAGCATCTTGTGTACATATATGTATATAATTTTTCCTGGATAAGAGTTGACATTTAAACCAAGCCTGGAATTAAATTGAGAAATGGAGCTTGAAAAGATCTTAATTCACTTAACTTTAAGAGGAACCTTGTAGGACTTAGGGTTAAGGCTTTTCAGGTCCATAAGGACTTAATTCTTTGAGTCCACTAGGCTATGAGCATATGTCATCTTGATGAGCCCAAGTAGAGCACTTAACAACACACGCATGACTCTCAGAGACAATGGCTTAACTTGCACCTGCACTTTACACATGGCTCTCCATGGATGAGGTGGTAAGGAGGCAGTTTCCTTTGGCTTGGGGTAGCATATGAGGGTAGTACTTCTAGGCGGAACCTCTCTTCTTCTTATAGTGAAGGAAGTGCACCTCAACTTGGTCTAGTGGTGTTGAAAGCTAAAGACAGAAGCTGTGGGTTGCAATAAAGCTTCAAAAGAGGGATAGTCTACTGGCTCAAGGAGAAATTTCTTATATATGCTGCACCATGTAGATATGTTGTACAGAAGTTGTTGAAAAAAAAAAAAAAAAAAAAAAAAATGCAAAAATGCAAAAAGAACTCCAAAAAAGTGGTGGGTCGGATTGAAAATTTAATAACCCCACCGGAGTGTAAAGATCTCATGAAGCTTGCAGCGGGAGACTTAGCTACACTGGCTAGGCTTCCAAAACTCTATACTTCTACCCCCTCTTCTTGAGCCGGTTGCACTTGAACTTAGAAGGGAATACCCCGCTTCTCGAGGAAAGAGTTGCTAGACTGAGGCATTAGAGTTACCAGGTTGAGGGAAGTTGTTTCTTTGTCACTTCTGAGATGGGGAGCCACATATCACTTACACCGCAAGGAAAGATTCATGGTCATTAGAGTTTGTGTATGTAGACTTGTTCTGATCTGGTTGATTGAGGAGTCTTGCCCATAGATTGGTGGAACTTGAAGGCTGTTGAGTTTTAAGCTTAAGTCCAAATAAGGTTCCGACACATCAATAATCCAAAGATCTGATCGAGCTCCATATTTCAAGTTAATAAAGGCAAAATTTAATAAGTCAACCTTGATCCATGTACATCCTCTTTTTCTTTTTCTTTTTCTTTCTTTTTCACTTCTTTTTCAAATAAGTGTTTGCTAAGGGACTAGCAAAGTTAAGCATAGGGGGGTGATGAATACCCATTCATCACTCTTTATTCTTCTATTTTAGCTACAAAAACCTTTGCAAATACATGTAGATATGTGTAAATACAAATAAATACCAAAGGCATGCATTGTGTAAAAACCTATAATTAGCATGTTTTTGTGCACAAAATAAAAGAATAAAGAGCAAAAAGAAAAAGAGGGAAATATTTAGCATAAATATTGAGCAACCTAACCCAAGGGAGGGCTCAGCATGGGCCTGACCGCATAAAAGCCACAAGTAGAGGGAGATAGGAGCTCATTTGTGTATATCTGTAAATAAATAAAACTATTTATTTTCCTCACCCAAAAAGATACTTGTACATATTGTATATTCTATTAAAAATAAAATAAAAAGATAAAAAAAATCAAAAAGCCAAAAATACCCTTCCTTCACCTTGTGTATAAACCACACCTTTGTAATTATTTAACCCTATAAATAAATTCATTTATTTTCCAAAATTTTTGTAAATATTCTATGGATTATTTTGTGAATATATTAAATAAAAAGAAACAAAACAAAAATCAAATAAAAATCACAAAATTGAAAATACAAAAATACATTGTATTTATACCATGTATATAAAGGTATTCATTTATTTATTTCACCCTTGTATATATGTGATAAAAATAAACTAAAAATATTCTTTTATTCCATATTTCATGTTGTAAATAAATAAAATACAAAATGGGCATAAAAACACAAAAAAAATAACAAATAAAAAAATCAAAAATAAAATTCCATATAGTGTACATATACCTATATATAGAGCTAACCTATTTTTATTTCCAAAAATTAAATAAAAATCACCAAAAAATAGAAAAAAATAAAAGAAAAATATTTCATGTTTTAAGTTTTTCCTAATTCGACCTATTTCTATCCTAAAATAAATGGTCAAAAATCCAGCACACGTGGCCGCCTCTGATTGGGCCACGGGGGAATGTTGACCCCGGTCAACTCCCCCGCGCCCCTTTCCTATTCTGGACCTCGCGCGCCGCGTCACCTTCTCCGATTTATGCACGCGCATCCAGCCTGTCTCGCACTCAACCCCCGCGCCCATACTCTTCGCCGATCATCCCTCTCCCTCGCCGGATCCTTCGCCATCAAAATCACGCCTTCCTTAGCCGTCCACCTCCAACCCTAGACACCCCTGTCACTCTATATAGCCATCACCTCCGCCGCCCTCGCGCCGCATCTTTGGCCCATCCCCTTCTTCCCCGTGACCTCCATCGGCATAGCCTGAGTGACAGCGAGCTTTTGCCCGTGTTGCAGTGAGGCGAGAGGGGCGATTCCATCGATCCGGCGTAACCTCGCCGTCCTTGCTCCGCCGCCGCGTCGAGCACCGAGCTTCAGGCGTTGACGACCTTCGAAGCTACGACCAGGAGATAGCCCATCTCCAGCATAGTCTACTTCAGCCATCAGGTAACCTTAGATCCCTCTAGTTTAGCTTAATTTTAGATTACGCCCAATTCCGACCTCCGACGCATACCTCCGATTCCGGCCACTCCGATCACCCATTTTCCAATCCGACTCGATCAGCACCTTCACGACCTCCTCACGCACCTTCTTCACCCCTCCACACAACCCAGATCGCACAGGATCTGGGAGTCGAGCTCCACCGCCGTCGCCTCGCCGGAGCTCCTTCGCCACGCCGCACCATCCACCTTCACGTCACCTAACCGGGTCGAGGCACTTTGCCCTCGACCCGCGAAGCTCCTTGAATACTTTGCAGGTCCAAAAGGAGGCGTCTGAGGCCCCCCCCGACATCTTCCCAGGAGCTTCTTCTTCGTTGACCTCGCCGGAGCTTTCCAGGGCTCGGCCGAGGCCTTGGCCATCACCATCAGCTGCGGGCAGTCACCAGGAAGCTTCTCCGACCTTCAGGCGCAGCTGAGGAGGGGTGTAGCGCACACAGGAGACCGGCGAAGTTCGCCGGTGACGAGTTCCTCCTCCACCTTCCAGAGCCGTCCGATGAAGCCCTCGCTCCAGATCCAATCCTGAGCGTCCATTCCTCGAGGAGCAGCAGCCGTCGATTCATTTGAGGAGTTCATCCGGACCCTTGATCGCAGAGGAGAGAGGCCAAGAGCCCAGCACCGTTAGATCAGCCACGTGGACCTCTCTCCGCCGTCGATCGAGCCCAAGCGCCGAAGGAGTAAGGGCGCGTTTGATCTCCACCGTCCGATCATCCACGCGTCACCATCGGGCCGTCGATATTAATAAAGGGGTAAATTTCATAGAGCCCCCTCTGTTTGTCTTATTTCAGTTTAGTCCTGTAATTTTAAATTCTAGTTGTTTATTTTCTGGGTCATTTGCATTCTGGACCTCGCACTTTATTTTAATTGCAATAATACCCCTGCCAGTAGAGACCCACGTGCGTCAGCACGTGTATTTTGGGATTTTTGCATTATATGCCCTGTTGTTCTGGATGTTATTCAATGAATGAAAAGTTTTGTTTAATTGCAAATATACCCCTGTGAACACTGATTTGACGCATGTGCGAATTATTTTGGGAATTTTGCAACCATACCCCTGGGTTTTTGATACGAGTTATCAAATAGCCCTCGGACTTGGTTTTTCTTACATTTAGGTCCCTGTGTTCCCCAGACACGTGCTTGGCGCGTGACTTCTTGGGTAAATTGCACCAGGACCCCAGAACTTTTGGGTATTTGCACTTAGGTCCCTGTGCACAGTGCCCCCTTGTTCTTTTTGAATAAAATATCAAACGACCTCCAAATCCAATGAAATTTTGACACATGGCTCCTGTCATGGTGTAGGAATTTCTATGATTTTTGGGGACATTTTTGATTTCATTTATTATTTTTAAAAATTCAAAAACCACTAATTTTTGCTACTGTTTGACTTTAAAAATACCAAAAAAATATAAAATCACCTTTAAAAATTCCAAAAAAAATTAGGCATTGTTGTTTACTGGTTGCTTGATTTTCTAGCCAAGTTTGGCTATTTTTCATCACATAAAAACACTAAAAATTGAAAAACCCCTAAAAATTCATAAAAATTGTAGTAAATAAATTAAAAATCCAAAAATAATAATTAGGGTGCCTAGATTTTCCTTATTCTTTCTAGAATATAGGAAAAATACCTTTAGGGCTTTTTGAGATCCAAAATTATTTTATTTTGTGGTCTTAAGCCTTGCTGGACAGTACCCTATTTTTCTTGCATTGTTTGATTTTTAATAACTATTTTGTCCATTAGAAAAATTCCAAAAATTCACCAAAAACAGTAAAAAACATAAAAAACATAAAAACCATTTTTCCATAATTTTTGCATCATTTGTGTGTCTTGTATAAATTGTTGAAGTCCCCTTGCATTTGCATTCCTTCATTTTCTCATCTTTTAAAAATCTAAAAAAAAAATTCCAAAACAAATAAAAACTAAAAAAAAGACTCTTTGGGATACTTGACTACATCGTAGGCCGCAAGGCCAATCTGTGCTCCTTGTGTTCGACCCTGGGAGCTATACCAGGTTAATCTTATAGCAGACCGCTCTTTCTTGTGCTTGCTTGATCTATTTTGTGAGTGGTTTATTTTCTTGATTTACACATTTCGAGTGACTGAGGACAACGACATTGTGATTTATTTTCCACTTCAGTTGCTCCTTGACTTCTGTGCGATCACGTACGTGCGTGCGTGGGTGAGTGGGTGTATTGTAATATCTATGGAAAGAAAGCTAAATCGAAATTTAATTTGTAAAGTATCTCTCAAAATAGTATACGTGCAATGTTAATGTGTCGTATTCAAACGTAAGGTGATTGATCTAATGATTTGCAAGGAAATCGATCACCATTATTCTCTAACGTAAGGTATTGTATTTGAAGATTAGACATTTCAATATTTATCGTTCTTAGTACAATCTGATTGTTTGTTTTTTAGTTTTCGATTTCAGATTCAAATGTGGTGTATGATTTATGAATGGAAATTGATCACAATTTCTCAGAAGCAATGATGAACGATGCTTCTTGTATGGATTTGGATCGCGGGAAGATCATATCAGAAAGAGCAATGATAATGACTTGCAATTGGATTTGGATGATGAGATCATTATTTAAGAAGTATCAGATTCGAATTATATTGCTTTTGAATCCTTAAAAATAAATTATATCGCATTATGTTACTGAGTCAAATTACTAAATAAATTATACCAAGTTACTGATGACATTTTCCTAAGTTACTGACAATATGTTAGGTATTACTTTCCTATATATTATTCTTATTGGTTCAATTTTATTCACTACTTATGTATCTTACAAAAATACTATGTGTTACTTGTCTTCATATCATTTTTATTGAATCTTTAATATTTTCTTCATTACTTATGCATCTCAATAAATTACTTAAGTTGTTGTAAAGTATTATTTAAAAAGAACATTTACTTGTCCCTTCACTACTTGCATATCTTAACAAATTACTTAAGTGTTTGTAATTCGAATTATATTACTTTTGAATCCTTAAAAAATAATTATATCGTATTATGTTATTGAGTCAAATTAATAAAAAAATTATACCAAGTTACTGATGGCATTTGCCTAGCATTTGCCTAAGTTACTAATAATATATCAGGTATTACTTTTCTATATTTTATTCTTACTAATTCAATTTTATTCACACATTACTTATTTTTCTTAAAAAATTCTATTTGTTACTTGTCTTCTTGTCATTCTTACTAAATTTTTAATATTCTTTTCATTGCTTTCCTATCTTAAGAAATTACTTAAGCGTTTGTAAAGCATTACTGATTTAAAAAGAACAGTTATTGTCCCTTTATTACGTATCTTAAAATTTACTTAAGCATCTGTAAAGTCTTACTGATTTAATAACGCAAAGATATGTATGAAGTTAAATCCATTATCAAAACAGTGAGATGTTATAACATTTGTTGAGGAACATAATCAAATTATATTTCCAAGTAAAAAGTACTTAAGACTTAATAGGAGATTCAGAAAGGCTATAAAGGGTTTGGTATCTACTATGTCAGAAGTGAACATTCCTACAACAAAATAAATAACATTTTTGGACAAGCAGAGTGGTCATCTCAAACGAGTTGGTTGCATAGATAGGGATATTTACAATTTAAAGAAATATGAGAAAAAAAACTCGATGGGTGTGATTCCATTATGTTCTTGGAACACCTTGAATATTGTAAGAGTTTAACACCGGATTCATTTTATGCTTATAAGGTTGAAGAAGAGGGATGTTTGACCCATTGCATGTGGATAGATTCTTATTAATTAGAAAATTATAAACTTTTTGTGATACAATTATGTTTGATACCACGTGCAATACGAGCAAGTACAAGCTTATTTTTGCATTGCTTTGTGACCTTAACAATCACAAATATTGTGTTCTTTTGCAATATATTCTTAATAAAGGAGATAAAAGATTCTTTCATATGCCTTTTTCAGAATTTTATGGAGGCGATAAAAGTTGCTTCTAAAACAATGATGACTGATCAATGCATATCGATTAATGTCGTTATAAATGAAGTTATTCCTTATACAAAGTATATGTACTGTAATTGGAACATAAGTTCAAAAATGAAGAAGATGGTTGGTTTAATAAAACAACATAAATTGTAATCTCAGCCATCAACAAGACCATAAGGAATGTAGAAGATGAACACTGTAAGGTTAAATAGAAGAAAATTGTAACAGATTGCAATTTAGATAAAATTACATAAGTACAGAAAATGTATCGGATTAGGAGGAAGTGGGTTCATATCTTCTTTAGAAGTCATTTTTCTGCGGACATGAATACAACTCAAATGAGTTAGAGCACGACTGCTTTTTTGAGCTAAAATGTGAATGAAAGGAATGGTTTGTATGAGTTCATGACAAGATTTCAAACTATATTTCAAAGATTGAGAGAGAATGCAAACAAGATGGATAATGATACAGAAAATAAGAAGACTAAGTTGAAGACACTATGGAGTATTGAAAAAAAATCAGAACATTTCACGAGGACATTGTTCTACATTGTTAAAAAAAGAGCTTGATGAATCAATTGAATTGAATGTGATATTGTGCCCGATAAGTGACGAAACTTTAAAATTCAGAGTTTATCATATTGGCAAGATCAAAGATTTTAACAGAGTATTTTTTCATGCATCATCTAGAAGTTATAATTGCGATTTTTCAAAAACAGAATTAATGGGCATCATATGTAAACACATCGTCAATGTTTTAAAACATGCAGACGTGTTGGAGGTTGATACTTCTCTTCTGATGAATATGAAAGAAAGATATTAGGATAAATGATTATTATCCATTATATAGGAGCATGACAAAAGAAGATGCCAGCAGTCTGATAAGAAACTTGTCAAATAAACTCATTAACGAGGCTGATGGGAACCAAGAAGTTTATGAAATTATTAAAAAATCCTTTATAGATGCAGATGCATCTATTAAAGTTATTAAAAATAAAGAAATAAAGTGTTGTGACACAAACATGAAAAAGAGTAACGAAAACATTCATAAATCATACATTATCGTGAAAGATTCTAATGTACTTAGACCAAAAGGATGTGGGAAAGGTGGAATACCAAAGGGAAGCACAAATCGTCTGAAATCTAAAGGGAAGAACATGGAGTAAAGCGAAGATAATGCAGATTATGTAATAAAGTAAACATTGGACTAGATTCAAGAAACTATCCTTCAAAGTCAATAATGGCTTTTCTTTGTTCCTTTTTTCAATGTTTGTTGCCCTTTTTCATGCTGGTGTCATCAACATTTTTCTCTTTATTCTTAATAACCTTACATGCTTCAATTGCATCTATAAGAATTTTTTTAATAAATTCATAAATTATTGGTTCCCATCAGCCACGCTAATGAGTTCTTTTTACAAATTTCTTAGCAGACTGTTGTCTTCTTCTTTTGTCTTGCTCCTATATAATGGATGAAACCATTTAGCTTAATATCTTTCTTTCATCTATTCATTAGAAGAGAAGCATTAACCTCCAACACGTCTGTATGTTTTAAAGCACTGACGATGTGTTTACATGGGACGCCTATTGATTCTATTTTTTGACAATCGTAGTTATAACTTCTAGATAATACGTGAAAAAATAATCTATTAAAATATTCAATCTTACCAATAGGATAAACTCTAAAATTTGAAGTTCCGTCACTTATTGGGCACATTATCACATTCAATTCAATGCCCTCAAGCTCTTTATTAACAATGTAGAACAATGCCTTCGTGAAATGCTCTAAGAAATAATTTTCAATACTCCACTGCATGTTTAACTTATGCTTCTTATTTTCTGTCATTGTCAATTTTGTTTGCTCTCTCTCTCTCTCAATCTTTGAACTGCAGTTAATTTTGGCATGAACTCGTACAATTTATTTCTTTCATTCACATTGTTGCTTAAAAAAGTGTCCATGCTCTCTCATCTGAGTTGTATTCATGTCTGCAAAAAAATAACTTCTCAAGAAGATAGGAACTCACTTCCTCCTAATCCGATACATTTCCTGTGTCCATTTCTTTTTCTCTAAATTACACTCTGTTACGATTTTCTTCCATTCAACATTGAAGTGTTCTTCATCTTTTCAATTCCATGTGATCTTGCTGAAGGTTGGGATTACAATTTCTGCTCCTTTTGCTAAACCAACACTCTTCTTCATGTTTGCAGTTATATCCCTACCACAATTAATATGTTTTGTATGAGCAATAACTTCTATATAACCACATTAATCAATCAGCATTGATCAGTCATTATTATTTTAGGAGCAACTTTTACTGCCTCCATAAAATTTTAAAAAAATCATACGAAAGAATACTTTGTCTCATTCATTAAGAATGCCTTGCAAAAGAACACAATCTTTTTGTGATTGTTAATGCCACAAAATGATGCAAAAATAAGCTTGTATTTGTTCTATCGTGTGTGCTATCAAATGTAATTGCACCACCGAAAAGCTTGTAATCTTCAAATGAAAAGAATCTATCCATATGCAATGGATCAAACATCTGTCTTCATCAACCTTATAAGGATAAAAGAAATCTGATGTTAAACTTTTACAATATTCAAGGTGTTCCAAGAGCATAATGGAATCACACCCATTGATCTCTTTCTTATCATCTCTCTTTAAAGTGTAAATATCCCTAGTTATACATCCAATTCGTTCAAGAGGATCACTCTCCTTGTCCAAAAATGATATTTATTTTGTTGTAGGAATGTTCACTTCAGACATAGTATATAGCAAGTTCTTTACAGCCTTTGTGGATCTTCTATTATGTATTAAGTATTTCTTTATACTTGGAGATACAAGTTTATGATAATGTTCCTCAACAAATATTGGAACATCACAATGTTTTGATAATGGATGTAATGTAACACATCTTCTATCATGCTTTTCAGATATTGAAAATTTCCATAAAATGCTTTTCATAAAATAATTCACAATCTTTAAGGCTTGCAAATAAAAGACCTTCACATCGGATAAATAGCTAGATACACAGAAGAAATTCTTGAATCATCATTCACTAAATCATGAAAAAATCTGAATATGTATCAATTAATAATAAATTATTTTTATTTAATATGTTAGCTACAATATGCACATTATACCAACTAAGTATATGTTAATTCATTATATTATAGTTAAATGCAATGTTTATATGCATACAATATTATAAAGTATCAGTAAAGCAAACTCTTATACAAGTAAAGCAAAACAAATTGTTGATAACATAATAAAAATAGCATCAGTAAGTTGTTGATAGCATAAGCATATAAGATCAGTAAATTTGAAACAAAAACAAATAAGACAAGTAACTTTCGCTTTTATATCAGTAATAGATTGAGTTACATACGTATTTTAATAATATATGCAACTAATGGGGCGACAAGTAATTGTTGTATGTAATTCATTAACACTTTACAAAATGTATAAAAAATTTGTTAATATACGTAAATAATGAAGATAATAAATTAATAAGTAGTAACACATTATGAATAATAAGTATTTTATTAAAATTTAAAATAATTTGTTAAAATGCGCAAGTAATGAAGGGATAAGTAACCATTGTTATTAAAACAGTAAGACTTTACAAACATTTAAATAAATTCTTAATAAGTAATGAAAGGATAAGTAATTGTTCTTTTTAAATCAATAGCAAACACTTAAGTAATTTATTAGATAGGTAAGTAAAGAAAAGAAGATTAAAGATTCAGTAAGAATGACAGGAAGACAACTAACACATAGTACTTTCTTAAGATACATAATAAACTAGTGAATAAAATTGACATTTGCCTGTTCCTCGCCTCGCCAGTGCATGAACCATATTGCATCGGCAAGTACCTACGGCATTTTTGACATTGTTGCGACTACTTGAAATATTTAACAAAATATATGAATTTGGTGATCACGTATTTTACCATTACCCAGCTAGATATTATAGATGCAGTTGGTAGAGCAAGTAAGCACATACAGCAATCCATAATGCAGACATTAGAAGGATGCACTACTTTTCATGCACTGCATAAAGAGCCCACATGGAAAAGGGCTTTTCTATACCTACCACGACCGCTTAGATATTTGTTCTTGTTCTAATGCAGACTATGCTAGCTATACCTGGTGACGACCTCTACTACTGGATTACCATCGTTGGGAAATCTCATAAGTTAGGAAATCAGAAAGAATCCAATTATTGCTTGATCCAGTGTTGAGTTCAAATATGAAGCTATGACCCAGGCAACTTGTGAGCTAATTAGGCTAAGTAAATTGTTCGAAGAAATTAGATTCCCTACCACAATTCTATTCCTCAATATTGTGACAACTAATTGGCAACATGTTTTGCCACTAATTCAATCCCTCGTGAACATGACCAACATATTGAAGTTGATTGTCATGATATCAAAGATGTGGTTCGCCAACGGAAGATTACAACGTAGTATATCTCCTCTGAGCTTCGACTTGTTGATTTCTTTACGAAGGCACTTCCTCAAAAGTGGCAATCCTTTCTTGTCTTCAAGTTAGCATGATTAATGCACATGCGCCAATTTAAGAGAGAGAAGGCATATGCGGCAATGAGGGGGTCGGCAGCGGTGCAGGATCAGGATGAGCAGTTATGTCAGGATATGAAGATTATTTGGGCGGCCAGGATCCCGCAAAGAGTGAAGATCTTCTTATGGTGTCTTAGAAGAAATCGCGTTTGCGATAAAGCAAGGAGGGGAAGACTATTTGGCTTGGAGGACACGTGTTGTGATAGGTGTGGGGAATAAGCTGAAGATACGGACCATCTGTTCTTTGGGTGCACGACTTCGATGCAGATTTGGAGGGACTAAGTTAGATTGGGTGGAGACCAGTGGCTTGGAGCTGTTCTGGAGATCGCTTCGCGTTGTGGGCATGGGTTCGTCAGATGACTGCTCCAGGCCATTTGCGGTACTTTGGGTTATTTGGCTTGGGCGGCATGATCTGATTTTCAAAAATCAGAGGTTTTACTCTGAGAATGTTGTTTCGCATTGTATGGCCATTTATAATTTCTGGGCCTCTTGCTGATCTTTATATTTGAATACCATATAGTTGACTCCCGACTCGGGAACACACCCTCTTTTCAGACAAGAGAGAGAGAGAGAGAGAGAGAGAGAAAGAATTTGTGTGTTTTTAGCTGTTTATAGTTTTAGCTTATAGGATCTTATGTAGTCTCATAAATCATAGGATCTCCACCTAAGGATACTCATATAATCTTATCCAAAATGGCAAAATCATAGACTCCTCTCATATAGAAGAGGGTCTGAGGTTACATAAAAGGTAAATACAGATCAAACTCCTTACACAATCTGAATTTGCATTCAACTTTTTTCTCGTAAAGATTTTGAAGGAAGGTACTTTTGGTTTGGGTGGCTCAGGTGCACGTTTTCAACAATTAAAAACAAACGCATAATTCAAGTTTTTCATCTACAAAGATGGGGCCAGGGACTATATCGCTATAAATGACAATTCCAGACCTTCCCACCCCCTCTCATTCACTAAAAGTCAATGACATGGATGCACGAATCCATATTTAGGCCTAATAACTGCTTTTTTTGAACACCTGAAATTTCCTTTCCAGAAGAAAAATAAACATCATAAAAATCCAGTTTTTCTTATGATTTTCTTTAAAAAGATGAACTTTATGATTCTCGTTAGCATTGGGGGACTGGGGGTTGTTTGGGGATATTACCCGACCATGGTCATCTTGAGGGAGGGCTTGAGGTTGAGGGTGGAGAGGAGGAGGGAGTCGTCGGAGAGCTTCGCCCCGAGCTTTGGATATAGGAGCTTCTGGCGTTTGGGCAGCACTGTCGTGACCTCGCAAATCCGCCGCTTGAGCTCGCCGACGGTGTCGTCGCCGCAAACCCTCACGGTGTACTCACGCCCGCTCCACCGCACCGTCAGCGTCATCTCCTCCGCACCCTCCACCTCCGAGGCAGCCGACATCGTCTCCGGTGGGTGATCGCTGCTACAACTCTCGACCTTTTGAGGAGGAGGTCGATGTATCTGCGACGACTGTGGGGGTTTCGTGGCTTTTGATTGTAGTTTGGGGTGTATATAAGTTTGCTTTTATACTCGAGATTGTAATTTTCACCATCGCGATTTTCCACATAACAGATGTCTCACTCGTACTAAAATGTGAACTTCATTCCTTCGCCAGAAGATGTTCCGATTGTTCCCAACGTCAATATTCATCCTCTTCTAATTGCCACTAAAGTTATTTAATTGCCCATTTACCATGATCTTTTCAAACTAAATTGGTTGCTTCGTATTTTGGAATTGTAATACACCGGCAGATGCTCCCTGATGGTGGGGTATTTTGGCTTGGTTTGTCTACGTCAAATATAGGGGCTACAATACAAATTATGCATCACATGTGATGGGGTATTTGGGTTTGGGTAAGGTGAATGATGCGTTCATTAGCTTGCTTTGGTTGTTGGTGTACATCGGTGTAGTTTTTATTCCAACCCTTTCAACCATGCACACAGTTTACTATTCACGGAAGTACCCAACTCAGTTACCAAACTGACTCTAGGGTTCGTTTGGTTGCAGGGTTGGGTTGGGCTGGGTGAATAGTAAACTGTGAGGAGGGGATACCCCTGTGAATAGTACCCAACCCAGCCCTGTCCAACCCTGCAACCAAACGAACCCTAAGGGCGCGTTTGGTTGGGGGTGTGCCCCGGGTCGATGGGGGTCACCCCCTCCCAACCCCGTGCGCGATACCGGTTATTAGCATGTTTTGGAGGTGTTGCGGCATGTGGGTTCTGACGAGTTCTGACGCGAATTAATGCTGGGCTGAGGCGCCATCACATCCATTTCAGACGGGCTTCATCTCGAAGACACCGCCATCACGCCTTCTCCCCCAAATCCGCCGATGGGCCTCGCCCTTTCCTCCATTGACGACCTTCCCGCATCAGCTTTTTCAGCAACTTTTTCGCCTTCGAGAAGACAACTCGAGGCCCTGAGAAGAGAAATCCGTGATGCATCCATCTACTATTGCATCCTCCATTGACGCTTCCATCCCATCGGCACTCAATGGAGGAAGGCCCGTCCTCATGTGAGTCAACCGCGCCCTCGGTATCCCCTCTACCATTGAGGGGCGGGAGGAGAAGACCGCTGCAAATCGTCGACGATCTGTGGCCCTATAAATTGGGGGCAATCCTTCTTTCGGCCTTGGCAGCGGCTGGAGTGTCACCGGCGGTGGACCTCGTGGAACCAGTGGTCCGAGTGATTACGAGAATACTAGGCAGGTCAGTCGACCAAACTCTTCTTTGTTTCCATGTTCTAGTTTTGGAAGGGTCTCTCCAGTTCGAGCTGTAGCACTTCTGTGTAAACTGCATTGTACATTATCTTGAAAGGACCTGCAACCACGCTTCATGTATAATCTCGGGTTCGAGCTTTAGCCCTTGTGTTTTGGATGGGTCTCTCTAGTGATTTTGTTTCTGTGTATAATCTATGTTCTCGACTACGGTGTGTTAGATTGGGTACTGTTTTGGACAAGGAAAATCGTGGCATCTTGTTCTAAAAAATGGAGTGAGGATTTGATTGCAATCCACTATCAGTTTGCTTCGGATCTTCTTTCTAAACATAGCATGTATATATTACAGCATAGACAGTTAAATACACATATTAAGCTCTTCTCCCATAATAAATACCCATTTTAAGTTCTTCTCCAAGTATAAATCCAGGATAGAGAGAAAACAAAGCCTGTCATTTTATTCGATGTCTGTATATTCCAATATTAAGCTCTTCCGTTGTGATTATCTCCTCACACGTTTAATTAAATTTTGACTGCGGCCATTACATTCCTTAAGCTCCTCCGTTGTGATTATCTCCCAGATTGAATACATTTGTTCTTAATAACATCTTCGACCTGTCCTCCCTAATCCTCATGAATTAGTTGTCTTACTTTGGACTCACCTCCTTCACATGGAGTGAATGGTTGAACATATTCTTTCTAATGATATATTCTTCCTGCTATATTCTTCATGACATATAACTGGTATTTTGGATTTGCGTTCTTCACAGAGAGTGAATGATTTATTAGTTAGAGGGAGTGAATGACAAATGCTTAAAATCGACGAATGACAAATGATATAGTATTCACAGCGAGTGAAAGATATTATCCAAAGCGAGTGAAAGATATACTTGTCGTACTTTGGATTCACATTGATCACAGGGACTGAATGGTTGAACATACTACGATTGTGATATATTCTTCCTGATATATTGTTCATGATTTGTTCCTGATATATTCATCACTGCGAGTGTATGATATATTTCCGGCAGCGAGTGACCTTTGCATTCACATTCCTCACAGCAATTAAAACTTAAGTACACACTCGATTGCATTCAAGTGCACATCATTGATATTACTCTGATACATAAAACAGTGGTTGAGTTGGTTAGTGCTAAACAGTGGTTGAGTGAAATCGATCTTTGTATATTGTAGAGACTTGATTACTACATCCTGTTTGCGCCTCTTTGCTATTTCATGTTACATAATTCCTCTTGTTTGACGATTGAACGCAAGTTTTTTAGATCGTAATATAGTATATGACTCAACTGGTTGCGTATATAATTAAGCGTGATGGCGGGGAGATTCCCACAAGGGGAAAGGCTTCCATCGGAAGGAACACAATGCCCGGGGAACGTCAGTAGTGAAAATGCCCATTGGAACCCAGGTTTAGATCGGATTTTCATTGATGCTATGCTTGAACATGAAACGTCCTGGGCGGGAAGCACATTCACCGTGCCTGGATGGCAGATGATCATGACGAGATTCAATCATGTGGCATGTCTCCACTATACGAAGGCTCAATTGTTGTATAGGTGGAAAAATCTAAAGAAAGACTACGCAGCGTACATATATCTCCGCAACAAGTCTGGATGGGGCTGGGATGGGATTTACAACAGACCGATTCCTCCGTGTGAATCGGCTTGGTTTGAGGTATCCAATACAATTCCATCTTCCCATAGTTTGCTTCTTGTTTTTTTATTGCCCAGCAATCTAATTTGTATATTTCGCAGCTGCCTGATAGGTACCGCAAGTACCGCAACAAGCCATTCCTTTACTTTGGAGACATTCAGCGCTTCTTAAGTAAAGACATTGCAACAGGGGTTCACGCAATCTCCTCTAGACCGCCGCGGGATACTGCAGGGTTCGGCGCATCGACGTCATTTTCCCCTCCAAGCCAGCGAGAGTTAAACTTCGACGAGAACCTCGACGAATGTATGCAAGAACCAGGGATGAGTTCGAACCTAGCGAGGATGTCACACCAACTCTTTCCCGTAAGAGGAGCACGACAGGTGGACGCGCCATGAGCAAGAAGACGAAGAGCGGACCATCGCGGACTGTAGCTGGCCAGGAGGTGCTTAACGACTTCCTGACAAGTTTATCTGAGAAGTTGAATGCAGGCAAGAACGGGCCAGAGGATGTAGCTCTTGCCGCATGCACGGAAATAGTCTCACGCGAGAAGATCTCGACGCCGATGACATAGATAAAATTGCTGAGAGGTTGGATACAGCTGTTGGAAGGAATGCGTTCATGATCGCCCGCTCTCATCCGGAAAAGCTGAAGAAGTGATCGACAGGATTCTCTCCCGTTGAAGACCGAAAAAAACTGCATTTCCATTTAAATTATCTTAGAACTCTCAAACCACTAGCAGTACTCTAAAAACTCCTAAAACATTTTCGTTTCGTCAGTATTAGTTTTAAACTTTGACTATTTAGCTTTCTATTAGAAGTGGTCATTTGAACTAACCATCTCTGGGCAGGACATACAGCATTTTATTCACATTACACGTCAGTCTACAATGCAGGAGATAATTTTGAAACAGGGCTGCCACTTAAACAGGGTATTACTCACGGATTTAGTTACAATGCAGGAGATATATTTGAAAAAGGGCTGGCTTTGAACATGGCATTACATATGATGTGAATTGCCCATAGTTAAGTTCACCTTGCAGGCGAATATTTTAAAACAGGGCTGCCTTGCGTTGCCATTGCAGGAGATAATTTTGAAACAGGGCTGCCTTCATTGGTTGCCATTGCAGGAATAAATTTAAAACATGTACGTTGACCTTTGTAAACAGGTCTGGCTTTGAACAGGGCATTTATATATGCAGTAGAAAATGTTGTGACAGGGCTGCCTTGCGTTTATACGTTGACAGTACAGAATATCATTCGAATTGACAATAATGACAAATGGTATATGCAGGGATTACTATAGATGCTTGACAATTAAGCCATCGTAAACTACAAATGGTAATACATTGTTTGCTGGGTAAATGTAAAAGTGCCTTTCTTACGTACTTTTTTGTTGGTCGTGTGATGTCCTCCTTTGATTGCCTATGCTGGGCCATTGATTCGTATTAGCACTTCCGTAGGCATGTCAACTCGGTCGTACAATCCCTTTGTGGATGTTGGCGACACAATTCTTGCTGCGTGCGTGGGGATAGTGGGAGCTATCGCCATAGAGGAGTGGGAAGCAACCAGTAGACAAATCCCCCGGCCTCTGCATACTAGGCCGCTCACCGGGGGACAGTGGATAAGGGAGATGCTAGATGGTCATGATGACCGTGCCTATCAAAATTTCCGCATGAAGCCCAGTATGCTCAGAAGATTTGCTCGTGTCCTTACGGAGCATGGATTAACACCGACTAGACACATGGATGTCGAGGAGCAGGTCTGCATCTTCTTGTATGCGTTCGCTAACGCGCACTCTAACAGAGTAATTCAAGAGGCCTTCCAACATAGCGCTGAGACGATATCGCGACATATAAGGAATGTTCTTTCCAAGGTACTAACCTTGGAAGGAGAATATATCAGACTTGCACCCCCTGTGACGCCTGATATAATCACATCGAACCCACGATACTTCCCATACTTTAAAGTAAATACCTAAATCCTTTGCTTCTATACTCGCGCTCGATGAAGGTAACTTATGTGAGCATCTTTCAACAGGGCGTTATAGGTGCCATTGATGGGACGTACATTCCGGCTCAGGTCGCTCCCGAGGAACAAGGAGCTTATCGTTGCAGGAAACTATTCACGGCGCAGAACGTTATGGCCGCTGTTGACTTCAAACTTTGCTTTACTTATGTCGTCACGGGTTGGGAGGGCTCTTGTGCAGATATGACGGTGCTGCGGGATGCTGTGGAGACGGGTTCCTTTGTCGTCCCCGAAGGATGCAAGTATTTGGTCGATTGTGGTTACGCAAACACTGACACATTCCTAGCTCCTTACAGAGGATCCTTGTATCACCTTCCTGCATGGAGGGCTCGGGGATGTTTATACGAAAACCACAAAGACCTCTACAACCATCGCCATGCGTGTCTCCGCAATGTTGTGGAGCGGACGTTTGGTGTTTGGAAGAAAAGATTCTGTTGCCTTCGTGATATGCCTGCTTATCCTTTCAACATACAAAGAGATGTCGTTAGAGCTACATGCATTATACATAACTTCATACAACTCGACGGGGGAGATTCGACATCCGATGATGACGAGGAGGAGGTATTGCCTCAGGAGCCCATTGAGGAGCATCATCGTGTTGTGGGCATACTGCGAGACGACATTAGGCGAGGACAGCTTTTGCGCGATAGAATTGCTATCGCAATGTGGAACAACAGAAGAGCGACGCAATCATAGTGCACTTGGTCTTGTATTTTTTTGTAATGATGATGTGATGTGTACTACGTAACCGTTGTCTTCTTGATATTACTCGATAACTATCTTCGCATTCCAAACATGCTATGTGTTCAATATTTCCTTAATTTAATATATGCCTCTTAATTACATTTTCGTCTGCATTTATAGGTGCAAACAGATGGATCCGGCAGCGGATAAATGCAGTTGTGGCTATCCGATGATTCTAACATACGAGGAGGGCCCGCACCATCCATGCCGACGCCTATTTTACATTTGTTCCACCGGTCGATGTGAGACGAGGATTAAGTACACTCGTACTAATCGTAGTTTGCAGAAAGTAGCGGATGAATTCTTCTACATGGCGGACCGTCTTTGGGAACAAGAAAAACTAAACAGGGAGCTTTCTTTGACAGTGGACGCTTGCAGGAAGGAACTGGAGGATAAAGAGCTAGAGCTGAGTTTCATGTACTCTGAGTTGGATGAGGAAAGCGAACGCACATCGACGATGAAGGAAACGATTGACACTCTTCGACTCCAGTTGCACGACGTAGGAATTTCCACCGTCGACGACGACGTAGTCGTCAAACACGTCGTGGAATGATTGAATTTGTAATGCGCGGCAAAGGAAAACTGAGGAAGATAATGTAATCGTATCGTATGCAGGGAAACCCCCTGCTAAATAATTAAGCTCGTCAATTTTAAGCTTATCCCACTTTCTTAATACAAAATTTTCTAGGTTGAATTTTGCAAAAACGCCACTACATGTGACTAAAATCACACTCTCAAATTAACATGAATTCTTTTTTTATTTGCAATCATATACAATCATAACTCAATCATAAATCACCCCACTCCAATCCATCAATACATCACATCCTGTCACATCCAACTCTAACCCAACCCTCTTCTTATCCAAACACCTACTATTACAACTGGGCTATCCACCCTACCAACCCACCCTTACAGGGTTGCCCCAACCCAACCCACACCCCGAACCAAACGCACCCTAAGGGTGCGTTCGGATTGGGGGTTCCCATCAAAAAAATATATATTATACCATCATATCATCTAAAAATCATAAAATACTCAACTTCTACTCACTATTCCAAACTTCAATACAATCACATCACAACAACCACCTACTTTTTCAAATTTCAATACAATCATATCATAATAACTATCAACTTTGTCAAATTCCAATACAATCACATCACACAAACCCTCCCAAAACCCTAAACCCTAAACCCTAAACCAAGTAACATAATGCAATATGATTGTTTTTTTAAAGACTCAAAAGCAATATAGTTTTTTTTTCGCGAAAAGTGGTGAATTACCATTCTATATGACGATCATATGGGCATTACATCATAGTAGCATCACGATCAATCGGTATGACACACGTCACAACAAATCGAATTTAATATTGATACTATTTACCATATAACTGTCACGACGACGAGGAGGGGCGGCAGCGTCAGCGGATCTCGTCTCTTTATCTTCACATTTCTCCAACATCTAGAAGACTAAACCTCTGTTAGTTCCGGCTCCTGTTGGACAACAACAATCGTCGCAACTCCGCCGAATCGACCTCTTGTGCGCCGTTTGCAGGTCTGTAAAACCCCGTCACCAGATCCGGCGCCCACGACATCGAAGACGAGTCCTTCACGCCATCTGCTTCCCCCTTCCTCGCCTTCTCCTCTGCAGATCTAGCGACTGAGGAGGATGCCGCGGCAAATCCACGCCTTCCGATAGCATCGGAGAACGCCAACACAAATCTAGAAGCAGAGGAGATGGATCGAGACATGGCTTGAGATCTATTGTTGGATGAGAAGGGGGTAGAGAAATTAGATTTCTCCTCCCCTCCACTCACTCCGCGGGGTCGCGATTTGAACCTGATACTTTTGAAATAATGTTCTCATCATCCAAATCCAATTGCAAGTCATTCATCATGCACTTTCTGATATGATCTTCTCGCGATCCAAATCCATACAGGAAACATCACTCATCATTGTTTCCGAGAAATCGTGATCAATTTCCATTCACAAATCATCCATCACATTTGAAACTGAAATCGAAAACTAAAAAACAAACGATCAAATTCTTTCAAAAACAATAAATATTGAAATGTCTAATCTTCAAATACAATACATTGCATTAGACAAAAATGATAATCGATCGCCTTGCAAATAGTCAGATTTATCACCTCACATTGGAATACAACACGTAACCATCGCATGCATACTATTTTTACAGTTTTTTTACAAATCAAATGATTTTAATTTAGCATTCTTTCCATATATATTACGGTTCCTAATATTTGGGGAATCGGGACTGAAATGTTAAAATCTAACAGCTGAGATTAAGGGCCCATCTCAGCTTTAATGGACACAGGACCCATTGCATAAAAAACCTATCTATGTACATGTGTGTTTGTGGAGCACATGTGAGAGCACACACGCACGTGTGAGTGTTGTGTGTGGGTGTGTGTGCATGTGTGCATGTGCACGCATGCACGTGTGTGTGCACATGTGTGTGATCCCATGACATAAGACGTAAGTAATACATAAATAATATAAGGAGGAAAGTAATAAAACAAACGTTTATAGAAACATAAAAAAAATTACATAAACTGGTCATTAATATAAGATGCATAGTAATATTACACATAAGAAATAGTACTTGTCTTTTTTGGATTTCTTGTCCTGACTATTTCTTCCGCATGAGATCATCGAATGGGCGTTTTCTCTCAAACCCCCCCCCCCCCCCCCCCCTCCCCTTCTTGCAATTAAGAATGAACCCGACACATTGGGAAGGCCATCTACGACCTCAATGAGCTCAGTCAGACCTCATTGGAAAGGCCCTTTCCACAGGCACGCGCACAGGCACATGATGCATATATAACCTATATGTTCCACTAAAAACTAAAGGGTAGTAGAATTTGATGAGCACTCAATTAAATAGGGACTTGAGTCAGAAACTTTATGGGTTTGTTTGGTTACCGAATTACTCTAGGATAACCCAGTTAACCCCCTGCATTCCTGAGTCATTCCTGGGTTGGAATTCCATCACAAATCAACGTGACATCACATCACATTCTTTATTCGGATCCTCTACCAACCCTCGTAACTATCCAAACAACTACTATTCATAGGAGATTACCCCAACCCATCATAACACATAACCAAAGGAGCCCTTGGTGTTCATGACCCAGTGCTATCTAAATGTTAAAGATTGAAGTTGAACATTCTCGATGACTTTTTTTAACAGCTATAATACAAATAATGTGAAAGGTGAGTTTTTCTAACATTTCCAAAATCTATGTTGAGCAAACTACTAACAAAAACTATTTATTCATTATAATAACGATTAAAGTAATAAAAACTTGATGTCGCTGCAAAGCGGGGCTTGTTGAGCTAGTCATTGATAAAAGTCCATAGAAGATGAGATGAGAGACCCGTCGAGAAAGCAGCTTGGACAGCTTGTCAAGGGAGTAGACGCATGGGTTTAATGTATCAAATTTGGTTTGATCAATCTTTCTGAGAAGCAAGAGGGTGTGCCTATGCATGTGGATCGCGTTCATCTAACCATAAATGAGCAGATATTTACTTCTAAATGTTAATAATTGTACATGGCTAACTACCTAAGGTCGGGTACATGGGAAAAGAATTTTCTAAAAAAATGATCAAAGGGCGACGATCATCACATGTATTAATAAGAGAACAATAAGATAACCCTTTGAAAATCCAAAGACAAAACTTGATTACTGGGAATGCTATTCTATTGTGTAAGCATGAATAGAGCGACAAAGCTCCGTCGCATTCATAGAAACAAAACGACCACATACAATAATGCTACTTTCCCGAAAGGAGAAAGTTAGGTTTTTAAATGATTCTACAAAACAATAATGTTCGACCCTGCCAACTCAGACACCACTAGATGACTGAATTATCCAGAAAACAACAGGATGAACAGAGTGAATCTAAAAAAAACAATATTATTCGTTTCAATTGGAGTTCTTTGCATACTTGAGAAAATGTAATAACTAGGCATGTTATGCGTTATTACTTGGTATAGATAACTACTGTTCTTTGTTTAGCATGTGACGACACATACAAACATCAGGATTGCTTCCATCCAATGTGAAAAGCACCTTGTAAAGTTCAGGACGCCGGCCCCGGAACACCCCCCAACTTTGCCTTTGTGATTTGATCTTGTTAAGATCAAACTCAGCTACAAGAACAGCTTCGTCTTTATCACTTGCAACTGCAACTATTTCTCCAGTTGGGCCTGAATGTTTCATGCATTAGAAAAAATTAACTATGCAATGCAGAGATTGAACAATAAATGGCGTGTTATACTCGTGATACTCCGCCAGTTTAATAGGGCATTCTAAGTCTAATTTGGTGCAATCAGACAAACCACATTAAGTCATTAAAAAATTTTGGAACCGATCTGCTTAACCTGGAAACTCTACGACTCAAACTAATGCAATTTTAAAAATGGACATAAACGAACTGTAATGTTAGCATCTGCTCACTGAAAAGGCAATGAGATGCATTGATATTACCATCAAACAAAAAGAAAGAAATATACCGGCAATAAATGAGTTCCCATAGAATGTAATAGAGCTGTCTCCGTGTTCTGTTGCAATAGTCTCTTTCCCTATACGATTAGAGGCCACAAGAGGAACCTGCATTGGAAAAACAGTATATACTGTGATGGTGAGGTACAAAAGTGTTTATTCAAATATATGGGCTATTCAGAAGAAAACAATTACCAGATTGGCACCAGCGTGGCCTTGCATTACCCGCTTCCAATGTTCCCGAGAGTCGAGCCCGTCATCTTGTGGTTCTGATCCGATTGCAGTGGGATAAAGCAATATCTCAGCACCTTGAAGAGCCATTGCTCGTGCAGCTTCAGGAAACCACTGGTCCCAACAAATGGCTGCCATAGAGCCACAGACCTATGTAAATAGAAGCCTAAAAATTGCTTTCAGTTACTGAAATGATAAATCTATTCAGCTACTTTGTGTCAGATACACATTGCAGGGAGCGAGAAGGTTGTGGTATGCTGTTGCGATATTCGGCCGATTGACCAAATATTCTATTCGGGGAGATAATCGAATAGAATATTGATATTCTATCGATATCCGGTCCAACTCAAATATTCCCGAATATTTGGCACGAATATTCAGCCAACTATTGCAACAAACTGTTTTTTTATTTCTTTTAAGTTCCCATTTATCCCGGTATCACCTTAAATGTTAAAACTCCATGTGTATAATTTGTAATGGGTACTATTGTCTTGGATTCTTATTGATTGATGACCATATTTGTATAAATATATAATAAAAGGAAAGGGATCCTACTCCATGGAGTAGGTAACCTTACCTACTTCATGCTCATTTTTTACCAATTTTTTTATTTTTTTTTAAAATACTTCCATGGATTTTCATCACTATATCCCTCTAATATGTCATTTAAATTTTGTAAGAAACAGAGACTCATATGCCCTCTATCCAGAACATGTCGATTACAACAATTCTAAGACCGTTAAAATTACCTATTCTAGATGGATGGCATAGGAGTCTCTATTTCTGATGAAATTTGAATGGCATATTAGATAGATATAGTGATGAAAATCCATGAAGCATTTTTCAAAACAAAATAAAAAAATGGCAAAAAATGATCACGGAGTAGGTAAGGTTACCTACTCCATGAAGTAGGATCCCTTTCCTCATATAATAATATATATTACACATAATATATATATTAAAAATAATTAAAAATGCATAACCCGAATAATTCCAAATATTTGGATAACAAATATTCTTTATTCAGTAACCCTCCGAATTAATACCGAATATCGACTTTCTACAACACTTTCTAGGAAAAATCTATACAAAAATGCAAAAAAAATTTGGAATGGCAAACTTACAACTATAAATTTTGAGATGATATTAAACACGATGAGATGGGAGAAAGCTTTGCCATTTTTTTATTAACCATGGTGAGATAAAATGCAATTTACATTTAAAGACTATCTGAAAAGTATAGTCGGTTGATAGCAAGTGCATCTAAACGAGACATGGAATCCTCGACAATATAACTCTTTGACTTAGTCTGACGATCAAGGTTCACTTGATGGCAGTGATCCATCAAAGGTTTTAATATTCACTACTAAATGTTATTAGACAATTTCAGTCAACATCAATATGTGACAGATCGGCCAACTTTCTTCAAATTGTAGACGTTCCTCATTGTTTGAGCAACAATTTAAGTAGAGTTCAATTCTGTTACGTTAAGAAGACTGCAGCATTGACTGGTAGAAGTTGCATCAGTGCCAATGAAAATGTTCTTGGAATAGAAAATGTGCCCTGGGATAATTTTTGTATTTCCATTTGTTCCATTTAATTTTTAGGTTTAATAATTAGTAATTGTCTAGAAATCATAGATAGAGCCTGAAGATATGTACTAACAGCGATTGTATCACCTCATTGAACACCGGCACACCCATGCAGACAAATGCATATATAATTTTTAGATGGAAATTTTAAATCAAAATGTACAAATCATGTACGTAAAAAACCTTTCTTTGTTTAGACAAATAAGCTGATTCATCAAAGATGTGGATATTGAACAAGCTTCACCGGATATGTGAGATGATTCAACCATAATATGCTAATCATGAAAATATGATCATGAATTTGTAGTAGTGTATCTTAAGATGAGCCATTTGCTTCTCAAACTCAGCTCCCCGACTTCAAGAGACATTTTAACCCATTTGCAAACGTATATTTAAAACAATCATAAAGATGTGGGAAACGAAATCAAAACGTACCAACACCAATTTTCGCAAATTTAGTTTCGAAGGCCTGCAAATTGGCAGTTCAAAATCTTACTAGTCAGTTTCAAACATAAAGTGTCAATAAAAATAAATACATGGATGGAAGAACTGGTAGCAATAACTTAAAACCGGTATCACCAGGGTTGAAATAGAACTTCTCTTGGTAACCTGGAAGTAAAAAAAGTAATTTATTATTCAACCAGTATTATGATAGCCATGTGGATCTGGTAACAAAAGTTTGCCTGGCCCATCAGGAATGTGCGACTTTCGATACAATCCAAGATCTGAACCATCAGCATCTATTACAGCAATAGAATTGTAGTGCGCATTGTTGTGTTCTTCGAAGAAACTCACAGGTAGAACTACACCCAACTCTTTAGCAATTTTCTGCATTCTGCAATCATCTTAGGAAATGAATAAATGCATACATGCAATTGGTATTTCCTGCCATGCCACTTTTACAGCATGCATGGTATATATCAAAATTTTGTTTACCTAAGAATAGTGAGATTTCCTTTGTAAGGTTTCGCGCGCTGAAAAAAATCACCCCTCTGGGCTTGACAGAAATAAAGGCCTTCAAAAAGTTCCTAGGTTTGATGGGAAGAGTGATTGATAAGGGGTACTTATAATAAATGAATACAGAGAACCTGACAAAAAAATGAAGGTATGAAAAGTACAATATGTCATAGCTCAAACATCACATCCAAGGAAAAGAGAGCCAAAAGGCAATACATGTAAAGTTGATTGGGGAATGCAGTCAATGAACATAGAATCTTGCTTGGCATGTAACTTAATTCATATACATAAACAGTTTTATAGAATCCCACAAGATGTGTGCTTTGTAGTAACTAGTAAGCAACATATAAATCTTGGGTTGAGTAGACTTTAACTTGTTTTCAAGGATCTTCGAGGTACACGTTCCAGTAGATGAGATTTGACATATAGAAAAGCATTGGTACTGGAGCTATCCATAAGTAGTGTTGCGGAATTTAGACAGGGATGTTGTGATCTTCCGATTGGAATGGTGCGATATTGAGAACACTGTCCACAAGGCTAATGTGTGCAGAATCTAATATTTCATATATAAGATAGTGTGCCGTAGGTCTCATTACATAAATAGAGGCAAAGTTAAAGTTTATTTAAACAAAACAAATACACAAGTACCCCAGCATTGAAATACTACCTCTAATGCGTACATCCTAACACTCCACCTCAAGCTGGAACATAGACATCGTTCATGCTTAGCTTGTCTCAATGAGACTCAAATAGATCTATTGAGAGTGCTTTGGTGAACATGTTTTTTTCGGGAAAAAGAGGGCATGATGTTGAGAAGACACCTACCCAGTAACTTCTATATATTTATAGTATAAAATACAAAAAATACAAGAACCAAAAGGTCTTTAAGCTCTTAGCATGCTCAATCATATTTTCCATATACATTTGCTCTCCTTGGAAGACAGAACCATTCCGAGCAAGCCACATGGACCATGAGATAACAGCCTTTCACATTTTGGTTGGACTATTATCACGACCAAGGGCATCAAGGGACTCCCAGAACTCATTCCAGATCACGGTCGCAACCCTCACCACACGCATCGCAGCTCATACCTCCTACCAACAGGGCATCAAAATAATAGATGCTAAGCACTATCATCTGTTGCCGTGCAACGCCCACAGGAGCCATCATACCCAGGGAAGAATCACGCTTTTCTATTTCCCATCATAAGACATCTCCTCCGCAACAGCCAAATGAAAATTCGGATGCGTAATGGTATCTTCCAACTCCACAAGTTAGTGAACCAATCCGATATCAGCTCCTGATCTAGAACCTCCATATGATAGAAAGCCTTGTACACCTTCCGAATAATAAAATATCCATCAGTCCAAGACTAATGATTAATAGAGACATACATTCCCCCACCATCTGGCAATGTCTCAAGCAACAAGAAATCCATGTTGATCCAACAACTTAGTACGAAAGGGAGGCATCCAGTTGCCACCCTCCCAACAATCTATGATGGGAATATCAGTTCAGCCACCAATGCTAAAGGACATGAAAAACGACCCTGTAGAGGTCTGTGTCCAATCTAGTCATCTCTCCAAAATATGAACCTATATCCATTACCTAGAACATGCTTCATGAGCAGCACACACAGAAGTACAGAGCAAATCTCATTCCAGAAATTGACGGGCAAAAGAAAACCAACATTTATTATATTAGTAATTTGGAGTTTGAATTCTGATGACACTTTTTTAGTTAGAAATAGTAATGGTGATAGTTATTCCATATATCAAAGAAAATCAAATTTTGGACTGAATGAACTAGAAGTTCTTTTTCTAATAATTATCTAAATTCGAATTATTTAAATAGTAGATCTAAAAGTGAGAACCGCCACTATTATGTGTATGATACTAAATCCAGCTGGAATAATCACATTAATAGTTGCTAGAATCGAGAGATAAAGCAAAATCCCAAAAATAGAGTGCAAGGTCTTGCATAACAAATCCGAGTCTCCTCGACAAATTCGGGCCACCCACTTCGTCAGAAATGCATGTTTCATTGCCTCCAGGCAGCAGATCCCCAACCCACCATCCTCCTCTGCCAACATGACAGTTTTCCAACTAACCAGTGACATCCCTAGCAATACCCCAGAAGTAACCCAGAAAAATCATCTCATAATCGCCTCCAACATCCCCTTCACCCCAGCAGGCAAAAGGCATGTAGAGTGGAAAAACACCAGGATAGTCGAGAGGACCACCTTCAACAGCACAATGCAACCACCTCTCGATAGACACGTAACATGTCGGCTTGTCAACTTCTTCTCCAGCTTTTCAATAACAAAGTGCCACTCAGATTACTGGAATCTATTACCCACCAATGATAATCTAAGATATGAGGTAGGGAGAGCCCCTCGATGTGTTTGCAATACATTCTCACGGCACGCCACCTCCTCCTTCATCTCAAAAGGTACAAAGGAATACTTAGCATGATTAATCCTCAAACCCGATATCAGCTCAAACAGTTCAAGAATGGTGGTCATTCCCTCTGCAGCCGCAGAACCACCCTCTACAAAGAAAATGGTATCGTCTGCATATTGGAGGGTGGGAATCGAAACCCCTCCAATGCGGAAGCCAACAAGGAAACCACCCTCACCAGTTTTCATCACCATCCTCGACAGAGCATCTGCCACCACCAGAAAAAGTAAAGGCACCAAAGGACATCTTTGCCTAACGCCTCGATGCAGCTGAAAGAAACCACCCTCATGTATGACATTCACCAACATCGCATAGGAAGCAGTCATTATGCATCTTTTCATCCAGGCGATCCACTCACTTGGAAATCCCCAAATAAAATGCAGGGACAATGAAACAAACTGCCACTCAATGCAGTCATAATCCTTTGAGAAATCCATCTTCCATAGAAAGCTTTTGATTTGCTTCTTGCGCCTCTCTACCACAATCTCGGATGCCAAAACTACCACATCCATCATGTGACAATCCGGGATGAACGGTATGTGCAGGATTGATAATCGAGCCAAGCATCTCTCATAATATGATGGCAAGCACCTTTTTCCAAAATCAAATAAACAACATTAGATAGTGCAATAGGGCACAAGTCCTCGACGCACATCACCACTTCCTTCTTGGATAGAAGGAACAGAAGGGGCCGACTTGTTAGACATGTGATCCCCGGGAGAACCATTTCTATAATAAATGTTATTGTAATCTTTTGATGTATCAATAAAAGTTATTGATTTGTTTCACTCCCTATCTGAGATTAAATGAATGGTGCACTTATAAGGTCCCTTGGTACAATTAGGGTTACATGTCATGACCATCTTAATAACCATACAGTTATTCATTCAATGGTTGAACTATAGAGGCTGGTGCTTGGATGATATATAAAGAGTTAGATTGATGACTCAGTGAGCACCGTCAAATGATTATTGAGAAATGATCTCTAACCTGAGAAAGAGATAGCAATCATTCTCTAAAGGTTGATATCTGACCGATCCCATGATGCAGGTCATCTGAATAGGAATAGAGATTCAAAGGTGTCAGATAAGTTAGGTCAAAGAGTTGTATTAACGAGATCGAGATAACCAAGACCTATGCCATATGTTGTCACGATATAAGCACGCATCCTCTGACCGGAGATAGATGTGTTACTATATATCTAAGTATGTACATTAGGCAGGACCATTAGGTTGATGACCTAATCAAGGTCTATACATCGACGAGCTGGTGTGCATACAAGGTCATACGGGTAATACGATCTCTCAAAGGAATCATACAGGTTCACTACTAAATCGAAAGCCATGAGCTCACTCATGAGATATTGGGATCAACCATATTCCATGCACGGTCGTCTTGCTTTGGAAGCATAACAGAATTTGTAGGTATGATATATGTTTTTGGAAAGCATATGATCGATACCAACTCCCAATGATCGAATGAGAAACCTAATGATAAAACCCTGAAAAGCATATTTCAAATATGATCTAAAACTTCAGATTTATTCTAGGTATTCCAGTATTCAGGATGTACTGGTATTAGGAATATTCGAGGGTGATGTGATCATAAACGATTATATAACCATGACACTTCAATTCCGAAGGAACGATGAAACAGGGTTGGATTTTAGTGACTCCTCTCAGAAGATTAGTAATCTGATCTTAGTCTAAATGTTGGACATTGATCTGAATGTGATTCGGATGCAATGAGAAGAATAGATTTACGGTTTGATTTAATCAAACATCTTTGAGAGGTCGCCTAGATCTGGATATGAGATGAGATTTAATTATCAAAGATATGGTTAGTGTGGATATCACTATCCACAATAATCATAAATATTGCAAATATGATTCATAATATTATGGTGAGATTTTATTGTAAATAGGATTTACAAATTAAATATTAATGTGAATTGGATTCACATTGTACAATTAATTTTAAATGTAATTTACATTTTATATCAGGTGGTTGAATATGATTCATAATTGTCAATGGCATGATTCAAATTATCACAAAATAATTTTGAGCTATTTTGGTGAGAATTTACGCAATAATAGTTGTTGCACATGTGAAATAATTGATGAGATATGATATCTCATCAAAATTGGAAGGAGGTAGAGTCCTCTCCTTATTAGGAGTGGACGGCCACATGGAAAATCTCTCCATGTTGGTCGACCACCTTAGTTATGGAAGGAGGCTCCACTCCTTTCCATATTATTCCATATGAATTAGTTTAATTGAATTTAAATTTGTTGAATATTATTCAACAAATTTATTTTCTTTTAAATTAATTAACTGTTATTGAAATGTTTGTACAACAAAATCATGGTCATTGATTTCAATTAGGAGTGCATCTCCACCATCCAATATATAATAAAAGAGAGGCTATTAGGTCTTTCTCACACACAAGTTGAAAGCAACAAATCTCTTTCTCTTCTCATACACATCCAAGAAGCTCTATCCCTCAACTCTAGTAGACGTCTACTTGGTAATTATTGAGAACATCGTCGTCGTCATACATTCGTTGTGTTGTCGGATCGATTGCTCATGGATCTCCATCTTCTTCGGTACTTTATACTCGTGAGGAAGGCTACGGATTTCGTGAGACGAAATCAGGAGGTCTCACGCTCGGATCATCAACTCGGATCGCGAGAAGCATGCGTCTCATCCACGTGCCCTCAAGTGCATCCTTCATTGGCTCGTACATGAAACAAGAGGTATCTTCATTTAGAGACACGCGAACACGCTTCAAGAGATAATCTTGTTACTCATTTATGATCTTGATAAAACGATATGAGAAAGATTCTCATGTCATGTGATTTCATCTTTGTTAAAATTTTTAATTTCCACTGCTCGTTGCAACTATTATGACTAGTTGTTCTTGATTGCATTTGATGCGATCTTCACGCTTCTGTGATGCACTAAGGTCTAACCCCAACCTTCACGACTTCGTCGCTTGAACCCCCCACTCGATTGACGCTCTTCCTTCACCACCTCCAACAACTCCTGACTCGCGAAGTCCTGAAACTCCTTGGTGGACATGTTTATTGCTAGAAGAAATACTATTTGTCTACATTGTTGTAAAAGCTGGCCGGCTAGTCGAGTCGGGAGGTAGCCAACACGACTAGGCCTAATCGGTCATTAGTCGGTCAACCAGACTAATCGGGCCGACTACTCGATCGACTTACATAGAGCTTTTTTTATTTTAAATTCTTTTTACTTTAAAAAAACAAACTTATCCTAATATGCTTAATGTTATATTTAGAGTCAACTACTTTTGTTTCATTATGATAGTATGGAAAATGTACAAATCTATGCAAATATATAAGAATATATGTATAAAAATGATTTATATATTTAACATAATTAGAAAATTCAGAGCAGATTAAATCTGATTAGTCGCTCGACTGTCGATTAATCCTTAGTCAATGACCCCACAGACAGAGTACCGACTATCGATTTCTGCTACCTTGGGTGTCTAGAATGGCCTCTCTAGATGAGGTCTCTATTTAAATAACAATTGACCTCCACATGCTTAAGTGTGCTCATCAAGCATAGATATATACATAGCCACAGTGTTGTCGCACCTCAGCTCCATCAATTTGTCATTAAGAACATAACAAATACAAAAATATGTAAATAACCATCTAAATTGATTGCATACTTATCGTGGCTTGGGCCAGTACTTTGTATTCTCTTCGTACTAGAGCACGATCACTACTTTTTCTCCTTCTCTGTGCGATTAGGTTGTCCACTAGGTATGTGTTAGGTATGTGAAAAAACTTCAATGGACTTCCGATCCACCACATATCCAATGTAATCAACATCGCAATATGCATTAATGATAAGAGACGAACATGTAGTAAAAAGGCTCATTTCCAAGGGTTGCCTTGATGTACCCCCATTACCATCATGGTCGTATACCAACCAGCAAGTGTTGGCATGCTCATGAACTAGATAAGCTTTCTTGTAGCAAGAGAAATATCAAGTCTGGTGATAATAAGGTAGAGAAGGTGATAATAAGGTAGAGAAGCTCTGTTACGGGTCTGTTGTACTTCTTTTCATCAAACAACTTGTCTTCCTCAAATAGCCGAGCATTGAGATTCATAAAGATTTAAGTCTATTTAGCTCCTAAAATGCTTGTTTCTTGTTGTAGATCAACTGAATATTATCTTTGAGACAAAATAAGCCTTCTCATGTTATAAGTTACCTCCAGCTCAAGGAAGTACTTTCAATGACCCTGGAACTTGATCATAAAGTGATCAACTAAAAACTTCTCCCAATCCCCTACATAGCATAAGTCAAAATAATATCATCACGACAGACAAACATAGCAAATGTTCCTTTCTCAGCCCTCGAGTCAAAATGATGACAAGCTTAAAAACCTCCTTGCCTTCCAGCACCTCTAGGAGCTCTTGAAACAAGGTTTTAAGACTATGCTTAAGGACAGATGGCATTTTTTAGCAAATAGAAATTCTGGCGTTCCACATAAACTCGAAACCTTGAGGTTGCTGCATATATATCACTTATTATAAAGCTCTCATATAGGAATGCATTCATTACATCCAGATGATGTGATGTAAAGATCAGTCATTATGTATGGCCAAGGAAAGGATAATCTAGAGAGCGGACATACAAGTCACTAAAGAGAAATTTTCAAAGAAGTTTACACTATATGTCTAGGTGAACCTTCAGACAACCAATCTAGCTCTATATCTAGCTACATATCCATATGGCTTGTGCTTCGCTGTGAAGATTTACCTTGATCCAACAGCCCTGCATTCACAAGTGGAGCCACCAGAGTCCAAATTCTTCTCAATATAAGAGTTATCTCCTTCACAGCCCGCTCTCACTACGGCTAGAGAACATGAGTGTGAGAATTGAGGATCTGTGCTGCTAATAGTCCCTCGGTTTTATCTATAGTTAGAACTGAGGTGACATGAGGATATATCTTAGAAATCAGCTACACTGTGCATTATCAGATCTAATATTGGAAATAAAAAATATGACATGTGGATAAAAAACAAGAAATCTTTTACGCAGAACCTTGCTCCAAGGGAGAGGATGAAATCAAGAGAGAGCCACCAAAAGCTATATATTTTATAATATTTCTCAATGAGTACAGGAGGTATGGGGTTCTTTATATAGAGACCCACGAACACAACTAAGCCCCACATTAAGCAATATGAGACTAACAAAATCCCACACATAAGCTTAATTTCTCAATTCTCCCAACACTCTCCCTTAAGCTGGATCACGAAATGCTCATCTTGGACAATGAGATACTCAATATACAAGCCACGTACAATCTCTCAAATATAATTGCCAAATAATAATGTGTGTGACAGAAACAAGGAACGATACAAACCAGTACCTATAGGCGTATATGCAAAACTAGGTAGAGCCTGTATATCTTCTAATTCCAAGGTTAGCATAATGGTGGGTGCAGATGATTAGGCATGCCTTTATCTAATAGAAAAAGGCTAAGCCTCTTCTTATGTTAGATTATGCCCCCCATGGGCACTCGATTTTCACGTCGCCAGAAGGTCTTCTTTCACCTTGGAGAGATGGTTATATAGATCTCTATAGTGACTCGACAAGTTGACTATCCTTTTCTTCGGGTTGCTCGTATGTTGGATCCTTGCTCTCTCTTAATTGAGTTTTGCTTGGGATAGGGGTTGCCTTTGTCCCCATATCAAGTGGACTATATTTAACGCCTCCTATTTCCGCGCTTGTGATCTAGGGAATCTGCATATATTAAGCTTTAAATTGTTTTGGATATGAAGGCTGAAGTAAGCCTCTTCACTTGAGAGAGTTGTGAGTGCTGCCACCATATGAAGATCTGAACAATGTAATTTCTCATGAAACCTCTCACAAATATGGCCTCTCTCACGTACCGATTCAAAGAATGAGATCTCGATCCCCAAAGGATCTATGTATTGAGCCTTTGCTATGGATTTTTAACATACGTGGTCCATTTTAAGACTTTGAGCCTAAACATGAGTATGAGGACCAATCAACAAAAGACTCATTTGTGAGCCTCACACAAAATATGAAGAAAATCACCAACACTCCCCCTATTACCCATATCCATATGAGAGAGACGGACATTTTTCTCTCCATTTTAGACAATCTTTTCCTTGCTCGTTTTCCTTTTTTGAAAGAAAAAATGGTGATGCATCAAGAAGCGAGATGCTTTCTCCAAAACTGTATATTCACTGGTTAACATTTAACAATTACAAAAACCACAAATCCTATATGACGATATATTGGTATCGAGAGGCTGGAGATATCAATATTAAGGTGTATATCTATTTACCAGGATATCAGTGATATAGGGTATGATACGACAGAACGGTGCATACAATGGCTCTTCAACTTGGGGGTGTCTAGTCGATTTTAATTCATCCCCCCCGCCCCCCTCCCGAGAATATTATTAAGAATTATGTCTCTTATAAAATGTTATTATACTCTTTATTTCTTTGGTTCCAAATATAGCTCAAACATTTTGTTTATGCATAATATCTGATGCAATATAAGTCTTGCATAAACTCCATTTCCAATATCTATAAGTCAACAATCAATCATTGTTTTTAAAAATGCACCTCGAGGCGCTAAGGCGTATGCCTCGAGGCATTTTTCGAGGAAAAACGCCTCGAGGCTATAGCCTCATGCAGCCTCAGTGAGGTGTGCGTCTCAAGGCGCTGCCTCACGTATGAGCTGGTTTTTTTCATTTTTTTTCTAGAATATATTTTTCTTTTCTTTTTGATTGTGAGCTTTTCATCTTTCGTAAATAAGTATTTTCAACTCCTTAAGCTCATGATTCACTGAAATGCATTTTTTAGTTTATTAACATATTACGCTTTTTTTACTTTGTTATGCATGTTTTTTATAAATCAACATGAACAAAAAAATTGAGTCTTGAGTCCCTAAATCAAATACCTCTACTCTTTAATATGAATCAAGCATAAATGCTTTCTTTATTAAAATGTTTGGATGCAAGTCCCTTACTTTGACCTAAATTTAGAAAAGCGTATTTTTGTAAACATGTCTCATCTTTTCTTTTATTCAATCGAGACTAAATTAATACACATTAAAGCATGCATGAACAAAGATGGTCATAACATGCAATATTCAACTATTTTATCCCCCAATCCTTATGGTAAAGTAAAAAGTGATCACCAATTCAATGCATACTCTCTTATCCTTCTCAATTGAATGACACACATATCTCACCTAATTTTGAAAATGGTGTATTACATCTAGTCCCTTTAGTTAAATTTTATTCAAAACTTTAAATTGTGCGGAGAGTTACCCATTATTGTGCTTGTATATCCAAATTTACTTGACTCCTTACAAATTTACAGTCCAAAAAAGGAGAGTTATATAACAACTTGGATGTTAAACCATGATGTTAGCCTTGAAATGTCATGGAGTTATATATTTAATCATAAAATATTTAATTTCTAAAACTTGAAAATTGTAATTACGATTAATTATTATGTTTTATGAAAAATTTCCTTTTACGATGAGGCTTATGCCTCGAGGCAATACTGGAAAAACGTCTCGATAAGCCTCACGCTTTTTAAAACCTTGCGATCAACATTAACAGTTATATGCTTGATATGATAGATATGTGCAATGTAAGGGTCACAGATGACCGGTGTTTATTTAGTGTTATAAGAACTTGGATTGACTACATTTCCAATATCTATAAGTTAGAAAACAGCAGTAACAACAATATGTTCGATATGATCAACATATGTGATATAAGGGTCATAGATGATCAATATGTGTGATCTAAGAGTATATTTGTAAGTTATTTATTGTTCTAAGAACTTGAATGAACTCCATTTCCAATATCTATAGGTCAACAATTAACAGTACCAACGATATGTTTGATATGACCAATGTGTGAGATATAAGGATCATAGATGATCTTTCTGTGTTATCTAATGTATATTTATAAGTTATTTAGTGTTCTAAGAACTTGAACTAACTCCATTTCCAATATCAATAGGTCAACAATTAACAGTACCAGCGATATGTACGAAATGATCAGTATGTGCGATATATGGGGTATAAATGACTGAAATGCACGATATAAGTGTGTATTTATAGGTTATTTGTTGTTTCAATATCTTGGATGACCTTAATCATGAAAAAACGGTAAAAAAACATTGAGCCATTTGACATTTCCACCGATATCGACAATATATCTCGATATATCATTTTTCCGGACGGACCGATACGATATCGATATCGATATGGCCTTCGTTGATCCCATTGGATCCTCGGCTAGCGTGCCTTGCAACATGTTCTACATGGAACCTTTAATTACCTTGTTTCTGGCTAGACGCATCGCCTACAAAACTGTCACAAGCCAAATCTGGACGAACTCAACTCCAACACACTATTGATCCATGGAATCCCAAAAGGAAGAAACACAGTGAGTAAAAACCATGTCCATATCCACCCTCTTCCATAGCTCACTAGATGAACTATAGTAAAAGAACATGTGATCAGTCCTCAAGTGCACACGAGCAACGTTGAGTGACCCGTTACCCCCTATAAGAACTTGGCCTTCTGAGCTCCTTTCACTACATGGTCTCACTTAATCAACCATAAGAGCACCTTGGCCCATACTGAGATACTCCACTTCTTGAGGTGTTTGAACTCCATGGAAACATTACGCAAATCAAAGATTATGACCACGTACAAAGACTTGTACACCTTCTGAAATAAGAAGCAATAATCCCCCCAAGTTCAATGGTCATACCCAACAGTAGGTCTTCCCACCTCAAATTGAACCTCCACTACCACCAAGAACCCGACTACCCTCTGTTTCGACAGCTCTGAACATAACTGAGGGCACCAACCAACCATCTTACGATTTGTCGTCAGAGCGAAGAAACGAGTTACAGAGCACGTCATGCCTAGGCCAATCATAAGTCAGAAATAGAAATCTCAATCCCCTAGAATTAGCTAGAAGAACAATGAGGCCGCAAGCAGCACCTATCAAATACCCCTCCAAAAATTCGATGGCTCACGCAACATCCCCTATTTCCAAGATAAATTCACACCTTATATTCCACACATCATCCATGTCAGCAAATCTAAACCCCTACCCCAGATCCGAGACACCTACTTGGTCAACAAGGCCATGTTCATTTCCTCCGAGCTCCTCACCCCAAGTCCACCATCCCCTTCGCCAATACCACAGTCCTCCAGGTCAACAATGGCATTCCCCGAGTCTTGTTGATAATCGTACAAAAAAATATATGCATCAGGCCATCTAGATGCTTCAAACTTTGATAGATCGTAATTGAGCTGACAAAAAAAGCACATGAATAGCATACAACATCGTATCAAAAGCATGAGACCCCCTCGCCAGCACGACGCTCGCCACCATGTAAGCTTCTGATCCTCTTCTCAATCACAAGCAACCACCCACACTATCTAAGTTACCCTCTTACTAGGAGAAGGCCCAAGCAACTAATCAGAAGTGACCTCTCTATGTCCCAAGAGCTACTATACATGCCTCAATCTCCACCACCTCCATCTCGAAAGGGACAAACTGAGACTTGTCACTATTGATTAGTAAGATACTGCAACAAAGAGATCTAGGATGCACCCTTTGCTGCCCTAGCATCACCTTCAACGAAGAAAATGGTATTGTCTACATATTGATGCAGCGGCACCAGTATGTCCCCAACCATGAAATCATTGAAAAATCCCAATTACACGTTGTTAGAGTTATTGTTTATTTTTTGAGTCATGTAACCCTTCGAGTTCCCTTATGTACTTTCTCCCTTTTTGCTCTCTAGGGTTTCTGTCTATATAAGAGACCCTAAACCCATGGAATAAACACAACACTTCATTCTCTTCTTAACATGGTATCAGTACTATCATAGCAACGATTCTACACCGGGGTTCTGACCTAAATCATATTGCAGCCACCTCTAAGCCTCTCTGATCTTCAAGTGCCTACGCAGGCCCTCCTTCCTCACCTAAGGCTCTGCGTGAAACCTTTCGGCCTACAAGCAATGGTTGTTGCACCTTCTAGGTGCAACAACCATTGCTTGTGGACTGAAAGGTCTGCACCGCAACCCATTCCAACCATGCAAGGTGTGCCTCCAGCCCCAGTAGGTGCGTCAAAAGCCCCTTCAAGCGGCTATTGTACCTTCCAGGTGCACCACCAACCCCGTCAGGAGGCTGCTACACCTCACCAAGGATGCTAGGGCTTTGCCCAGACCTCATGGTGCTCTGCCAGAACCTCTTGGATCCCAGCCCAGCCCTCCAAGGCTCGGTTCAGCCATCCTAGAACGCTGCTCATACCTCCTGGACATCGCCAAGGCCCTTTGGGAATCACCAATCATTGCCATACACTTTTCGCACCATTCTTGGTGCTGTCAGGGTCCCTGAGGACCACCTGATCTGCTATGTATCGTGTTTTCAAACATTCTGCTCACCCAAACATGAGTTCTAAGGCACTTCTCATCCCTCGTATGCATACTTAGTCGATCATAAGACTTTATTCATCTCTGTGACCACCATGGCACCTATTTCTTCTACCGAGACAAAGCCCTTGGCCACAAATATAATGGCACAAAGCACTATTATCAAACTTAAAGGCACAAAAAATTACATGCTCTGGCTTCGTTCTTTCAAGGTGTTCATTAGTGGTTAAAAGAAACTCTATATCCTGACTAAAGTTCCTCTAAATGAGAAGGACAAAGACTGTAACAATTGCCAGACAAACAACTATCAGGTTGTCAACTGCATGACCAACAGTGTCGAGGTACATATTGCCTCGAATCTTCTCTACAAGGACACGGCCAAGGAGATGTGGGAGGATCTTGAGCAAACATACTCACAGAAAACAGTGAAGTCACATCTTGCCGACATCTATAGGTGTATATGGTCTGCATCTCATGGTGATTAACCTAGTTGAGTACTACCGCAACTCACTAACCTGTATGAGGAGCTTACAATCTTTCAGCTTTCATGTTGTACCAAACAGGTACAAGAGTGTCCGAACTAGCAGGTGTATCATTTTCTTGATGTCATGCACTCTCGATATCATGCAGTGAAGCAACAATTTTTTATATCTGATACACTATCAACAGTGAAGATCATTATTGGGCATATTGAGGAACTAGAGACATCTACAACATGGCCTCCTACCTTACCTCCAACAGAGAGTTCTGCACATGTCATATCGTTTGGAAGAGGAGGATAATCCATCTTTTAAGGAGGACGTGGTTGTAACTCTGGTCGTGGTCGTAGACGAGAATTTGGATGTACACATAACTTTAACCGTAGTCGTGGATGAGATACTACTGATCCTCAGTTTCCACGATGCACTCATTGTGGTCGGTGGAACCATCCATATGAAAGATGCTGACAGAAGTTTGGTGTACCTCCCTATCATGCCAATAGTGCCTCTGAGGATGTCTATGATGTGGAAGAGGTATCCATTATTACAAACCCCAGTGGCAAGATGGTACATCTCAATGATGCGGACTACTCATGTCTGGTATAGATTCTACAGACTCTCGAGTCCACTACCTCTTGTGAGACTACTATTGTTTCTCTAGCTACTCCTGCAGGTACAATAGCCAACTCACCATCACTCCTACTCCGACTCGGATCATTAATTCTAAAGCCTCTACTCATCAGACTGGAGAAGGTAGTCTACTAACCTCCTCTGTACCGTCTTCCTTGGTGAAGTCGATTAGAATCACCAACGGGGCTCACTCACATGTTACTACCATCGGAACGATGGAGATCTCCAAAGCTCCAAATGTCTAGGGTTTACTGCACTCCTGATTTTCCTCTTAGCCTATTGTATGTTTATAAGCTTTGTGTTGAGCTTAATTACCATATGATATTTAATGAATTCAATTACGATTTTCAATATATTCGGACGAGGCAGATTTTTGGTAGGGGTCATGAGAAGAATGACATCTATTATCTTGACATATCATCAGATTCCAAGTTTGTTGGTGCCACATCCATCTCCGAAGACCCACTTCTATGGCATCTGCGCCTTGAGCATCCTTCTGCCAAGGCTCTCTCTAAGATGTTCCCTAAACTCTATGTTCCAAAGCCCTTTCAGCGCAAGGCGTGTAAGTTCGAGAAACCTCATCGATCTCCATTCCATGAATGTACTAAGCCCCGTAGGACCAGTCTTTTTTATCTTGTTCATTTTGATGTTTGGGGACCTTGTCCGATCTGAACATTGAGTGGTCATCGCTATTTTATTGTCTTTGTTGACGATCATAGTAGGTCTTCTTGGGTGTATTTAATAAAGTAGCATTCCAGGATTAATAATTGTCAAAAATTTCTTTAAATATGCTAAAATCTCTTTTTCTACATGTATTCAGATCATTCGAACTGACAATACCCTTGAGTTCACTCAATACAACTTGATATCTTTCTTTACGTCTTAGGGAACCATTCACCAGACCTCACATCCTTATCAGTGTTCAGGAAAGCGGTTGAGTATACCGCATACTCGACCACATACTCGTACTTGGTATCCTTGTCGCTTCGAGTATGATGAAACGACCATGTATGCAGGTTGACCTGCATACTCAGTCGAGTATACCCCCATGCGGCTGCCTACTCGGCCGCTTTCTAATAAAAAAATTATGAGCACATTTGTATTTCTTGTAAAGAGGAATGCATGTTTCCATATGCACTTTCAATTGATGCTTTTGCTCATTTGACTTTATATTACTTTTTGTCCCAATAGTTTTGTTCTATGTACCTTCAATTCTATTATAATCAAGAGATATAAAATTTAGAGGATATTAACATAATATTACATATTTACTTATATTTTTAATAATAGAAAATATCATAATGCATAAAACTGCATACTCTTCAGCATACCGCATACTCGTTATGCAGTGACCCCTCCAATTGAATACCGCATGTCGACTGAATGGAGAAGTGGAAAGGAAACTCCAACACTTGCTTAATATTGTTAGATCTCTTTTAAGTTAAATAAATGTCCTCGAGTACTATTCAGGTGATGTCATCATTATTGTTGTCTATCTCATCAACAGAGTTCCTTCTTTTGTTCTCAAAGGGGGAACTCCATTCTCTTTACTATACGTTACTGGGTCTCCTTTTCCTTTACCCCTGTAAATTTTTGGTCATATTGCTTTTGTTCACAACTTTCATACATCTGACAAATTGTCACCTAGGGCCATCAAGTGTGTCTTTCTTGGGTACTCTCATACTCAGAAAGGCTATCGGTGTTATGATCCTATTGGGCATCGATACTATGTCTCTGTCGATGTCACCTTTGAGCAGGCAAGCTTCTTTACACAGGTTGTAGGTGACATCCCTTTGGACCTTCCTCCTCCACCAATCGTTTATACTCGCAAGCATACCACTACACCTACCTCTGTACCTTTGTATGTTCCTTTGCATGTCCCTTTTATGTAGGATAATATGACCCCTTCAGGTGCTCCCACCACTGCTACCCCGGATGTACCTGAGGAGCGTTTGATAGCTCTCCGCAAGCACAAGAGACAATGCATTTTCCCCCTATGCCACATTTTACTTCAACTGATAGTTCATCTAGGCTATGACAAGAGGTATACAGATGCCCAAATGATATTTCAATCCCCAGATATCATTATAGCGTGATGAGGAGATGTATGCACTTACCTCCCGAGGCGCGTGGGATATTATGGCATGCCCCCTGGGAGTTAGACATGTGGCTTACAGATGGGGTCTTCAAGACCAAGCGGTCGCCTGATGGGTCCATTGACAGATTGAAAGCCAAATTAGTTGTCAAAGGCTTCACACAAACCTTCGGGGTTGATTATTTTGAGACCTCTCCAGTTGTAAGAATGGGATCAATACGTACCATTCTTTCTGTTGTTGCTAACAAGGCATGGCATATTTTCTAACTTGATGAGAAGAACGCTTTCCTCTATGGTGACCTCGAGGAGGAGGTTTATATGATGGAGTCGTCGGGTTACGTAGTCCAGGGGGAGTGTGAATGCATACTAAGTAAGGCCATCTATGGCTTGAAGCAGAGCCCTAGGGCATGCCTTGACAGACTTAATACTGAGATCAACACCCTCGATTTTCAGAGGACGACATCTGATTGCTCTATCTTCGTCAGACAATGAACTACTGGCATCGTCATTCTTATTGTCTTTGTTAATGATATGGTTGTCACAGGAGACAATGAAGCTGGCGATTCAGAGACCAAGATCTTCCTCCAGAAGGTATTTGTCATGAAGGATCTTGGCCAACTCCATTACTTTCTTGGCATTGATGTGATACGTACTACATAGAGGCTCCATCTCTCACAGAGGAAGTATTGTCTCGACATTCTAACTGAAGTTGAACTACTTGGATGCAAGCAATCTGGCATCCTTGCAGAAGTGAAAACATTCCACATCTATTGATCCATCGTTTGAGGATACTACACGGTATAGAAGCCTAGCCGGTAAACTTCTTTATCTCACTATTACTAGGATAGATATTTCATATGTTGTGAGTAGATCTAGCCAGCATATGGAGATCCCCATTTACAGTCATTGACAAGATGTTCTTCTGATCCTTCGATACTTGAAATCTCCCAGACGTGGGCTCTCCTACGGGGTTAATGGTCACATTGATGTCTCCGCCTATACAGAAGCTGACTATGTCAGATAACCCGAGGATCGCCGCTCCACTACAGGAAACCCCATGCTTGTTGTGGACAACCTGGTCACTTGACGAAGCAAGAAGCCGACAGTGATCTCCAGATCAAGTGCAAAGGCAGAATACAGGGCAGGCCCAAGCCAGTTGTGAGATTACATAGCTTATCTCTTTTCTACAGTAACTAGGACTTTCAGTTGCTACTCCAGTACCTTTATATTGTAACAACAAGTCTACTATGTACATCGTCACCAATCGTGTTTTCCATGAGCAGACAAAACACATTGAAGTTGATTATTACTTCATTCATAATGCAGTACGAGGAGGAACGATCATCACTCCACACATCTCCATTGAACTTCAGCTTGCAGACATTAGGCACTACCGAAGAAGCGCCTCTGTGTTTAATTTCCAAATTGTGCATGATCGACAGATATGATCCAACTTGAGGGGGAGTATTAGAGTTATTATGTTTTATATTTTATTTAGGTCTTGTAACTCTTTGAGTCTTTTATGTGCTTTCTCCCTTTTTGCTCTATAGGGTTTCTCTCTATATAAGAGACCTTAGACACAATGAATGAATACAACACTCCATTCTTTTCTTAATGCATGCACAGGAAACCATCATAGAAAATGCAACTGCTACAAATAACAAAGAGAAGCGAAGCCAACGAATATTTCCTACTAACCTGAAAGAGCCACACTTGACTTTAGTATGTTTTGAATGTAGGCAAGATTATGGCATGATCAACTACCATCGAGGGAGTACTAAAGATGCATTTTCTCTAGAATTTTTGAACTTAAATCTCAAAAATCAAAACTAGACCTTAGACCCATCTAATCCACTGTACTACAATATATTTTGATTTTCTACGTGGGGATTGTCCATTTGCTAGTCAGTCTAGGAGAGGCATGACAGTCCCTACAAGGTCCTACATATTACATTTAATATGAATATATTCTACATAAAAGACAAGATGTGAGTTATGGTCTACAAACCCCGATTATACGAGGTAAACAATCGCATGTGGACTTATGGCTAGCTTAACGAGTTGGGGTTCCAGGTGAGGTATTGAAGGTAAGACCCAGCTTTACGTAGTCATCGAGTCCACTATTGTTTATCGGAAGTCTCGGGCTAAAGAGAAGTTAAGTGAATAGGTGAATCAGTTATGTAACTAATAACAAAGGGTATCATTTTTAAAGCGACAAACTAATAAATAAAAAGAATTTATGACTAGTGCGAACTTCTTTATTGTAGTTGATACTTAATACAATCTTCGAAGGCTAAGCTTTGATTTTTTAGACAATTCCTAAGGAAAAGCCAACAGGAAGTACGTGCATTTATGGTCTTCCCTCTCCACTAGCCTAGCATTGATCACAAATTTGTTGGGTAATCAGTTTTCCTCATTGTATAAGAGATCATCATCAGGCTTTCTCAAGATCATCTTTCAAGTCAAGCGGGCTAGTGAAGCAGGATATAGAGCTAAGGAGGCACTCCACTATACTTAGCCCCAGTGAGAGATGAACACTCAAGCTCATGGAAGAGCGAGAGCTAGGAGTGCTAGTGGGGATTAAACTCTGAAGAAGCAACTAAGAAGGGACTATGTGCAATCAAGGTAGTGCATGCATCATTTAAACTTGAGTCGAGAACTGGAAAGTGTCAACATCCATAAGGGCTTGATATATGAAAGGGGCACGAAGTTTAGTTATGGTCTCTTTGGAGGAAAGATGAAGAATGCAATCGGATGATTTCGGTCATGAGTGTGAGGTTTCTTATATAGCGAGAAATCCTACAGCCTAATAGATAGCAATTACATAATAGTCCCCGAAAAGTTACAGATAAAAATAAAAAATAAGGAAATAAACTACAAAAGGAAAAACTTTGTCATGGCTATATTAGCTAATAACATCAACACTCCCTCAAGTTGGAGCACATCTATCAATCATGCTCAACTTGGAAGTAAACAATGATGTGTTTTTTTTGGAAATGCCTTGGTGAAAATATCTACAAGGTAGAATTCATTAGATATATACAGAGTAGTGATCTTTCGTCCTTGTTGGGGAAAAACATAATGTTGTTTATTCCATGAACCCTGCTCTCTTATATAGAAGAGCAGCCTATGGGTAAATTACACAAAACATTCATAAGTAAAGGGAATTAAGATCCAGTACGGGAAACAGGAAATAAATAACGTAACATAAATATATCTCTAGGGTCTCCCTCAAGATGGAGCATAGATGTCGATCATGCTCAGCTTGGGCGAGCACTTCTGAAAAGATCCTCTGAGTAAGGCCTAGGTGAAGATATTTGCAGTCTGGTCCCCTGAGCTGACATGAGATGTGGAAATAAAACCCTTCTGAATCATATCTCGTATATAGTGGCAATCAACCTCGATGTGCTTGGTACATTCATGAAATGCTGGATTATTTGCAATAAATATAGCAACCTGATTGTCACATTCCAGTACCATAGGAACGGGAACCTCTATATATAGATCTGTAAGAACAGCTCGAACCCACATCATTTCTGTACTAACCTGGGCCATAGCCCTATATTCAGACTCAGCACTAGATCTGGCTACAATAGTTTGCTTCTTGCTCCTCCATGAGACAAGAGAATCTCCAACATATACAGCAAATCCAGTAGTGGACTTCCTATCCTTTGGACACCCTGCATAATCTGCATCTACGCATGCTGAGATGGTGACCTCCTTGCCTTTTCTAAATAGTAGACTTGCACCTGGAGATGATTTAAGATACCTGAGTATCATCTGTATAGCATCCATATGGACCTGACGTGGTTGCTCCATGAACTGGCTCACCCGATAACAGGAAAAGAAATATCGGGTCTGGTAGTGGTAATATAAAGGAGCTTTCCTACCAGCTCTTTGTATCTCCTCCGATCAACCTCATCAGTATCATCAACCCCCTATATCTGCCCCCTATAAAGAATCCTGCTCAGGTATACCATTAGCCCCATCATTAGAAATTGTGCTATCAGAACATGCCTCATGCGTGCTAGATGAAGAACGATGACCATGAGCAGAGGCAAGCCGACAGGTATAGTGGTGTGGCAATGGTGGAACTGGGACCGTTATAGTAAGTGGAGGTGACGTAGGTAGGGTGATGGTGGTGGTAAAGGAGGTGGTGGTGGTGGTGGAGGTGTGGATGTAAGGGTGGTGGTGGTGGCATGTATATGTCATCATCAGTATCTAAAGACGTCAACCGATCACCTGTAGGAGAAAAGTACATCATGGACTCGAAAAAGATGACATTGGCACTAGCGTAATATTTCCTACGCATTGGATCATAACACATGTACCCCTTTTGTGTCCTGCGATACCCAACAAAGACACATTTGACAGCTTTAGGAGAGAGCTTGTTAATACCTGGAGACAACTGGTGGACAAATGCGACTGAGCCAAACACACGAGTGAGTGAGAACAATTCCTTTTCAGGAAAAGGCAAGAGAGAAGGAAATTTTCTCACCCAAGAATGACGAGGGCATGCAATTAATAAGATAACATGTGGTTAGAACATTGTCCCAATAAGAATGAGGAGGACGACTCTGAACGAAAAGCGTCTCAGTAACATCAAGCAAATGATGATGTTTCCTTTCTGCAACACCATTTTGTTAGGAACTATAGACACATGATGTTTGATGAATAATTCCCTGAGTTGAAAAATAATTGGAGAGAGTATTAGTACAAATCTCCAAGGCATTATCAGTTCATAATTTTCACAGAAGCATAAAAGACATTTTGTACTTCGGTTAAGAAAATTTTTATAACATCTCCAGCTTCAGATTTACTCTTTAATAAAAAAGACTCAAGACATACGAGAGAAATCATCAACAGCAACTAGATAAAACATGCATCCCCGATGATCATGAACACGACTGGAACCCCAAAAATCAATAAGAAACAACTCAAAAATGGAGCTACTACTCTGACTCTGACGACTGGGAAAGGCAGAGCGATGGTGCTTTCCCAACTGACATGCCTCACATTGAAAAGACGTGTGAGGCAAGATCTGAGGTAGAACATGACACAGTTTCTGGAGCGGGAGATTACCAAAGCGCAGGTGCAACATAAATGGTGAGATAGGTCCAGCAGATAGGGAAGAGATTCCAGCATAGGGATTTCGAACTAGGCAATAGAGACCACCTTGCTCACGGCCACACCCAATCACCTTGCCCATAAGGATATCCTGAAAAAAAAGAGGACGGTCAAAAATGGCTCGATAATGTAAATCCTTCGTAATCTGGCTAATGGACAATAAATTCATAGAAAAATCAGGTGCATGCAACACGTTCTATAGATGCATAGAGCAGTGTTCACAAAATCGGCCGCACGGGCCACATATGCGGCCACATACAACATGCTAACAGCACCGATTTCATGAAGCAGTGCATTATGTGCCCTCCCCGCATATGCGACCTGCATATGCCCCGCATATCCCGCATATGCCCCGCATACTGCTCCAACAGCTCCAACTTTTCAATCTTCTCATTCAGGTCTTTACTTTCGTAACTCTACCTCTTCCTTCATTCTATTGTAAGAATATGACATGTATTTGCATACAATTGCAATGCATTATACTATTATGTATACGAAATGTTTTATTTTTTCTAATGTAATTTTTTCACGAGTATATGCAATGTATCGTCGATTCTATATATGTCGATTGAGGTTTTGTTCATGTGGTGCATGTATGTGTATTGAAGTTTTATTATTACGAATCATCTAATATGTGAAGTTTTTACGGTAAATATTTTTTGTGATTAAGTATGAGACAATTAAAAGCATATACACACCCATCTAATATGAACATATTTTCTTAGATCTTCTTTAACTCCACTTAGATACATAAATTAAGTGGTAAAAGCATATACACACCCATCTAATATTTATTTATTTTTAAATTTAAAATTAGAAAACCGCGTAGAACCGCATATACCCCACATATGCCCCCGCATACCGCTTATTCAGTATTCGGTGACCAGTCTGAACGCATACGCATACCGCTTTCTTGAACCTTCGCATAGAGGGTGTCAAGCTAATCTCCCCCTATCCAGTAATTGTGGAATGGGTCCCATCTGCAATAACCACAGTTTGTCCTGGAGGAACCTGTCTATAGGCCTTGTCTCCACACAAATGATGTGTGGCACCGGAGTCCATAATCCATTCTATAGCATCAGGTCCACTACTGCTAGTGAGTGCATAAGTACTGCCTGAGGTACTGGAGGAGGTTGAAGCAGCTACATATGAATGACTCCCAGGGGCCGACGAAAATGTCACATAACCGATAGGATGTTGTTGGAGTATTGTTATGTGCGCCTATTGAGTTGTAGCAGGGTAAATGGATCCTGGAGAAGATCCATTTACCCCATCCTGTGTTTAGTCCCCTACCGCCCAATGGTGGGACTTGGAGGCTCTGGAGAGGCTATATAAAGAGCCCCAGACCTCCTGTACTCATTGAGAAAGTGAATAGAAAAACACGCCCCTTTGAGGGCTTCTCCCGTGGTTTCATCCCGCTCCTCACGGAGTAGGGTTCCACGTAAAATCATGGTGTTCCCATGTTGATGTTTCTTGTTTATGCTCTGTTTATCTATCGCTTCCGCATTCTTCATATTTTATAACATGGTATCAGAGCGGGTTCGTTTCTCGAGGAGTTATTTCATTATTGTTAAAGATTCAATTTTGTTCTTGGAGATTTTGCTACATTGGTTTCGATTCCAGTTTTGGTTCAAGATCTATTCATGTTTGTCTAAAGACTTCTAGGGTGTTTCTCGTGAAACCCTAAATCATTCGTGCTACTGATCAAGATCACGTTCAAGGGGCTCCTTCTTAACCCTAACATTCCAGGCGGCACGATGAACCCTACTCCAGAATCGCACGGCAGAACATAAAGGTCTGTTGGCCGTGCCTTCACAGCAACAGATCAGGCCATCAACACCATCGCACGCTAGTGCTCCAGTCCCAAACCAACCCTGCAGGCGACGCATCTTCTTCTCACGCGGCAAGCCCTAGCCGATGTGGTTCCCTTCGTCATCAGCAACGGCACACTAGCGGCGGTGCATCTCCAGCCCAAAGCGTCGCGCGGCCTCCAGGCGATGCCGCATCTATGTTTCTGGTGGCGCGGCGCTCCAGCATCGTGTGGCTCCTCCAAGTCCTCTCCAGCAGCGATCTCATCTCCTGGCGCCGCCCCAGTAACAGCAGCGATCTCACAGGCGGAGCCCCGATGTATAGCGCGATTTTCTCTTTTCCACGCGCAGGCGGTGCGAGGTTCAATCCCCCAGCGCGCGCATCTCCAGGCTTTGGCGAAGCCCATCGCCTCCCTCCAGTGTCGATAGCCAGGCCACATCGCAGAACCGGGCAGTGGCAGCAATGCCCCAGGCGCGCACTCCCTGGCGGCAGCCGTAAAACCTCCAGCCATCTCCAGCCATCTCGGCAAGCGCAGGCGGCGCCTTTTTCCTCCTCGCGCGATCTGTTGCGCGGTTCCAGGTGATGGTCTCTTCCCCCTTGCGTGATTTGCTCCCATGCGGAGCCCTCTCAATCAGCGGCGGCGGCGGCGGGGGCATTCCAAGGGGGTTTTCCACGTTGGGAAACCCTAAGGGGCCCGATGGCTTATAAAACATAAAAAAAGGGGGGGCTATTTCTGGTTATTTATTGTAAAGCCCTGAGGGCTACGGCTGGATTTTTTTGAGGGGTTACTACTGTATGGTCCAAATGGACCTCCTGTTTCAAAAAAAAATAAAAAAAAGGTGAGTACATCCAAAAAAAGAAAAGAAAAAAAAGTCGTACGCAAGTTGAAAAAAAAAGATTTGCGAAAGCCGTAAAAAAATTAACGGCTTAAAAAAAATTAATGTTTCAAAAAAAATGAAGAAAAGCCGCAAGTTTTTTAAATGTTCATGTTTACCCCCTATTTGTCTTGTCTTCTCCCAACTTTGTCGACATCCATGTTTTCCGACAAGTATGGGAGAAAGGGGGAGTATATGTAGAGTCACAGGTCTGTTCATGATCCATATTCCAGATTCAGATGCCAATTTCCAGACCATCCAGATTCCAGACTCTACTGTTGTTCAGACTCGACGATTGTCTTCCAAGTCTCCAGTTTCAGACACGCACGAGTGTGCGGTCATTTTCAGATGAGCACATGTTGCCATCAATTGTTCGTGGTCCCCATCATTATTCTTGTTTTGTCGGTCAGAGTTTTCATGTGAGCCATAGGGACTCCAGAGCAGAGGACCATTCCCTAGCCATTGAGGGCAAGGGTTTTCATGTGGTATCATAGGTACACCAGAGCAGTGCACCATTCTCTGGGCCAGATGGGAGAGACCCAGTTCTCCGACGAGGAGACTTCAGACGCAGTTTCAGACTCGACGGTCAGATTCCGAGTCTTCAGTTGACTCACACTCCAGCTCGTTCGTCCTCCTCACCTGCACGGCATGAGAAGCAACGTCCTCGACTGCAGCAATGTGCGCGTTGAGTTGATATTGTCCGTAGTGTCCTGTAGCGTTGAGTTGAGTTTCTTTCTGTTTGTCCAAGCTGAGCATTGCATGCTCCAGCTTGAGGGGGAGTGTTGGAGTATTGTTATGTGCGCCTATTGAGTTGTAGCAGGGTAAATGGATCCTGGAGAAGATCCATTTACCCCATCCTGTGTTTAGTCCCATACCGCCCAATGGTGGGACTTGGAGGCTCTGGAGAGGCTATATAAAGAGCCCCAGACCTCCTATACTCATTGAGAAAGTGAATAGAAAAACACGCCCCTTTGAGGGTTTCTCCCGTGGTTTCATCCCGCTCCTCACGGAGTAGGGTTCCACGTAAAATCATGGTGTTCCCATGTTGATGTTTCTTGTTTATGCTCTGTTTATCTATTGCTTCCGCATTCTTCATATTCTATAACAGATGTATAATGCCCCTCAATCATGCTACAAGATCCTCAAGATGTTGATCCAAAGTGGAAGCAGTCGAGGGCTCAATCTATTCAGCCACTCGAGCAGAGGTAGGGAATCCATACTTGGAGTAGCACGTATCCTCTGTATGTCCAGGACGATGGAGAAAGTACACGGCTGATGAACACGACCTCCTCTGCCCCTAGTTCCGCGACAACGAAACTGAGAAGATCCTCCTCGACCTCGGGAAGCCGCCATCGCTGAGGACATCTGACTGGCAGTAGAAGATGGAACAGTGATCCGACTGAGTCTGCGGAAGGCTTCCTCCATGGGAGGAATAGTAGAGTCTGCCAGAATCTAAGAACGGGTTGCCTCATACTTAGGAGCAAGGGCTGCCAGAAGCACACCAATCATGGTGGCATTCCGATAAGTTTTTTGTTAGTCAGGGATGGACGTTAGAGGCATGAAGCTATAGAGCTTCTCAAACATTCCACGCAAGGATGTGTACAACAAGTGGAGAGGACGACCATTCTGGTTGATAGTAAAAATATCATGCTGGAGCTGTAGACTCTTCATCTCATTCTTCACTTGTGAATACGTGTCAGCAAGAATATCCCACATCGCCTTGGTTGTGGGTTGATGAAGTATATCATTGGCAATCTAATGCCAACATACCTGAGAGCCAAACCTTGGCATAAGCATCATCCGTCTCCCATGAGGCGTCAACCCCAATCTTCTCGATCGGTTCTTCCTCGGTAAGAATGTGTTTCTTACCTGTAGACTTCATCATACTCATGAACTGCATAGCCCACAATTCATAGTTAGACCCATCCATTTTGACTATAGGCGCAGGATCTCTGAAGGTGCCTACGGAGAGAACCTCGACCTTGTTGTCTGACATGATGGCTCGAGAAGACTAGGGATGAAGACTTGACACAAATTTGTCTACACTGACATAGAGATATGATTGCATGTGTAGACTCATGCAATCAATCTCATCAACAACAAAGGATCCCAGCAACAGCTACTCTATGAGAAGGGGTTCATCCCGCGTGAAAGTGAAGGTCGCAAGGACCTATGTATTGGTGCCCTGCGGCTGTAGGTTGCCTAGGTGGTGGCAGAAGCCACGTGAAGATCTAGACTGGATCGGCGAGGGGCCCAGGCGGGTCTGCGGGTCCCCAGGCAGGGGCAGCGAGTGGCCCAAGCGACGGGGGGGCTGCGCAGGAGGCCAAGGCAGTTGCGTGGGGTTGGCGGAGCCCACGCGAAAGGCCCGAGCGGTAGTGTAGGGCCCGGGCGGCCGCGCCCTACGTGGATCGAAGGGGAGGAGACGAGGTGGGGTGGGCTTAGGGTTAGGGTTTCGGAGCTCCGGTATAGGATCCCGCTCTGATACCATGTTGGGGAAAAACATAAAGTTGTTTATTCCATGAACCCTAGGCTTTCTTATATGAGAGAGTAGCATATGGGTAAATTACATAAGACATTCATAAGTAAAGGGAATTAAGAACCAGTACGGAAAACATGAAATAATTTACGTAACTTAAATATATCTCTACAGTCCTTGTACTGCTTCTCAAATAAAAAAGCAATCCACTTCAATATGCTTGGTCCGTGGAGATTGGGATTAGTGGCAATGTACGTTGTAGGCTTATTGTCCCGGTAGAGAGGAACAAGAGTGGTAGCACTGAGTACAAATTCCTTTAGAAAGGAGATGAGTCAAGTTACCTCGTTGTGGCTTGAAATATTGCTATGTATTATGCTTCTGCAATTGATCTTGAGAAAACGGTATGTTTCTTGCTTCGCCTTATAACAAGGTTTCAGCCAACAAACGTGGCGCAATAAGTAATGGACTGCATATCCTCAGGAGAACTAGCATAACCAACATCTGTATACATGGTAATATCAGTGCGATAATTAGCTCAGTAGAAGAGGCCTTTTCCTAGAGAGTCATTCAAGTATCAAAGGATCAAAAGAATATTATGTCAATGATAGTAGTGAGGTTTCTCCACGTACTGATTAAATTTGATTATAGAATATGATATATCTGACCTAGTACGAGTAAAATAAAGCAGTTTGCCCACTAGGCTTAACACAGGATCTATAGAGATAGCATGTCTCTGTAACTCTACTAGGATAGCTTATGTTTTGCATCCAAGTGAGCCAGCTTCTATAAGATATCCAAACAATACTTCCTCTTTGACAAGCATAATCCTTCACAATGTGCATCAACTCAATACCTAGGAAGTATCAGAGTCGACCAAGGTCCTTGTTGACAAATACCTTCTAGAGGAAGGCCTTGGTCTCTGGAGTACCTACTCTACCATCACTAGTGATAACAATGTCATCAACATAGACATCAAATATCGGTACCTAAGGATCACCGACTGACGAGCACATGTCGTCTTATGAAAATCCAGAGAGTTGAACTCGGAAGTATGTATGTCGACCCATGCTTGTGGACTCTAATTTAGGTTGTAGATGGCCTTGCATAATCGACATACATACTCCCTTTCGACAAAGTAACCTTGTGGTTGTGTCATGTAAACCTCCTCCGATAGGTCACCATAAAGGAATGCATTCTTCACATCAAGCTAAGAGATTGGTCAATTCTAGTTGGCTGCAATTATTAGAATAATGCAAATAGATCTCATATTTACCACGTGATAGAAGTTCTCAGAGTAGCTAACACCGTAGGTCTGAGTGAAGCCTTTAGTTACAAGCCTAGCTTTCAATCTGTCAATAGAGCTATCTGGAGGGTGATTGGTTGTAAAGATCCATCTATACGCAACAGGGGTCATGCCCAGCAGACGTGCTATAAGATCCTGCGTACCCCTATAATAAGCGTGTCCATCCCCGCATATCCATGATATTTTTCTAACCATAGTCCTGAAGGGCAGTACGATGATCACGAGAAACATTGATTGCCATGAGAGCATCTGTAAAACTCCTATCACATCTGGATAGACTATCAGTAGAAGTAAAATGTGAAAAGGGGTATAGAGTATAATGGCTTATGGATATTCACAGTGCAACAGGGAATTCCGACGGAACATCCCTAGTTGCAATGGTAGGGCCACTAGAAGGAGCATCATCCTACAAATAAGGAATAGGTAAAAGAACCAAATCATGTTGCCTAGTTTGCTTCCTTTTATAGATAATAGGAGGAAGAAAAAGCTTCAAGACAATATTACTAGCATACTGAGTAAAGAACTAATATGTTCGGAGAAGGTGATGTCGAATGATATGTTGTAGTGATGATTGAACAGATCATAACACGTACACCTTTTGGGTCACAAAGTACCCAAGCAACACAAGCTTGATGGCACAATGGAAGCTGTGAAAATGCGGTGCACCCAAAATTCCATAAAGGTAGAGGGAATGATTCCATGTATCTGCAAAGAAGTGTGAATAGAGTGACTCCATTGAGGACTGAAGAGGTTACCCGATTGATAAGTTACATGACAGTAGGTTTTAGATATTATCATGTGAGTAAGGAATATTTTGGCAATATCCAGAAGATAACGAAGTTTCCCGTCAACCACCTCATCTTGTTCCAAGGTGTACAAATAGGAAGTCTATTCAAGAGTACCATAATTGGTAAATAAAGTGATCCAGTCCTGTTACACAAACTCAAGAGCATTGTCAGTCCCGAAAATCTTAACACATGCAGAGGAAGAAGTTTTTATGAACTGAAAGGACTCGATATTTTTTTTTAACGTTCCTTTATCATACACCTAAGAGGGTCTGCTATAATCACCAACAAAAAAATAAAGTACTTATGACCTCCCACAATTCGGATCGAACAAGGTCCCAAATGTCACAATGGATAAAAAGAGAGGTGAGGAACTACAAGGCTCAATCCCCCTAGGAAAAAAGGTCCGATGATTTTTGCCAAACCGGTAGGCTTCACACTCAAAGTCTTTAGCGAGGACACATCTGCAACATATGAGAGAATGAAGGACAACCAAGATACAAATACCAAATGAACAGGAAAGTAAAGACCCTAAGACAAAATGAGAAAAAAAGGAGTCATCGAGGATATCAATATAGGACAGGTCGTTCTTCTCATGGTCCCCACCAAAGATATGCATCTCATCAAAAATCACATTGCATTTCAGTTCAACACATAATTTGTGGACAGAAATAAGGCTCAAGGGAAAGTCAAGAGCACACAACTCTAGAACCTGAGCTTCGAGGAAAACTCAATGGCCCGACGGTATTAACGGGCGAATGTGCATCGTTGGTTAAACGAACCGACCTCACAGTGGAAGAGAGTTCTGATGAGAACGAACCGACCTCACAGTAGAAGAGAGTTCTGATGAGGACAGCAAACTATCTTCTCCAGTTAGGTGAGTCGATGCATCAGAGTTAATAATCCATACCGACATTGAGGCAGAAGCAGAATTGGCTACAATACCTGAGAAATAGCCAAGTTTGCAGTAGGAGGATCCTTATTAGGAGAATTTTGTAGCAGTTGCATGAGTTCAGAGCAAGGTTTGAAAAAATGAAAAGCGGGATGAGGTGGTTTCCCTGAATCGAGGCAAGGCATAGCCTCCAAGCAGTCGAGGCGTAAGCCTCAGTTTATAAGGATAAATACCTATAAAAATTACAATAAAATGTATACTAAAGAATTTATATATAGAGAGAGGTTAATGGGGCTGCCCCCTTGGAGTAGCCAACATGGCTGCCCCCGCGCCATTTACGGCATTTTATTTTTTTTCAAAAAATATCGCCATGTATATTCATCCTTATATCCCTCCTATATGCCATTCGAATTTCGTCAGAAACAGAGATTCCTACGGCCTCCATCTAGACGGTCATTTTTAACGGTAATAGGATTTTTTAAATCGACACCATCTCGATGGAGGCCGTAGGAGTCTCTGTTTCTGACGAAATTCGAATGGTATATAGGAGGGATATAGGGATGAATATACATGGTTTTATTTTTCGAAAAAAGATAAAAAAATTACACCGAAATAGGGGGCGGGGCAGCCATGTTGGCTGCCCCCAGGGGACAGCCCCATTAAATCCATATATATATATATATATATATATATATATATTGACTAACATATAATATATATATATATCACTATAACATATTATGAAATTATAAAGAACACCAAAAGAAAAGATATACAATTTTATATGCAATTTTAATAAATTTCCATTCAATCAGAGAGAGAGAGAGTCTGTTGATATATCCATGGATTGTAACCATCCCAGGTTGAAGAACCATTGTAATGAACGCCTCATGTCGTACCATACCCAATAAAAACCATCATAGCTCATTATGTGACCACTCCTTAAGTTTACGGGTAATGTCTTCTATGGTTTTTGTATATTTGTATGTTTAAAGGTATAATGTTAAGAGTTTATTAACATAATTGGGCATGTTTGATGGTAAATATGGACAAGAAAGCGGTCAAATTTAAGCATTCATCTTGTATAATTATATCCTAAAAAACTATACCTTTATAAACATCGGAAACTGTCAATAGGACAAATGATTTACATTAAAAATGACCAGAAAATCCAAAACGTCTCGCCTCCACCTTACGCCTCGATTGCATTGGACCGCCTCGAGCAGCTGAGGCGATCAACTCACAGTTCCCATCTGAGGCGGCCATCTTGGAACCAAAAAGATGTGCGTCTCGAGGCGTATTTTTTAAAACCATGCTCTTAACCACCAACGCCTCCCCTTGCCTCTCCACCACCTTCCCCTTCTCCATCCCCCTCTTTTTCTCATCCGCACTCTCACTGATGCAAAAATGATTTTGCAAAGATGGAGAAATTAATTTGTTGGTGGATTTTTCGGTGGAGAAGAAAATTGAGGGGTTGAGAAGAGAAGACTCGTCGGAGAACGAGGGATTTTGAAGAAGAGAATTGCGGAGATCGCGTAGAAGCGGGAGAGAGACAAGAGAGATATAAAAATCTCAAATTTAATTATAATCTGACATGTCTAAACAATAGACTACCATCCCCTTTATATAAGAAGGGTGGGGTTACAAAGATAGAATAAAAATTCAAATTGACTCTAATTGATTTGAATCAAAATTCAAATTTACCTTATCCTAATTTAACTATAATTTGAAATTTAAAATTCAAATTGAAAACCGACTACTAATTTGAGATCACACACGATCTCTTTTATTTAAATAAAAAATGCGGCGACTCGAATAAACATAAATAAAAAATAGCCTCTAATTAAGGGATAAAAAGTAGAAAATGAGGCCCTATTTATCTGCTTCACGCTGCATCAGTTCTCCTCCGCTTGAAAAATTCGTCTCCCGACGAATTGCTTGATCTTCGGTCTGTTGGTGGAGAATTCCATATAGATAGATTGATCGGACCTCCTAAGTTTGCTCTTTTTCCATATTACTTTTATAATTTCTTCCCACCGAGGGGCACGGCTGTAAAATTTCTACCTCTTCACTTAAATAAAAACCCACTCATATGTATAATTCTTTAACCTTTATATAAAGAATTATTGGTGGGAGGGGTTTCTTATAATATTTCGAAATGAATGAATTATCCCTCTTTTCATGGGATACGAGTTTCCTTGGGATGGAAAGAAAAATAGGGTTGTCATCTTCTGCATTCAACGGCGGTGGAGGCAACAAAATGAAAGGGTGGCGCGGAAGATGAAGACGCGGCTGCAGCGGGATTGGGGCAAGCGGGAGTTGTGGTGGCAGTGCAGGGCCGAGAGGGAGGATTCGGCGGCGTGCTAGTGGGATGAGAAGAAGTGTGAGGCGGCACCGGGTAGGGAGGGGGAGGGCGGCGGCACGGGCAGTGGGGTTTAACGATGGAGATGGAGAGGATTTTGGGGATGTCATTGGCACTGGTGGGGGCGATTGTGCGCAGATGTGGGGCTGGACAGCAACTTCAGAATTGGATTTGGGGATGGAAAGTGGTTGCAGCAATGTTGGAGGGGTCGCCCAAGGTACGAGGGAGTCGTCGAGGAGCTGCGAAGGGGTTGAAGACATCGTTGGAGTCAACTTTATCGTTGGTGGTTGATCTGAAACAGCCAGAACAGCAAGCTCAGGGGAGTTTTTTCCTTCATTTTCTTCATTATTGCCCTCAAACTTGCTTTGGACAGCAACTTCTTCGACTAAAGATGGCGGCGGGATTTGCACTAGAGGTGCGGGAAGGGCGAGGAGGGGCTGTGAGGGGGCTGGATTGGTTGCTGGAGGCGTGAGGGTAGCAGAGGGGGCCCGCGGGAAGGTCGTGGGTGGCACTGGAGTCGCTTTCTCTGGTGACTGCAGGTCTGAAATGGTTTGGACTGCGAGCAAATCGTCGTTGGCGGCGTTGTTTTCTTCGTCAAAAATCTGGACAGCAGCTTCGGTAGTGGGAGGCTTCGATTTGGCGGCATTCTCTTTTAGTTGGCGCGTTAATGCTTGAACATTTTGTGGCTCTTGCATCTGTGACGCCAAATCTTGCATATCGGCACAAACTTGGAGCATATTAGATAGTACCTGTCTAACTTCGGCACGCCATGCACGATCGTTGGAGCGAGATCCTTTGGACTTTTCGCGTGAACGACGTGAGGGATAGCCAGATCGTGAGGATGATCTAGATGCCATGCTCCGATACCAATTGATGCAGAAAAGATTTTGCAAAGATGGAGAAATTAATTTGTTGGTGGATTTTTAGGTGGAGAAGAAAATTGAGGGGTTGAGAAGAGAAGACTCATTGGAGAACGATGGATTTTGGAGAAGAGAATCGTGGAGATCGCTTGGGAGCGGGAGAGAGACAAGAGAGAGAGATAAAAGTCTCAAATTTAATTATAATCTGACATGTCTAAACAATAGACTAACATCCCCTTTATATAAGGGTGGGGTTACAAAGATAGAACAAAAATTCAAATTGGCTCTAATTTGAATCAAAATTCAAATCTACCTTATCCTAATTTGACTCTAATTTGAAATTCAAAATTCAAATTGAAAATCGGCTACTAATTTGAGATCACACGCGATCTCTTTTATTTAAATAAAAAATGCGACGACTCGAATAAACGTAAAAAAAATTAACCTCTAATTAAGGGATAAAAAGTAGAAAATGAGGCCCTATTTATCTGCTTCACGCTGCATCACTCACCTTCTTGCTCTTTCAGTAGGATCTTCTGTTAATGATTTAGATTTTGGTAATGACTCAATTGCATATTTATTGTGTAGCTTGTTTAACTTTTCAGGTAGAAGCCCGTAGAAACTCTGTTGAAAAGTATATAAAAGTTATAAGCTGACTCAGCCTAAAAGTAATTCTAAAAGACTGAGCTGGAAGGTTCAAGATTCATAATCAGATTGATGGAAAAATCAAAGAAAGACTCAATTCAAAAGTTCAAGTTTTGAAGACTTCGGATGCTAATGTGACTTAATACATAGTTTTTATTTTATGTTGAAAAACAGTCTTATTATTTTTGCATATTCTTGATCAGCAAGCAAACTTAAGCCATAATCATCAATTTCATATTTTTTTATTTTTGGGCATATGATCGATCACCTTGATACCTTTGATCGATCACCTATGATTGAACATTTTGTTAATGATCGATCAACTATTCTTTTGTTGTACATCGGAATGTTGGACTTTCCATTTTTTACACCAGCAGCTCTTTTTAGGCCAACCTATATAGGGGACCCGACGGCTCATTGTTTGAGACATACAAACAAGAGAAACATCCTCTAATATCAAAAGAAAAGAGTGATCTTTTTGTGCAATATTCGAGTTCTTACAATGTTTCTGTGCTTTCTGTGCTCTCAAGCTCTCTTCAATCCAAAGATGTATAGCTGTTGAAGTTATTATTGCTCTATGTGCTCTACTGTGATCAACTTCATCATTCTCGAGCACATTCTGCGCTTAAAGTCGGTAAGCTTGTGAATTCAAGTTTATTGCTTAACTATACTTTGTTTAACATTTTTTATAGGCATTCGAGTTGTGGATTCCTTTCTCTGAGATATATATATATAATCTTCCTTTGGAAGTTGTCCAAGGAAAGATACAAGTTGTACAAGAGATTGTGCTACCCTCAGGTAAGATTGCAGAAGTCGGCAGTCGGTACTCAGACGGTAGGGTCACTGATTAAGGATTAATCGGCGGTCGGGAGAGTAATCAGTTTTGAATTTTTAAATTATTTTTAATATATAAATCAAATTTTAATACATATACTATCATTTATCTTCGTATTTTTAGCAATTTTAATATTTTTAAGAGCTTAAAAGTAATAGCAAGAGAAGAAAAAATGAAGCAAGTTAAGATCAAAATGTTTGGTACATAGCACGAGCATATGTTCAAAAACACATACAACATGTCCAAAAAAATAATACCAGTGGAAAGTAAGACAAGTCAATCGACTCAATCCTCAATGTCATCATCCAAGTCCTAAGATGATCTTAAGCAAATCTAAGCAATAACATTTAAGATCAACCTAAGCAAAAACAAAAAAATTGAAGAAAACCTAACATTGTTATTTGCTAAGTTCAACATCATCAACCTAAGCAAATTTAAGCAATAACATCTAAGATCAACCTAAGCAAAAACAAAAAAAATTGAAGAAAACATAACCTAACACTGTTATTTGCTAACAATAACATATTAACATTTAAGTTTAACATCATCAACCTACGAAAATTAGAAGAAAATATAAGCAAAAACAAAAAAAATTAAAAAAAACTAACGTAAACCGTGATTGAGTTGGCGGGGGCGAAGACAGCGAGGGCGGCGCGGCACTGGAGGCTGGATGCTTCTAGGTGCTGGAGCCTAGAGGCGGCGAGGCGCTGGAGGCGGCACCGGCGACGTACTAGAGGCGGCAAGGCGACGCGAGGTCGGGGGTATCGCGCACGGGAGAGGGGATGGGGGGTCGAAGGGTCAGGGGTCTGTCGAGTTGAGTTGAGGGTTATTGTCTAACAGTAACCCTTTAACTCAATACCCGAATCCAATTCTCGAATCCTCTATGCAGAAATCGGTTGATTAAGCAGTCGCCTAGACCGACTAATCGGGCTCAACTGACTATAGGCTGACTTTGCCTATTCGAGTCGTGTACCCATCCGAGTCACATAGTCGGACCGACTAGTCGGCCTAATCGACCAACCCTTGCAACACTGCCCTCGAGTTAAAGTGACACTAGAATAGTGGAAGTAGGCTTCGTCGAGAGAGCAAAGGGGAAATCCTAAAACAGAATTTTGAGTCGTGATTTTAACGCGCTTGGGTTTCCACATAAAAATCATTATCTTTATGGTTTGTAATTCTTCTATCTCCGTAATTTGTGAATTATTTTCTACTTGGATATTGTTATCGGATAATTGTATATTGCACAATTCAACCCTTCTTGTGCCAGACTCACATCCTCGACCTTTGAAGTTGATAGATAATTCATCCCTTTCATCACGCTTTCATCATTTGAGGGTCAGGGGGTTCTCATCAAGGAAGGTTGCGGAGGAGAACGTGACTTGGTAAAAAAGAGTTAGTTACCCATGATAAGGGAGGTTTTTTTTCTTCTAAATTTCTTAGGATTCCCCAGTACCCCTCCTACCTCTATATGATCCACCTGAATCGAACTTTAAAGAGAAGGCACTAAATTTATTAACCTCTAAATTATATCAAAGCTAGCATAATAGTATAGCCAGATAAAGAAATTATAAATTTGATTTCTATGTAAAGATATTTTTAATCATATTATAGTAGCTCGAATTTTCGGGATAGAAATAAAGCTTGAAAACATTGTTTGGAGAGCTCACTCATCCCTCCCATTACCCAGAATTCTTCCTCCAGATAAGTCGAATAAATTTAATAATTGCACCTCAGACTACCATAATTATATCAGGGGGAATTCCTACTTTGTCTCCTTCATATATGGTGCTTTGAGACTATCCAAGGATGGGGCTCACCCTGTAAATGGACATTCATGCGTGTGCTTAGCTTAAGATGAGAAAAGGTCACTACGAAGTCAAGCAAGAGGCCAGGAATTAAGGTACGAAAGTCAGCTACCTCATTCGACACCGTGAGGCTCTACCATTATAACCTTCCCAAGATAGTCAATACACCCCGGTGGTCTTGTTGAGATAGAGGAAGGAAGAGATGCTATTCCATTAAGTTGCAGTTCCGCAGGATCACACGTAAAGCATTTAAAGAGGGAAAAGTATCCTTGGTTATTCCCTTCTTCCTTTTCCCACCCTTCCAATATTATAAGCTGAAAAGTACCCATCTTCTTATATAAATTGAAAAGGGATGAAATCAAGCATTTTTTCTGAGAGGGTGTAAGAGCCTTAGTTTGTGGAGTGAGAGCTACAGGGCGAATCAGGTCTCATGTGACTCCCCACGCTTCTAGGCGATTCTTGTAGGCAGCATAAGCATGTGATCAATGTCGCCTCTTTTTATTCTTCTTCTCCACGTGCAGCTGAAAGTTTTCACAAAAGAAACCCATTGTTGATGTTGCTCTCCTGAAGGTTCATGATGAACCCATCATCTATTATCACGGTTGTATGTGTTTCTCTCCTTAAGGTTTAAGACAAACCCATTATCTACTATCTATTGAGTACTTTCCTTGATCTTAGAATTTTTTTACATATTTTAGTTGGTTATATCCAAAATAAAAAAAAACTATATAATAAGTTCTTTAAAATTGGTTTGTTATTTAATACATCATAAGAGCCTCTATTGTTGTATGTGATAAGGAAACTCCTTTGAAAATCAAAGGCAAGTATTACAAAGCAGCCGAGAGGCCTGATTTAAACTTTGGATCTATATGTTGGCATATTAACCATAGACATGTGTGGAGAATGACAATAGCAGAAATGAAAATGTTAAGATGGATGTGCGATCGTACACGAATCGGATTCAGAATGATGCAATCAGAAGGAAAGTTGGTGTAGCTCTGATAAAGGATAAGATGGAAGAAAAATGCTTAAGATGGTTTCATCATTTGCAAAGGAAGTCGTCTGATGCACCAGTTAGAAGATGCAAGATTTGGGATGTTGAGCTGGCTAAGAGATAGCGAGGAAGATCCAATAAATGTTGGAATGAGACTATTCAAAGGGATATTAGTTATTTGGATCTAAGCTCAACAATGACCCAAGATAAATCTGAATGGAGGCAAAGAATCAAAGTCGATGACCATACTTAATGTGGGAAAAGGCTTGGTTGATCTTGTTGTTTGATATATCATGATGAAATCGTTCATTATGCTATTGTTTACAATTTTCATTCCTTTATTATCGATCAAACCACTTGAACAAGAACGAGGTATAAACCTCCCTGACCCTTTATCCCTCCTTATTCCTTATCACTTATCCGAAAGGACCAGTTGAATTCGGCCCAATTCAGTTAAAGGAATCGGGAACCAAAGAAGGCCCTCATCCCTCAAATCCCTATTCTAAGATAGATTTGGGACCCCCACAGTTGATTCTCCACTACAACATGTTGAAAAACAACGTAAAACCCAATCTAAAAAAAAAGGTCTTGCGCATTTTTTGGTCAAAGCATGTGACATTGGTTCTGGTACACACCGTTAGCTACCTTCATGGGAGGAAGAATGATCCTGGACAGTCCAAGAATAAATAAATGCAGCTGAGTCCATGATCCCATCACAGCCAATTGACAGTTGATTTAAGTTTAAGCAACGTGTCTCATTAACCCAACACCCACCCAGTGTTTGTCAAACCATTTACCTGTCTTTGTGAAATTTTGTTTGGCTTGGGTTTAATTTGCTAAGAATATTTTAAGAATGAAAGAAAATTTAATAGTAAAAAATGCTGATGCAAAATTGTGATTTAATAGTGATATTGTTATTGGAAATAAGAATAAAGAACCAAGTGCGGGTAGAAATAGAAAATAATGAGAAAGGTTTGAAAAAGAAATATAATCATGTATATTAATACATCTTAAATCTTAAAGATGACCAAAAAAGTTCGTCAAAATTCACAAACAACCATAAAAATATATTGGCTTCTTCAAGACTAACGATCTTTGGGGTCAATTATTAATTTTGAGAATAAGGAACGCACCCAATACAGTGTGCATTACAATTTTTGGGGTCAATTATGTCGACGCATAATGAACCTCCTTATCACTAAAGTTCGGAAAAGATAACACAAAAAGAAAATAAAACAACCAGACATGACCATAAAGCAATTTGGTTGAACGCAATAGCAACTACTACGGAACAAAAGAAATAGTCACCTTCATATCCAAGTAAACAGTTTCAAGGATGTGTCTAAAAATGAGATGGTACCTGAACTAAGATGATATTTGCACCCTTCCTGTGAGCTTCTCTGATCAATCTGAGAAAAATCCATAGTAAACCATTTTATCAGGAGGGAGACGAAAAAATCTTGGACATCAAAACAGGCACCGCCATTTTTGTAAAGCAGCAGGCACCTCTAAATCAATCATTCAAAGGTAAATATTAACTAGAACCCAACATTTTGAAGAGAACTTGCGACCCCATCATATGGTATTGGTATGATGCAATAACAGCTTCAAGCTATGGGAAAGGGGGGGAGGGGGGCTTGACTAATAAATGGCTCTTTTCTCATCCAAAATTCCAATTTTGAAATGCTGATTAATTCAACAATTAATACTTTTTTTTCATCTTCTTCTCTTCTCAAACTGTCTTGTAATGATGCACATATTGCAATTCACATATTAGTTCATGTGTTTTTGCATATGTATGAGAATGAGAGCATCATTAATTTGCTTGGACTCTGTATAGATCTGGCGTATGGAGAAACAAATCCATGCAGCTGACTCGACTTTAACTTGGAAGAACTTGGTTTTTAAGAAGCAATACTTTCTACGACATTGGCATATAACTAAAGCGGTTTTTTAAGTTTTTAACTGATAAAATTGATGCCATGAAAGAAGATGCGATATGTGCTCTCTGGACAATTAATTTTCCTGTTGGCACTTGGTGGTTGCATTCCTCTTAGCATCAAATCACTTACTATGCAGCATTAATATGAACGGGTCAAGCCCCAACTCCATCGCCGTTCATTTTTTTAGGCCAAAAAGGGGGAAACATGCTATGGTGTCCGCCCCCAATAAATTAAATAAAAGGAATTAGAAAAAATTTACAAAAGCCAGGACTCCGTGAGGGTCCTGGAGTGAACACAAATATTCTCAAGGCTAGGAGGGACATCTTGGACCCGATTGCAAGGCTGTGGTGCATTTGGCTGGGAAGGAATGAGGCTCTCTTCTCTGGCCAACGCTTTTACAGGGATAATGTTCTTATTCAGTGTACGCGTCTTCTGGATGACTGGTGTGCGGTATAGGCCGCAGGTTGTTTTTGTGGGAGGGGTATTATTCTTTGTATTTTTGCCTTTTTGGTCGTGTGTTGTACTATACTTTTTTCTTTCCCTTCTTTGTCTTTTTCTTACTAGTTTTTTAATATATTGGGGCGAACACCGTTGAGTGTCTCCCCCTTTTTTGGGGCCTAAAAAAAATGCTGAGAGGAAAAGAGTACACTATTTCTTGCAAACCAGATAGTCCACAAGATTGCAATAGGCCTAAGCAGCTCCATCATTGAGGTCCAGAACGACTCCAGGATGTGATTGTTAACCCAACTCGGGCCAAAGTCACTCCAAATGGGCGAGGAAACCGTGCAATAGAAGAAGTGCTCCAATGTTTCAATTCCGTTCTCACACAGCGGGCATTTGTCTGACACCATGGCAAACAGTTTGGTGCATTGGTCTCTTGTCATAATACGCTTTCTTCTAAGCAACAACAAAAAAATCCAACCATTTCTTGCAGCCTAAGCTCCCAAATAAGGTTGCAATCCTGAATCAAATCGTTTGTCCCAGATGGCAGAGGTCTACAAATCGCATCGTAGGCCTTCTTGACCAAAAAAAAAGATGTCCTTCCAAACTCAATGATCACGGCCATCAGAAAGCCTATCAATCTGCCTCAGAGAATCCAATAGCAGGAGGAAGTCCTCTAACCGTTGATCAGAGAAATTTGTAAAGAAAGAAGGAATCCAATTATCATTAACCCAGCAGTCTGCAACACACGACTCACGATCGCAGTCAAAGCAAAGAGGCATGCGAAACGGTTAGCCAGAGGGCTATCCCCCGTTCAATTGTCTGTCCATAATGTAAAGGAGTAGCCATTCCCAAGGACAAGACGAAAGAGCTCCTGGAAATGAGACAGGACTGTTAAAATCCCCCTCTAGAATGCCGAAGTACGTGGACTAGGACGGTAAACCACAGAGTCTGGTTGCTCAATGTTATAAATATTGTGGATGAGGCTACAACAGATATCTTCACTTTTCCCCCAAATTCTGCTCAACCACTTAAGCAATAACGCCCCATTCATGGCTTCCAGACACTTGACCCCGAGTACCCCAGATGCTTTAGGTAAAGTAACCGTCTCCCGGTCCACCGGATGAATATCGTGACCTTCTTGTCCGGACTTACTCCACAAGAACTTCCACATTAACCTCTCCAAGCACTTCCTAATACCAACGGATAGCCAAGGTTCAGAAAGTCGGTATGCGGTATTCGTTCGGTCAGGCGGTCCCGAGCGAATAAACGGATATGCGGAAGTATATGCAGATTATGCGATTTGCATTATTTTAATTAAAAATATTAAAGATATATATTTAATTGTGATGTCAGAAACAAAAAAACTACATGTTTCCTTTAAATTCCTACAAAAACATACTTTTAAAAATAAAAAAGGCACCACAATAAAAATCTACATAGTTCATTTAAAAATAAATTTCTGAGTGTAGAATGTTCAAATATATAAAGTTATAACTGGCTGCTAAATTCTAATCTAAATCATCTTCAAAACTGATTGTTGGAATATCATCCTCGCTTTCTAAATCACTCATAAATTATTCTTCTTCACCCAAAGTTGGCAAAGCTTCCGCATTCCTTTGACTCCTTCTATTCCTAGCAAATTCTTCTGCCCCACTTGCTCCTGCAACCAAGTTCCACATGAGCCCTGACCCTTGAAAGATTTATTCTTCTTCTTCACTGGCACCAATCCAATCCATAACATGTGTTCTGTCCTTTGAAACAAATGGATCTCTCACAGTTAGTGATCAACGCTCCTTCAGCTTTGAATTGAATTTCACAAAAACCAAATCATTCAATCTCTTGGTTTCTAGTTGTTCCTTTTCTTGGTGTGAATCTGCATTAAGAATATGTAAAATTGACCAATTATAAATTACAATCACCTAAAGAATATATTCAATTGTACATCCAAATGGTAAGAGTTATACCGGTGCAAATGAACTCCAATTCCTCTCACAACCAGAAGAAGAGGATGTCAATTTTAGAATTCTCAAAGCTATTTCTTTTAAGGTGTTTGAGAACCATATAGCAACCACCAATGAGCTTCAAGAGATTAGACAATTAATTTCTTATAAAACAGTAAATCTAACTTATGAACTTTAAAATCAATAATAAGATTGAGTTATAATACCAGGATTGAAATCATCATCATTGGTGGATATTTGTCTGATAGCCATCGACTTTCCAAATGCTCCTTCTCTCCTTCGGTAAATAGGAATCTCTTTCTTCGTGATGGCATCCTGAATCTCTAACTCATGATAAAAAATCTCCACGCATACCATTAAATCATCAACAACGAAGCTATCCTTAGAAATTGCATCGCTATCCCCGTAAAAATAATAGGGATTGAGATAAAAAGCTGCAAGATGGAGGGAGCTATCCAATCTTCCTTTCGTCTTCAAGGTAATGGCATTTATAAAGGGCTTGTAGGAATATCCAACATCTTTAAAAATAGCTTTTATTTCTTTTTTTGCATCCTTCAATCATCCATATACAAAGCTCATTGACGGCTTCCTTTCTCCATCAGCAACACGCAAGAGGCAGACTAGTGGAGACAAGATCTTCAACGTCGATGATACTTGGCTCCAAAATGATGAACTGAGGACAACGGATGCAGTCACCTCACCTTTTTTAGTTTTTGATCACTTATACTCCCTCCACTCATCAGAAGAGAACATCAACTGTAATTTCTCCTTATTCTCCATTAAGCTTTGTAGTGTAAGGAAAGTGGTGGGAAATCTTGTTTGTCATGGCCGAACAATTTCACTCCTCTGGATGAACTGTCTCATCAAGCTCAAAGTCTTTGCATGACTGTAGATAAAAACAGTGAGAGTTCTAGCCTTAGTGATGCAATTTTTTATCTTCGATTCCTTGCCAATCTCCTCAAGTACAAGATCAATGCAATAAGCCGCACATGAAGACCAAAATATCCTTGGATATTTGATCTTAAGAAGCCTCCCAGCTGTCATATTTGCAGAAGCATTATCAGTAACAACTTGTATAACATTGTCTTCTCCAACATCCTTGATACACTCCTCTACGAGAGAAGAGATGTATTCAGTCGTGTGAGAATCAGCAGATGTGTTAACAGACTTCAAGAAAGTTTTGCCCAAATCACAGTTCACACACAAGTTCATAATGCTCCTTCCCCTCATATCAGTCCACGCATCGGTCATTAATGAACAACCGTTGTTCTTCCACGATTCATTATGACACTTTAAATATTCTTTTGTTTCATCCACTTCCTCCTTTAACAAAGTTTATGCAATTTCATAGTATGAAGGTGGCTTGTATCCGCTTCCGTATTGTCCTATTACCTCACACATTCGGATAAAGGAATTCTTGGTCACCACATTGAAGGAAATGTCAGCATCATAAAAGAAGCTTGCTACAAACTTGTTAATGCGTGCACGCTCCTTTTTCGCTAAGGCATCTTTAATCACAGTCTGTCGCATTGTTGCACCCAAAGACACATCATCTTCAGAAACACGAGGTCTTTTTGCATCACCTCCTCCTTTATATGGTTGGTTAGAAAATCTGTCAGATGATTTGATTGTTACTTCCTCCCGCAATTCTCTCATACTAACAACTTTCTCATTCTTCTTCTTCATAATATCTTCTACATAATCTCTAATTTCCTTCTGAACATCTCCATCGGCCTTTGGACATGTCTTTGTGTTTCCCTTGGTGTGTGTGAGATGTTGCTTCATTCTATTGAGGCTATCCTTTATGGTCTTGTTGCACAAGCGACAAGCAACCGTGTTCGAATCGATCCTCTCAACAAGGTATGCATATTTCCACCCTGGATCGGTAGAGTCGGGTGGAACATAGAAAGTGGATTCCACCGTAGTAGGCGTGGAAGAGGTAGCCATAACAACTGACCTAAACATGACATAAAAATTGTGTGTCATTAAAATAAGAAGTACAACAATCCATTTATCCCACCTGTTCTTCCTTTGTGCGTCGGTGTCTCGGATTTGGGACGAGGTTGCTTGGGCTCGTGCGGCCGATTCGGAAGACTTCTGCAATATCCTTTGGGCCAACAGAAGGCGTCCCCGTTCGCATTTGCTGGGCCCCTTGGCGCGCGTTTGGTCGATCTGGAGGGCTCGCAACGACTTCATCTTCGCGGGCGCGCGCTTCTACGTGGAGAATGTCTCCGCCGCGGCTACCTCCCTAATTGCTGATTGGTCTACTTAGTTGGTCCTCGGGGCCGGTTGTCGCATTCCTTGTTTTTGCGTTGGTCCCTCCCTCTTCTTCCCTTCTTCCCCCTCTCACGATGTAAGTATCTTGTTCTTTTAATATAAATATGCTGGGGTGAACACCATCGCGTGTCTCCCCCTTTTTTGAGCTTTCAAAAAAAAACAATCCATTTATCCAAGGGGATAATTTAATTACAAAAATAACAACACCATAATTTATCCTTAATACACTCCATTTTCCTAAACATTTACTTAATGGAGTTTAAATGGTTACATGTATAAATAAGATTATCAACATAAGATTACATTATCAATATAATAGTAAAAAATATAGTAATCAATGATGAAAGTTACATTATGAAAATAATAACTTCTATATTATAAACAAATATTCTTGCTCACAGTTATTGGAGTTCCTTTGATGGTGGATTTTTGTGGCTGAAAAGGTGCTTTGGCTGGCGAAGAAGCCAAGACGGGTTGTCCAGAGGTGCAGGAATTGTTGGGGGCGAAGATGCAGACGTAGGAGGTGCTGGAGCGGAAGTCGACGGTGTTGGTGTTGCTGTGTGGTTCAGCCGAAGAGGGCAAAAGCGCAGGCGGAAGGCAAAAGTCGGGAGGAGGAGGTGGCGGCGAAAACGCAGGCCCGAGCCACTGGAGGCGCTTCAGCTGGGGAGGAGGCGATGCGAGCTCGCGTGGTGGAGTGTTGTTGTTGATTGGTTCAGCGGGTGAGGGCGAAGGTGCAAACGCACGGCGGAAGTTGGGAGGAGGAGGAGGTGGTGGCGAAAATGCAGGCCTGAGCCGCTGGAGGTGCTTCAGCTGGGGATGAGGCGCTGCGAGCTCGTGCGGTGGAGTGTTGTTGTGTGGTTCAGCAGGTGAGGGCGAAGGTGCAGGCGCACGACGGAAGTCAGGAAGAGGAGGTGGGGGCGAAGGCGCACTTAGTAGCCGTTGGAGGGGCTTAGGGTTTTCTGTCGAGGGAAATAAGCGTAGGGGTAGGGTGCTGCAGATTTAGAGCTTGTTGTGACCGGATTCATAAATGGACCAGCTGCATATAAGCCCGCATGAACGGTAGCATATGCGGTTTATGCGTCCCACATGTGCGCTTGGGCCGCATATGGTTGCATATAGCATATGCGGTTCGATTGGGTGCCTACATGTGCATATGTGGTCGCATATGCAGTCGCATGGGCCGCATTTCTAAACCTCGCAGACAGCAGACGGGATGACATGAACACGGGAATTGCAGAGTACAGCCTTCACCATCACTAGCCGACCACCCCAGGCAAGCTTGTAAAAATCGGCCGACTAGTTGGTCCGACTAATCGAGTCGAGGGGGTAGCCGACTCGACTAGGCCTAGTCGGCCATTAGTCGGGCCGACTAGGCTACCGACTTTTACATCAAGCTTTTATTTATTTTTTTTGCTTTTTAAAAGCAAACTTATTCTAATATGATTAATGTTATATTTAAAGTCAATTACTTCTTTTATTTCATTATGTAAGCATAGAAAATATAAAAATCTGTATTAATACATAAGAAAACTTATTCTAATATGCAATAATGTTATATTTAAAGTCAATTACTTTTTTATTTCATTATGAAAGTATAGAAAATGTACAAATCTATGTATAAAAATGATGTATATATTTAAAATAATTAAAAAATTCAAAATCGACTAACGGTCAACTAAATCTGATTAGTCGCCCGATTGTCGATTAATCCTTAGTCAGTGACCCCGTCGACCGAGTACCGACTACCGCTTTCTGCACCCTTGACCCCAAGATAGAATTGTTGCCTTCTGATCAGATAACTTCCTCTCCAACTTCCCAACCATCGGTAACCAATCATTCATCTTGATTCTACCGGAAGTTGGCTATCCAACCATCGGTAACCAATCAGTCATCTTGATTCTACCGGAAGTTAGCGACAACCCTAAATATTAGATAGGGACAGAGACGCACTTCTTACCCAACTCATCGATGCACGAGCGAGCTTCCACATCTGAGAGACCAAAAGGAATAACTGTAAACTTGCTATGATTCAGTACAAGCCTGGACATCTTTCCAAAGATTGCCAAAGTAACCGGCATACCATTATCCTCGTCCTTTCCTCCCTCAATAAAGAAAATTGTGTCATCCGACAATGTCTTCGCAAAGTCTTCGCAAAGTCAGAATAAGTCTTTGGAGGAGAATAAGTATCAAAGCTCTAACATCAGACAATGTCTTCGCAAAGTGTCAGATGGACACTTTACTACAACCATAAAGGTTTTATGCTCTTCAGGAGTGGCGCCTTATAATGAAGACACCTTGAAGGCCTTAGAGGCCAAACATCCTTATAAGACGCCTCTTGCTATACCAGACATCTTGGTTTCAGAGACTCCTCTTACAGTTGATGTAGATGTTATTTTGCGAGCTATCAAATCCTTTCCTAAAGGGACATCTTGTGGAAGAGATGGCCTGAGAGCTCAACATATTTTAGATGTCCTCTATGGGGAGGGATCAACGGTTGCCAAGGATCTTACATGCTATATCCTTGGTAGTTAATTTGTGGCTTAGTGGGAGATGTCCCTTGAGTCTGGCTGAGTTTGTAGCCTTTGCACCTCTTACTCCACTGCTCAAACCGGACAACGGCATACATCCTATTGTTGTAGGCACTATCTGGAGGCGTCTTGTAGCCAAAGTTACTATGACAGGGGTTGGCAAGGAGACATCTAAATATCTCAACGACTTTCAATTTGGAGTCGGTGTATCTGGAGGAGCGGAAGCCATCTTACACAGCACCAATCGTCTTTTGAGCAAGCTTCACGGGGACGGGTCTCTCTCTATACTTACGGTGGATTTCTCTAATGCTTTCAACTTGATAGATAGATCTCTGAAGCTTGGTGAAGTTAGGAGGAGATGCCCCTCTATTTCTTCATGGGTGGAATTTATTTATGCTCAAGCTGCCAGATTATATATTGGAGACAATTATTTGCGGTCATCAACAAGAGTGCAGCAAGGTGATCCTTTAGGCCCCCTTCTTTTTTCTCTGGCATTACCCCACTTATTTATGAGATCAGAGAAAATTGTAAACTCCTACTCCATGCTTGGTATCTTGATGATGGGATAATCATTGGGGACACTTTAGAGGTGGCCAAGGCACTTGACATTATTCAATGCAAGGGCCAGAGATGGGTCTTATTCTAAATATAAAAAAACAAAGCTTTTTTGGCCTTCATGTGATGGTCAGAAGATCTGTAAAGGGTTGTTTCCCATGGATATTGGGAGGTCGGTGCTAGGTGTGAAGTTGCTTGAAGGAGCTGTGAGTAGGGATCAAGGTTTTAAAAAATGAAAGGCAGGATGAGGCGGTTCCACCGGAATCGAGGCGAGGCATAGTCTCGAGGCGGTCGAGGCGTAAGCTTCAGTTTTCCCCCAAAAAATTACTAATCTAACATATTCTAGTGCATAAATCTCAAGAGAGCAATACAATAACACATATCTAGAAGCATGATGCAAGTAAAGGAATTCTAATGCAATCCATCGTTGTCTTAGACCCATAGACTTGCAGTGTACCAAATGTTAGAATTAAATACAAGACAAAATAGAGAGTACAAAACACAATTAGTTCCAACTTCTAAAATTCAAATTCTATTTCTAGTTCAAAATGTTGAATGCCAAATGCCAATTCATGTTCATGAATTTTGTCTTGTAGACTCGTAAAGATCTTCTAATCATTGCCATGAACTCTAACATCGGCAGCAAGACTATCATCCTCTGATTCACTACTGCTCATTAGATCATCCAATGAATCATCCATGTAGTTTAAATTTTCTTCATCATCATCTCCATCACTAACATCATCTCCAGTATGAACCTCGTCGTCGTCAATATCAACCACAGCTTTACCTGTATTATACAATACCATTGTTATTTGTTAGTATATTATATTTTTATTCTAATGAAATAAGATTAACATCGCATTTACCTTTCTTTCTCTTCTTCCTACAAGAATCATCTTCTTGTTCTTCAGCTTCCTCAACATCCTCCTTTAGAGGAGTATTCGCATCAAGCTTATGATATGCACTATATTCACATGTATGAAGCTCTGAAACCCACTCATCACCAGAATCGACATCTTCCAAGCATAGGGGTTCCTCCATAGTCTTTTTCTTGACCTCCCTTTGCTTCAACTTCAAGTTAAGCATCACATAAACCAAATCATTGAGTTTTGCTTGTGTGAGTCGATTTCTCCTCTTCGTATGTACCTACTCAATAGTCAATACACATGGGCATGCTTTGAACATATACAGTTAGAAAATATGTTTATGATCTACTCAAGTCAAAATACTACCTGATTAAATGAACTCCAATTGCGTTTACAATCAGATGCACTACATGTTAAACTCAAAATTTTTATGGCAAACTTGGTTAGCTCAGGAGTATCATCTCCAAAAGCCCTCCACTAGTCAGCTGATGATGGTGATAAATTCATAATATATGGTTAATTTCAATCATGAAAAGCAAAGAATAATGGATCTAGAGGATCAGAGATATACATACCTGGACTCCTTTTCTTGCGCGTGTTCACAGCATTGGAATATCCAAACAAGCCTCGTGCATTCCTGAAAGCATCTATCTGTAGATCTACTTTCTCCCTCTCCAATGGATCACTTATCAACCTCTCCATACAAGCATACAATCTAATTTTTATCTCTGTGTGTGTGGAAAATGAGGGTTCGTAGTGATATTGGGGATTGAGAAAGTAGGCAACAGCATGCAAATGAGTATGAAGTTGGCAATCCCACCTAGCATCCACGATGTCCCGAAATGGCTTGTATTTTTCTTCTTCATTGCCTAACGCATGCGCAATTTCCTCCTTAGCTCTGTCCATGGCTTCATAAATGAATCCCATTGGGGGATATTTTTCGGAATCAACCATCCTTAAAACTATGACGAAAGGTTTGGTTGCACTAATCACAAAGGCAACGCCGGGCCAGAAAGATTTGCGTCTCACAATTGTGTTGCATGCACTTTGCCCTTGGGGCTTGGAAGAATCTGGGCTCCTTTTCCATACATAGGAAGTAAAAAATGACTCGAGGGAGTCCCTAACAGTGATCAATATTTGTAATGTCAAGAAAGCCGTAGCAAAACGAGAAACGGCGGGTCGGACCAAATCTCCCCCAATCTTTGCCCTGATCATGGACAAAACCCAACCATGTGCATAGATGTAGTTGATGACTCTTTTGGCTTTTTTGAAAACGGAAACATGCAAAGGCAATTTCAAAATGTCTTCTAGCATCAAATCAATGCAGTGGGCGGTACACGAGGTCCAATATAAATGTTGTCTCTTCTCCATCAGCAATTTTCCTGCCGCTTTGTAGATTGAGGCATTATCGGTTATAACTTGTATGACGTTGTCTTCACCAACCTCCTCAACTACATCATCGAGCAGAGAAAATAGTAATTGTGCACTCTTTGTTCTGTCTGATGCATCAATGGACTTCAAGAACCAAGCCCTAGTCGGATTGTTCACTAAAAAATTGATAAGTGAACGATCTTTTGTATCCGTCCAACCATCAGACATGATACTACAACCTGTCTCTGCCCAAGAAGCCTTTGTCGCTTTCATCACATTGTCGATGTTATTCACTTCTTCCTTCAATATCCATGTTCTCAACTCGTGTGCCGCTGGAGGTTTCAATCTCCTCCCAAATGCACCAACAGAATGAACCATTGTTTGAAATGATGGACTATTTGCACAATTGAATGCTAATCCATTTTCAAAGAAAAATCTTCCAATATCACGACAAACACGAGCCCTCTCCTCTTTCTTCCATGATGCATTCAATGTCATTTGATGTTGCTTCTCGAGGACATTTGTAGGCCCAATAGTGGGACTTCCCGAGCCAGCCACACCAACAAATAAGTCCATAGGACCCCTCACCTGCTTCACACTGCTGGATCCTCCTGTGCATGTTTGAGGATCGTTACTTCCACGAGGTTCTTCCATTCCAAAAGCACCCACTCTGCAAAGCTCCTCCATCTCTTCCACGACTCTTCTATTTTTTTTTTGTTCGTGCACTGCTAGCAAACACTTCATTTCATTAGATACTTCAGCTGGAACTTTTGGGCATGCTTTAACATTTTTCCCAGTTTTGGCAAGGTGGTGCTTGAGTCTTGCAACTCCACCGGTTATCCTTTTAGCACAGTACATAAACATAACCCTTGCCCTTCGTAGACTCGTCCATTTCGAGTTGGAAACAGTATTTCCACCCAAGGTCGCTTCGACCTCATTCGGAATCTTTCGCGCCTCTCTTCTTTGCTTTTGGCCTTTCTGAAATTTATTGCACAAGATAGAGGGTATGCATTTATTGCACAAGTAAAAATAATATTGCAGGCAAAAGAGAGCAATCCATTCATATAAACAGACAAGACTAAGAGAGGTACTTATTATCATCCCAAAATTGTATAATATGAACAAGCATTCTATTTTTACAAGGAAAAGAGCAGAAGACTACAAAATTCGAGGGTCGAAAACTCAAAACTATTATTCGAGAGCCTTTATGATGTTCACCTTTACTGGACTACAATCTCAACATCGATGGTGAATCTCTCTTTATAGGTTGGTAGGATGGTAAAACATTTCGCGAAGATTACATCTAATCCTAACGAGATTTATATAGTAGTATTCATGTATAGATGAATCCTCCTAAAGGTGTGGATTCACTGGTCCAAAGACATATAGGGATCTGCATATTAAATGTTGTTTCAGGAAGGTTAGAGATGCGGGAGAGGTAGCACAATGGGATCTGCAATGTATCGGGTTGAACAAACATGTTAGGAATCAATGCATCTCAACACTTTATTATTTACGGACCCTATGCACTATACTTCATTAACTCTGTTTGAAGGATCTGATGGTCTGAGATATTTGGCATGGGTCAGCACTAAGATAATTACCATTGCATTCTTCAGATAGGCATATCCTGTTTGATTTAGTTAACCATTTATGTTAGTGAAATGGCTATTTTTATTACCCTTGAACACGGCTTGCTATCGTTTAGACTGGGATAAAATGTTGTCAAGCACAGCAACATGTGTTGTTATCTGTGCTAACTTCATCATAACAACCTAAGTAATCGGATTAGGGCATAAAAGCATACCTGCGAAATGGAGGTGGCGACGCAAGATGTAGAGGCAGGCGGAGGTGCCGCACGATGTAGAGGGAGGAGGTGGCGGTGGCGCACGATGCAGAAGAGGAGGCGGAGACACCAGTGTTGCTTCAAAAGGTGTCGCGTATCACCAATCGACCAACCTCTTCAAGAATCGCAGCAATCAGAACGTGGATTAGGGGTTTCTTGGATTTTCCAGAGACGGCAGAGGAGCATTCAATCAAACTGGGCGACCCTTGGGCGAAAGAAACCTATTAAAGTGGGTCACGTGCAATGCACGTGACCCACATAAAATTAAAATTGCCTCCGATGTCGCCTCGCATCGCCTCAAGGCGCATACGCTTCAGGGTGTTTTCGATCATCGAGGTGATCGCCTCACATCAAAAGGCCGAGGCGTACGCCTCGGAACCAAAATCGACCGCCTCGCCTCGAGGCGTATGCCTCGAGCGCCTCGAGGCACGTTTTCTAATTCCATGGTAGGGATAAAAACTTTATTGAAGATTTGACTATGATGAGGGCTACCAAGGCTGTTGACTTAATGCATTTACTTTCTCAGTTGGATGATCCACAAAGTGAGCTACTTCTATTACGATCTTCTTTGGGTACTGCCAAACTTATGTTCGACTTACGGACATGCCAACCCGCATACATGGAACGGGTCGCTACATGGTTCAACAAAGGGATACGCGGAGCTATTGAGAATATTGTGGTTTGTGGAAGTCCTTTTTTTGGTGATCTTCAATGGAGAGTGGCGTCGCTACCCATCAGACTCGGTGGTTTAGATCTTTACTCGGCTATTGAGGCTACTTCATATGCTTTTGTGGCCTCTAGAGCTCAATCATGGATGCTCCAAGACCACATGCTACGAGACAGCGGGATACATGGTATGGATTCTGATTTTCTTAATGCTTTGGAAAGCCTACGTGTCGCATTCCCATCTCTTGATCTTACATATTTTGCTAGTAAGGATACCGTCCCCCCTAAAGCCCATAATGCTTTGGCGAGTTCTTTTTTTAGCAAAATCGTAAAAGAAATGGAAGTTGAGTTTGACATGACTACTAGATAAAAAGCAATTTTCTGATGCTTACAAGCTGAACATACCCAAGATTTCCTTCTTGCCAATCCTATTGAGGGGCTTGGAATGCATATGTCACCCATTGAATATCGTAGTATTCTCAAGTACCGCCTCATGATTGCTCTATTCCCACCAGATGAGGCTTGTCCAGTATGCCACAAATACTACTTAGATGCATGGAAGGACATATCGATATCGATATCGTTTCGATATCGTGTCGATATGGAGATATCGCCGATATATCGCTATATATAGGAATCTTTCTGAAGAAAATGCCTGAAATCGGATATATCGATATATCACTTTCGATATCGGTCCCATGTCGATATCGATATATCGGATATATCGCCGATATATCAGGATACGGCCTTCCATGCTAGATGCTTTTGGGGAGCATGTCGTACATTGTCGCGAACTCCAAGAGTTTAAATATTAGACATGATCTTGTCAGGAATATTCTTTTTTATGTACTCAGACATGTGGGTTGCTTCAAAAAAAGAAGCATCGGTGAATTTTTTAATTGATCCACAAGAGGGGAGATCGATACTTAGACCGACAGATGTTCTAATATTTGGATGGGTTGGAGAAAACATGCATGTATTGATTTGACTGGAGTTTCTCCATTGGTGGGTCCGATAAAGAGTGATTTTATTGCGGGATACGCTGCACAAAAAGCTGCCTCGGCTAAAGTGGCTAAGCATGAGAAGGCATGCATTGACAATCAACATGTATTCATCCCCTTTGGTTTTGATACATTTGGATTTTTGGCAAGTGAAGCAGTGGAGCTCCTTAAGAGGATTCAAAAAATCATGCGTAGCAATGTTATGGTTCCTAAGTTTATGAATGTTGTATTTCGAAGGATTGGATTTGTCATTCAAAAGAGATTAGCGGTACAACTTGTTGCCCGTATCCTGTCAATTTCTATGTAATTCTATTAGACTTGATTCCATGTAAATGAAAGAACTTAATTAACCATAAGAAGCAGTTACGTCAGAAATTCTTCAGAATTAATAGTTTGTCCTTGAAAATGGCATTCTTTTCTCAACCTAATCATTGCACGCCATTCTCACAACATTCATTAGCCTACGAGCAGGAATCGACCTCCGAAAAACTTTGGTTGCGGCAGAAAGGAGAAAAGGGGAAAAGATGGCACCTTTCGGCGGTTTCCAGGTTCTCAGATACAGAGTCGGAGCAAGCGAACTGGAGAGCGGACACCACGACCTTCCTTTCGCCTCCTGCTGCCATCGCCAGGTTCTTTTTTGCACTCTCTCCCGCGCTGTCTGCGCACACAATCAATCTTCCCCGTCTCTCCCCTCTCGTTTCTAAAGTAGAATACCCATTCGCTTTCCCAACTTCTCGTAACAAATTATATTAAGGGTTTTATCACTTTGTGCCCTTGTTAACTTCTGCATTATCAGTTGTATCTTTTACTTTTTTATAATATTAGTTACGCTCTTGACTTCATACAAAATTCAAAATTTTATTTTTCCATCAAGGTAAAGTAGGGACATAATTGATATTACAAAATGATAGAATTGTGAATTTTGTAAGAAGTCGGTGGAGCATCTGACATTAAAAAAAGATGAGCATGACTAATATTGACAAATTTGAGAAGGACATAAGTGATAAAAACCCTCATTAAACATCGCAATTTAATCGAATTCAGAACTCTATCGTACGACATAATGGAAATACTCCACCAACAACAGAGCTTGATTATGTTGATTCATATTTTAGAGTTTTATTGAGTCATTGTTCCATGAACCAATTAAAAGATAAGAATTGCTACCCATTAATAAAGTGGTACTCTTATATTGATGATGTGTTATTGTAATATTTGTATTTAAAATATAACAAATGCTACCCATAGTTCAATTTTATTCAACTTTAATCAGTCCAAGTATATTGTGATGATGTTACGCAAACGGATATGGATATATCCATATCCCACTCATTATCATGTCAGTTGTATATATATTTTGACATACGTGTTTGTATCCATTTTAAAATAGATACAGATATGGATATTTGATGACTCATTTTTTTACCACTTTTAACGTGTCTTGGTTGTTGTAGTATGTAATATAAAGCAGAGATCAAAAACCATGTATTGAATAATATCAAATAAGTATGTAGGTGTATTTTTTACTTGGTGAAGTCCTAGATCAAACTCAAGAAGGTGATGTTGCTTTAGCCAACGATTCATGTCGACTTAAGTATTTCCCAATTAATTGTGAAATAAATACATGCATGTGGTGCAATGTATGTTATGCAATTAAGTATTAGGTGCAATCTTTTAAAGTAACTAACATGACGAATGCAAATAAAAATGCAAGTGATGTTTCTGTTATATTGTTATATTTTTATCCTTTTAATCTTGAATCTTTTATACTTTAAATTATACAAACTTCTTATGAGTTTTTAAGTTTTGGAAAGAAACAAATCAAATGTGATACTTACATATATAAGGTGACAAAATGGTGGTTTAAATTACATTTAATTGTGTTAAAAATATACTAAAATGGGGGGAATATATTTTGATTATTTCTAAATTTCATGGTATTTTAAAAATATAAACTAGAATTAAAATAAAAAAACTAAGATAAAGTTTAAAATTGTTTTAAACGTAATTTGGGATGATTTCAAGGTGGGTTTCTTTGTGATTTGGCAGTAGAAATTCTAAACCTAATTTATTTTTTAATTAATAGGGAAATTAATATGCAAGATGTAATATTTTTATGGTTTTCAATTTCAAAGTTCAAAAAATGCAATATTAGAAAGTTATAAACATGGTATGTTGTAAATAATGAAATGAAGCAACTATAATTTTTTATAATTTCTTCAAATTAATATGAGTAAATTACAAATGCAATAATCGAATTCCATGATTTTGAGTATTTAGCTTTTATACCAAGGATATTAGTGCAATAACATCCCGAAAAATCACTATCTAGATCAAGTTAAGGGCGATATAGGATATTTGTGGTTTATGCCCCCTAGAAAATTCATACAAGGAATCCACAAAATAAATTATGCATAGCGCAATACTTATATGTATCCATATCTGTATCTATTTTATCTGTATCCATATCTGTATCTATTTTATTTGTATCCATATCTGTATCCACAAAATAAAATAGTCATTGTGTAGGCAATACATATCCATATCCTTATTGAAATGCCTACACAATGACTATTTTTCTACATTTATCTAAAAGATCTTGAATTAATATTTAATTTCTAATTTTAGATTATATGTCTTATTAAAAAATCGATATTTAATTAAATTATCATCCCACCAAACTCCACAATGTGTCAACTAAAAAGCATAAATAAATATTTAAACAGGCACCAAAGTTGCAACTTTTCCTCTAAGGTTCACAAGATATTTGAAATTCAAATGAGGGATTAAAATGTTATATAGAAATAAAATGAAACTATGGCTTAGTCCCAAGAGGACTCATTCGAGACTTCGAAAAAACTGGGGGAGATACTTAAAAGGGTAAATTACAAAAGGAACTCAACTATGTGTCAATTCTCAATTAAAGGTCCCATCTTTCAAATGTAACAAAAGGGACATGAACCTTTAAATATTTAGAATTTAACTTTGACATAAACGGGTTGTGGAAGCTTGCATAGACATGTATTTAAGATAAAAAAAGTTCATGTCCCTTTTACTACATTTGAAATATGGGGTCCCTAATTGGGAATTGACATATAAGTAGGGCCCCTTTTTGTTTTTTTACCCTACTTGAAATTTTGTCAAAGCATTGGTATTTTAGAGATTATCTAAAATGAGTGGAACCTCCTTTCATTTTTCCCATGGAATCACACCAATGGTGGATCAACAAGTGATTTTGGCTTTGACTAATGAGATAAAACAAAAATAAAATGATAGAGAGATAAAAGGAAGCATCAAATGAAAAATCTATCTTCAAAAGATTTGTAGACTAAGGATATCTACAAGTTTCATGAAGACTTGAAAAACAAACTAAATCAATATATTAAGAGATAATAATTGTTGAATGTATTTTAATGAATTAAAATACCAATTTTAAATGTTTTTATTTTTATCTTTGATTTTAGTATAAAACTATACACAAAAGAAGATGTAATAAAATAATAAAACAAAATAAAATACTAATCTATTTTTTAGATTTTTATTAATAAAGAAAAAAGTGAAATAAAAATAAAGAAGGAAACATTATATATAATATATACAAGGTCACGACACACTATTTCCTTTTATTTTCATATTCTTTTGTATTTTTATTTTGTAAATTTTATTAAAAACATAAACAAAGAAAATAAAAAGAAAAGGGGTTAAATTAAATCAAAGTAGTGAATATTTACAAAGTACAATTAGGTTCCAAAACTGATATTATGCAAATAAGAATCAATTTTAATGCAACCACTTTCATTGTATGGGTGATTTTATAACTTATATGCTAAAAGTGAGTCCGGTGAAATTGGAGTTCATGTGGAGCAGAAAATTAGTAGAGAAGTTGGACTTTATGACCTTTTCGTTCAAGATCTAAGAGCATTTATTCAAGGTGGATTTTTTATATTTTCTATATATTATATATACAAGTTAGAAGAAGAATTAGGTTAAAGGAGTTAGTTTGAATTTATTAAAATTTGGCGATGATTGAGCTATCTACAACTGAGTATAGACAGGCATTTTCAACTCCTTATTAATGCACATATGCATGTTAATTTATGCTAATTATTTACATATGTATGAATGCTAATTATGCGTAATAAACTCCTAAATACAACTAATTACTCGGGCATAGAGCTCTATTTTCCGCTATTAGAGTAATGATTCACATATTTATCAGCCGTCGGTCCCCTTAGGCTCTAGTCAACCTAAGTATTGGGAGTTAAGGGTCTCACTGAAATCTATAAGATTGCATGAAAAAGAACGAAATAAAAGAGAAGAGTATGAGCACTCGAGTCTCACACTCTGTATCATTAGGATCTAGTCACCCTATTTATATCAAAAAATAAAACGAGATAGTAGTGGGTTGTGTGACAGAAAGAATGCGAGATAAAATGTACACAAGTGAAAACATATAAAATGCGAATGGAGAATGTACAGACTCAAGAATATTTACGACAAATATTCTCGTTAGACCGAGGATGGATGGAATGTATAAGGTGTATGTCGATATCGGGATCATCTAATGAAGAATAAGAGTCCGAATCAAATGACTCCTAATCAAATTCAAAGCCATATTTAGAAGAACAATAATGTACTTTGCATAGGCTCTCCAATATGTGTCTACATTCAGTTGCTTGCTCAAGTAATGTTTTAAGACCGTTGAATTGGGATCACTTATGTAGCTCAACTCGTCCGAGCTCGACGAGGAGTTAGATTGTTCGTTCAGTACATCCTTTACTGTTCATATGTGGCTCAGGTCTATGATAGGTTTGAAGAGGTTTCGTTGGTCTATTTTTCTATAATTTGAAGTATGAAGAGGAAGAGAGTAGTGAGGCACCCTGAGGTGCTCATGGGAACTCCTCATGGAATCAGTACTGCCCTTCTTTTACATGAAAACCAACTTAGAGAAATCGCCTTCTCCTTTAATCTAGCTTCAAGTGGTGGTCCACACTTAGGATCAGTCAGCTTGGGACGTGTAGGATTAGGGATTGGATCACAGTAATGTTTAAGGAAATTCGAAATAATGGTGTTCGATTCAAGATAAGTATATGCATGAGTCGAAAGCTTTCATCGTGGTGGCATCGCTAGCGACTGGTGATATCACCAATATGGTTTTACATCTTTCAAGATCTTGCTGCCTCATCCATACTACCTTGGGAACTTCTTAGAGTGGATGATGCCTATTGGCTTGATGATCGCAGTTGTAGGTGTCCTCTCTTGAATCTCGTTGTTTACTGGAATGTATTGGACTTGTAAGAACTTGGTGGCCTAATGCAAAAAAAACATTATTCAACCATGTCCATCCAAAATGAAATGAATAAATAAATATGAATGCACTTTGCTATGAGGTTTATGTATCATGGCCATATTGAATACCAAGCAGCTGGGAGGAGACATCTGACTTCAAACATGTGCTATTCAATAAAGGTCTCCAGCATGATAAAGAGGTGCAAATCTTTCTCTGTAGATTGATTTCCAACCGACTTCTTGATGTGGGTCCTTTGCATAGGAATAGATATTCAGAAGTGTTGGAATAATCAAATCAAAGAGTAGAAATAATGAGTTCGAGATAAACTAAGATGATAATCATAACTGTCATGATCATGCATATATCCTTTGACCTAAGACGGATATGCATCAATATGCATGATTATGCACATTTGATAGCCCAATAGGTTGGTGACCTAGCTAAGTTCCATATATTGACGCGTTGGTAAGCATATAAAAACATATGAGATGTATGATCTCTCAAAAGGAATCATACATGTTCATAATTGATGAATCGAGAGAATGATGAACCATTGATCATCCTATGCTAAATGGGTCATGTTGTAGTAGATAGGAAACCAAGATCGATCAAAAATTAACCAAACAAATCGACGAATCAACAATATAATTAATGTGCGACTTTATATATTTTAACCAGGGCAAACCCCATGGTTGACTCAAAGAGGCAAAGGAACAACTTCGGATTAACTTAGACAAATTAACTCACAATTTTCCAAGCAGATTTTTTTATATTTTTTATGCAATAAAAATGCAAATGCAAAAAAATGCAGATGAATCAGGTTATTAAGAAATCAAGCAACTTAGCTAAATTAATTTTAATGCGAATTAATCCAATTTAGACAAATTGTATTATTCTTGGAAACCTAATCCAACAATAAATATAAAATGTATTTTTTTATAATTTTTGAATTTAAAATGCAATAATGAAAAATGCAAACTTTTTTGGGGTTTTCTGCATTTTTTGTGCAAACAAAATGCAAAAATTACGAAATTTTTACCGAAACTTAAACATAATGAAATGAAACTACATTATTTTTTTGGAATTTTCCGACAATACTTTTTTTTATTTTTAGTGGAAGAAGAGTGAGTGCCAGTATTTAATTTGTAATAAATCCACAAAATCATATTATACAGAAATCAATTTATCTCAAATAGATATTTCAATGAGCAATCCAAGAGAATTGAAATTTCACAAAAATAATATGTGTGTGGATTTAATTAAAAATAATCTATTGAGATCACTCAACAATTTATTTTATGCACATGACATCTCTGTGAAATTTTAACAGAAATTAAAGCATAATTAGATGCATCATTTCTGAATTTTTGAAATTTTTAGAGCAAGGAATTACTACATGCAATTTTAGAGCATAAATGGGTAAATTTTCAATAAATACCACACTTTGATTTTTAATAAAGTCCCAAAGGCTCATAAAAATTCAATTAAATGGTCAAGATATGAAGCATTAGTTGAGAAAAAAAAATGCAATTTTTAGATCTGAAAAATGACGCAAAATAGAGCTTCAAAATACAATATAAATGTAGGTGTATCTTTGTAATATATAATATAAAACTAAATGAGCTTAAATATATACAGCGGCACATTTGCAATTAAAGAAACATGAAGGGCTTAGTATGCAGTTTTTCCAAATAAAAAAATAGATGTTCGGGTTCCAAAAACCCACTAGGAAAAACAGAGGGCGCATGGGCACGCGCACGAGGAGGGAGGCGCGTGGCGCGGGCACGTGGTGTCGTCGCAGGTGGCGAAGGCAGAAGGGCGGTAGCTAGTGGTTAGAGCGGAAACGGGTGGTCATGCTCGATGGAGGTACGACCTGCTATAGGGGACAATCGCATATGTGTCACACACAGGGGTTGCTCGTGGGTGACCGCGCACTGCACACACGATGACTAAAAGCTCGTTTGGATTGGGGGTTGGGGTGGGTTGGGGTATCCCAAGTTTGAGATGGGGTTGGAGGTGGATAACCCTATTGTAATAGTAGGTGTTTGGATAGAGGGTGGGATGGATTGGGGTGGATGTGGTAAATTATGATGTGATGGGGGAATTTCCTCTTTGTCATTAGAATGATAATAATAAAATACGTTGGGCATATATCATTAGTACCCAGTTTGAAATGGAATTTATTCTTCCCATTAATTTTTAAAACCCCATGGACGGTTGTTGTTTTTGTTCCAGCCCAATTAACCCGTTAAGCCCCCTCAATTTCCCCAATCCGCCCCCGCAATATACGCCTAATTTGTGAGTCACCGGTACACGGATATGGAAATGTTGCGGCAAAGCTATAAAAAAACAATCTTCGACGTAGCGAAAGGACATGGAAATTTGATCCGAACAAGAGAGAGGGCATCAAACGAATGCCAACAAGCATGAAAATTGCATTTAAAGAAATACAATAATGCGTTACAGACTGTAGCATACGCTACTTCATTACCCACGCTAACATGACTGGTATTGCTAGAGTAGAACAATAATGATGTAAAGACGGAGTCACAGAACGTGCTTGTCAATCACTGCATCGTCGACCACCTCCAGTCCTGCTTCTCGCAGTTGCAGAGTCAGCGTGTCCACCATATCCCGCAGTGAAGCTCTCGTGCCTCCAGCATCTTCTAAATCGGTATACAGAGTAGCCAACTCGATTTCCTTATCGTTTAAATCTTTGTGCGCGATTTCCAGCTGCCTTACGAGTTCTTGATTTTTCCTTTCCATATCCCATAAACGATATGCAAAGAAGAAAAACTCGTCTGCCATATTCTCTTTTGTTCTTGGAGCACTTGTATGAGGCACATGAAGGTCACATCTTCCTGAAGCACAAACATAGAATAGCCGTCGAAGCGGGTTTTCTTGCCCATCTTCGTAGCTCAGAACCATTGGGGCCCCACAGTGACACCGGTCATTTGGATGCATTGTTCTTTACCTACGAAATTAACAATACATGAGAGAACATGAAAATGAAACAATAACTTCGGCACAGATACAGTACAATAATGGAAAAAGATTGCAGTCCCTATTACAAGAATTGGGAAGCTATGATTGCCTCCTTCGTCTGTTATTCCACATTGCATGCGCGATTCTGTCTCGCAGGACCTCCCCCCGACGGATATCATCACGAAGTATGGCGACACTCCGATTTTGCTCCTCGTCAACCTCCTCGGGCAGGTTGTCCTCCTCCTCGTTGTCAGATAGCGAATCACCTCCGTTTACTCGGATGAAGTTGTGAATAATACAAGTCGCCCGTACCACATCCCGTTGTATGTCGAACGAGTACGATGGCATATCACGCAAGCAGTGGAACCTATTCTTCCACACACCGAAAGTGCGCTCCACCACATTGCGCAAACATGCATGCCGGTGATTAAAAAGGTCCTTGTGATTTTCGTACTGACACCCACGTGCTCGCCAAGCTGGGAGATGATAAAGGGCACCTCTGTATGGGGCGATGAATGTGTCAGTGTTCGAGTACCCACAATCAACCAGATACTTGCAGCCCTCTGGGACGACCAGCGACCCACTCTCAACAGAATGTCGAAGCACAGTCATATCCGCGCAAGAACCTTCCCAGCCAGTAACGACAAATGTGAAACATTGATTAAAGTCAACCGCTGCCATAACATTTTGGGCTGGGAAAAGCTTCCGGCAGCGATATGCTCCTTCCTCCTCATGCTTAACATGAGCTGGGATGTATGTCCCATCGATAGCTCCTATCACTCCCTGAGGAAACAGCTGAAAATTAGAAAGTAAAGGAAGGAACTGGGAGTAAAGTTTGGCTTACTTTAAAGTTGGGCTTACTTTGAAGTATGGATAGTAGCGTGGGTTTGAAGTGATTACATCAGGTGTGACTGGTGGGGCAAGTCTAATATACTCTTGTTCAAGTGAGATGATTTTCGCGAGAACCCTTTTGATATGGCGGGATATGGTCTCCGCGCTATGTTGGAATGCTTCCTGGATGATTCTATTTGAATGCGCATTCGTGAAAGCGTATAGAAAAATACACACTTGCTCCATGACGTCCATGTACCTCGTATGGGTTAAACCATGCTCAGTTAGCACACGAACGAACCGTCGAAGCATAGGCGGTCGCATTCGGAAGTTTTGGAAAGCTCTGTCGCCATGGCCCGCAAACATCTCCTCCACCCAGGCTCGTCCGCTGAGAGGCCGTGTATGCAGTGGTCTAAGCACTCGTCTGGCGGAGGACTCAATCTCCATCTGCTCCACTGCAACCACCGCCGCTACCCCAATGCACGCTATATTGCAGCTTGCTCCATTAAGTCATCGAACGGATTGTACCTACGCAAGACCATCGGTGACCGCAATCTCTGTCCACCAACGGATATGTATCATAACGAAAGAAGAATGCAACGTCGATGTAACGAAAGAACAATGCGACGTCGATGTAACTGTGTCTCAATATTATCGTCATGCAATGAATACTAATGCGAAAAAACACATTCCCTGCATCATTCCCTGCACAGAAAGTAGTTCTACATATACTACTCCTTATAAACAACCACGTATCATGTGCTATGTTCCCTGCAAAAAAATTTATTCCTTAACTCTTTCCCTGCCAATATAAAGAACCCCTGTGTCTGTAAAGTAATCTCAATCCCTGCCAATATAATCAATGAGTACATTAGTATTGCACGACCCCTGCGTCTGTAACCTTAGCTCATTCCCTGCAATTATCAAAAACGACACGGTAATATGATCCTGTATGTTGTACGACATTCCTTGCAAAAAATGTAACTCCTGTGTGAACAACAGCACGGCATATTATCTGCCTGTAAGCTGTAAGCTGCAAAATGATAACTTCCCAAGGAGGGGACCTGTAAGCTGCAAAATGATAACTACGCAGCTGGCATATTATCTGCATAAAACAACATTAGGCATATGCGCTGAGGTGGAGGAGTAGAGCGACGTGGGGGGTGTTGCGAAGGAGAGGTGCGACGGTTGGTGGGCTGGAGCGCGCAACAGAGAGGCAGTCAAGAGTGCCTAGGGGAGGTTGTGAGCGGTGACTGGCACGGAAGGCCCACACGATGGTCATGCGTGGGGGTACGGTAGGCTTGCGTACGGCGGCTGGTGCGCAGGTGTGGCATGGACTTCTTCGGCGGCAACCGCTGTAGGGTACGACCAGGGGGTTGTTGTCGCTCGAGGTGTAGAGGTCGACCAGAAGGCTAGAGGCCAGTGGGCAGTAGGCGGAATGGGCGGCCACAAGTGGAGCAGCTCATGGAGGCGGAAGAGGTGGAAGCGCGACTGGGCGCACAGACAGTGACGGAGGGAGGGGGGGACGGGTGGGGGCCCCGCCTCCCCGTTATTTCCCATGTCCCATATGTTTAGGGAAAGATTAGTGGCATTGGCCTCTCCATTAGTATTTATTTCCTACATTAAATACTAAAAAAAGATTTAATTAATCAATATACTATTAATAGACAATAAAATCATTTCCACTTCCCATCTTTCTCTCATCTGTTTCTTCCTCATTTGGTAAGTGTTGGATGCTGAGTATGCGGACTGACAACAAAATCAAATTGGTATTCCATTTTTTTTCTTGGAATTCAATATGTGAGTACATATTACCTTTTTCTTATCAGTATTCCTACTTTTTATCTTTCTAAATAAATAAATGTACGACACCAACTTTAAATTCCAAAAGAAACTATACCATAATATACAAATCCAATCATCATGTTGAAAATTTTATAAAATTAAATATAATGTAGAAATAACAACAGACTGCACAGTTTACACATAATTAAATTTATAACTATGGCTTTATATGGTGCACAACATTATTTGATCCTATTAATTATCAATGATTATCATATTTTTTGTCAGTATGATTATCATGTCTGTTATTATTTATTTGCTGAATAAAATCAATTATAGATGAATATGATGAAAAGTGAAGAACAAAATGCATTTTAAATAACTTAATATAAATATATGTTCAACTTCTTTTATTTTATATTTTGAAATATTATAACATAGTTAATTTTACTAAAAATAATTCTAAATTACAAATAAGAAAAATGGTTGTTTAAACCCTTATATTTTTTATCAAAAGTTTATTAGTAATTTTTACTCAAAAGTTTCTCTATGTTTATTTAAATGACGTGACATCTTCAATTTTTTTGACAATTTTAGAGGTGATATAACACGAACTCAACATTATTTCTTGCATTATTATGTATAGACAAATATCTTTCTGTCGTATTTGACCTGGTCCCCCCAAACTAAGAATCCTAGCTTCGTCCCTGCGCACGGAGGCTGAAGAGCAGGGGCGCAACACCGGCAGTGACCAGGGGTCTGGGGGGCTGTGGTGTTACCGCGGAGATGGAGGAGGCACAACATGAGGGACGGCTACGCGAGGTGGTGCTGGCGCGTTGGAAGGAGGGTGGCGATTGGTGAGGCACAACCGCTGGTTGCGAGGTCGCAGGCGGTGCATGAGAGAGGCGGGCGTGCGGCTGGCGCGGAGGTGGTGAGGGTTGCGGGTGGCACTGCCTTCTCATGGAAGAAGGGGCCGAGAGCACAATTGTTCCTTTTTTTCAAATTTTGTTGATGTTCCTTGTATACTCCTGCTTGTGTTGTTCCTGCACGACAATTTGGAGATGGAGCTCGAGCAACAAAGGGCTCGGCTAGGCTACATTACAATGATCGGATGGGTGGATGAAGCTCCATTGAATGGTGATGAGACTAGAGCAAAGTCGATGTGGGTATGCGATAAGATAGAAGGGAGATGAGGAGGGAGGATGATGATGGTGATTTCCTTGGTGTTGGATTTGTGTTTTTTTTGTGTTGGATTCAGTTCAATAAGGAGATGGACACATGAGAACGGAAGACAAAAGAAGAAGACAAAATGAAAATGGAAGGAAATAAGGTACTATACCCGCGTTCTCCAGATTGTGGAGGAGCTATGCTGCAACTCTGGTCGTCACCTCAAGAAGGTCGACGGAGTCCTTCGAAGTTGAAGCAGCTTTCTACAACGAGGGATGGTTGCGATTAAGTGGTTGAGACCACCTCAGATCTCTCCTTAGAGAGGTCGTTGCTGGAGGAGGATGCTAAATCGTTGTTCACCGACGGAACACTCCAAGCTCGCTCTCTTTTTCGTTGAAACACAGACTGGCAGATGACGAAAAAATAAAGAGGATGAGGGGAATAAAAGGAGGAGGAAGATGAGGGGAAGTTGGAAAACAAGAGGGTGGAAGTCGGAGGAGTGGTGTAAGATGAGGGGAGAATGAGGAGTTGATAGCTTGGGTGGAAAGTTGGAGTAGAGAAGAAGTAAAAGGGAAAAATATAAGATAAAATAAGTAGGCTACTAAAAATAATGAAGAGAAAAGAAAATAAAATTAGAAGAAGAATACAAAAATAATTTAAAATGAAAATAAATAAATATAAATAAATAAATAAATAAAATAATAAATAATAAATGAATAAATAAAAAATAAGTTATGAAAATAATATAAAAATAGGGTGACACGTGGTGGCTCCAGAAGCTGCCATGTGTCGCACTTAAAAAAATAAAAAAAAATTTAAATGTAAGAAATCAGAAGAAATAACAAAAAGGATCAAATAAAAAAGTAATCAACACGAAAGTTTCTCGTCTCAACGAGTTCTACAACTTTTGTGAAAGATTAAAAATCAAAAGAAGTCATCTGTACAAAAAGAATTTGGGGGTTATCTTATAGATATAAAATACCATATTTTTATCTTTTCCAGATTTTTTGTCAATTTTAAATAAGATAAAAACATCAAAATTAAATTAGAGAAAATATGGAAGGAATATTTACAAGTTAATCTATTTTTTGGATTTTTAATAATTAAGAAAATAAAAAGATAAAATAAAGGGTAATTCGGTTAATATGTACAATATACAATAGGGGTCTAAAACATAAGTTTCACATACAAACTCCGATTTTTTGAAATTGATCTTATTTTAAAGGTCTTTGAATTTGTATTACTTTAAAATATGCGTAGACCTAAATTGGATATTTTATGAGATATGCACATTTTAAGGTTCTTAGTCTCAAACTAGGGTTTGGGTTTTATTGGTTCATTTTACAAGTTAGTATTTTTTGATATTTTTCCTTTATTAATGTTAGTAATATATACACTATGGAGTTAGTTTTATTGGATTTTGAGTTAGTATAAAATAGACACAAATAGGTGAAGTTAGCTATTATACATGTGAATACGTACACATAATTTCAGGCTTTTTATTATGTAATATAAGTGGAGATATGCAGCTAATTACTCGGGAACAAAGATCTATTTTCAACTTTAAGAGTAATGAATCACATACTCATCAACCCCCTATACTTAAACCTTGCTCATCCCTGAGCAACTAAAATGAAATGCAAGAGTGAAATGATTTTGGGTTCCATACCAAGGTAATGAACAAAAGGTGAAAATGGAGTTCGACTCGACCTTTGGATTAATAGTGTGGTAGAATCTTATTGGGCATTGAATTTAAGGCCTAACAGCCTTTGAGTTCCACAAGTTTCTATTCAGGTCGCCTCAACAGTCAGGTCAGAACAAATCCTCATACACAAATTCTGATGACTATGAATCTTACTTGTATTATGTAAGTGAAATATAGCTCTCCACATCAGAAATGGTAAAGAAGCAACCTCCTCTAACGAGGTAACTCTAATTATCCAGTCTAGCAACTCTTTCCTCGAGGACCAGGGTATTCTCTTCTAAGTTCAAGTGCAATCGGTTAAAGAAGAGGGGGTAGAGAAGAGAATGGACTGTGACCAATGTAGTCACATATCCGTGGAGCTTGACCAGTGTAGCCAAGTCTCCAACTGTAGGTTTCCTTAGTATGCGACTTTGAAGTATATGCCTTGCTTATTCTTTTTTTTACGGGATTTTTTTTAGCTTTTTACCCATCTAACTTTTTTTTGGAGATTTTTCTTTCTTTTTTCTTTTTTTGATATATGTAAAAGTGCAGCATGTACATAGGGAATTTTTCTTCTTGATCCAATAGACTATCCCTCTTTTGAAGCTTTATTGCAATCTACAACATTCGTCATTAGACGTCTACGCCACTAGACTAGGTTGAGATGCACTACCCTCCCAAGAGGAGGGTGGATGTTTCCACTCATGTGCTACTCCAAGCCTATGGATTCTACCTCCTCACCACCTCATCAATGAAGAGCTACGTGCATGGTTCTTGTCCAAGTTTGGTCAGTATCTAAGAGAATCATGCATTTGTACGAAATATTCTACTTAGACCAATCAAGATGACATGTGAATATAGACTTGCATACTCAAAGAATTAAGTCGCTTGACCTGAAAAATCTTAACTCCATTTCCTATAAGGTTCCTCTGAAATTAGATAGATTAAGGTCAAATCAAATCCATCCTCAACTTCTATTCATAACTTGGTTCAGAACCCACTTACTTTTCACATTGCATATGCTAGATATGCAAATGAAATGAAGATGACATGAAATATAGATGAATGAAGTGCAAGACATTTTTTTATGAATACAAGGATGACATGTAGAGTAAATAAGAAGCCTCTTTTTATATCATTTCTCCTATAGCTCCTATTTTACAACAAAATTTACAAAAGTATTATTTAAAAGAATTTTACAACTTTTTACACAAGTATTATACAAATTATACAATATAATATCCAAGTATACATGAATTTTACAAAAAGTTATTTTTCAATGTTTTTTCAAATTTTACCCATCCTGTAATTATTGCATAATATATACAACAATACGTAAAAGTACAAGATATGGGTATAGTATATATGTAATATATACATGCCCCCTGTACTTAGCATGCGCTATGTCCTCAAAGCACGAGAAACGTAGAAAAGACACAGCTCGTGCTAAGCATAGGAGAGCTAAAATTATAAAAAGTATATATGTTGATTCACCCCCATACTTAGGCTCTGGCCAGCCTAAGTGTAAAAGAAGATAAAAAAATGGGGCAGTCGAGATCAGGAGGAGAAATGGATGAATATATACATATATAGGGCGGTCATCAATCTCCCTATACTTAGGCTCTGGTCAACCTAGGTCTAGTATAGGAGTAAGTGTGAGAACCGATGAGATTTGGAGAATACACAGAGAATGGTGAAGAGACTCGGGTCACTCACCCCCCTATACTAAGGATCAGGTCATCCTGAGTATAACCATAAAATGGAATGATATGGAGCCGAGGTGAGTGATGCGAATCACTGGGAAGGGAGGGAAATAAAAGAAAGAAAATATATATAAGGAGTAGTGTAAATATACAAGGATCAAGAAGGTTTGTGACGGACCTTCTTGCGGGAGAAAGGAGGTGGGTAATATACATATGTGTCGCTATCGGAATCATCCTCAGATGAATAATAGTGAGGTGTAGGGATCATCCGACGAGGGTCGACACACAACTGCTTGCTCAGATATGGCTTAAGAACAATCGAACTGATCTCACTCATATAAACCACCTCATCAGAACCTGATGAGGATTCCTCCGAAAACTCTTTCTCTGGTATGTTAAAGGAAAATTTCTTAGTCGGTTTTCTAGAATCTGGATCATTGAGAGGGAGAGGAGAGTGACGCGCCTTGAGGGGTGACGAGTCCGAAATTACGCGTGTTAAGAATGTTAATTTGTGATCGTGCGTAAACATAATTTGTCGTTCATTGTAGGCGGCAATCGGAATCGGTCAAGAGAATAACCATAAATATTTATTCAATTTTTAATCACTTGGTTTAGCTTTATTTTACTTGGAAAGTCCCAAGGTCAAACACAAGGAGGCAAAGGAACAATCTAGAATTATGTCTATCAAAATTCGTGCGCGGTTTTCGAGGTGGATTTTTTTGTAATTTTTTAATGCAAATAAAGACGTGAGATGCAATTTTGGCCTATTTTAGGGACTAAAATGTAAATTACGCTCAAACAATGTTTGAAAAATATGAAACTTGGCCACGATACAAAATATGATGAAATGATTGCACTGTATTTTTTTTGGAATTTTTGGATGGAAGATGAAATTTTTATAAATTTTTAAATGCAAACATAGTGAATTTCAATATTTAATTATAATAAATATTAAATCCAATTATTTTCAAGAAATAAAATTATCTAAGACCTATCACTAGGTAATGGACCTCAGAAAAATCCTAAACCTCGAAAATGTGAGATATGATACCTATTAAAAATCCAATATTGAAATATACAAAATAATTTTTACAAGACAAATTATGCATGCAAGCGCGATTCGTTTTGGGTACAATGTTAAACACAATTAATTCTACAATATATGATTTTTCAGTATTTTTATAGCAAGGGTTAATTAAATATAAATTTCAGAGCATACAATGGGCCAAATATGCAATTTCCACAAATCAATTAATTATTAATTAACCATAGATCACGAAAATATTTGCAATGTGTCAAAATGTAGAGAATTAAATGCGGAACAAAATGTTATTTTTGATAAATAAAATAATGGAATGTAGAGGTCTAGAATAATAAGGGAATACAAGGGTAAAAGTGCAATTACAATAAATAGAATAACTATAAAAAATTTGTAGTGGGGGGACCTTTATGTAATTACCAATATTCTGGGGGGCGCCTTGCAAAATTGCCACCAGGTCACGTGTCAAGTACATGACTGGGTCGATGGGGGCCTGTTCATAATAAGGAGAAGGTTCTGGGCTGCTTCTGCAAATTACCCACGGGTCACGTGCGCACCACGTGACCTTTAGGCTGACGTAGTGCTGACGTCGTCCCCCCCCCACGCATGTGCGGATCACGTACGGGGGGTCTCGGGCCCCGTGCCTGATCGGCGGTGGCGGAAGGGTGGTCTGCGAGCGAGACATCGGTGCTGTGAAGGGAGGCCAGGTGTCAACGGCCTGGTGGTGCTTCAGCGGGAGGAGCAGCTCCTGTCGATGTCGGAGCAGATGACCGGTGAGGCTCGGCCAAGGCGGAGGAGCGAGCGTCTAGTAGAGGCCAGTGAACGAAACTTCATCGAAGGGGAGTTGTTAGAGATGAAGTCGGAGGCAAAGCAGGCGGCGTAGCGTCGTGGATGTAACGGTGGAGAGGCGGAGACGTTGGTGGTCGGAGGTGAATGCCGTTGGCTCGACAACCAAGGAGGGTTGGAGATGAAGCAACGATGGTGAGGAGGTGCCACGTCTGCAATGGGGGGGGGTCGGATCTCGTCGATGGAAAGGCCTTGGTCCTGTCATCACTAGGCCTTGCCTGGAGGAATCGGCGGATCAATCTAATCAGAGGTGCAGTGGCATTTAAGTAGCAAAAGAAGATCGACCTGAGTTGGAAACGAAGGCAGCGGGATTTCATGGATTGGACGAGGGATTCAGGGAAGACAAAGATGTGATCAGAGATGTCAGTCGTGAGGAGAATCAGGAAGTCGAGTTGAGATGGCGTCGGCCGAGACTCGCAGAGGATCGGAGATGGAGGCAGCGGCGAGATCTTCGGACATGGAAGGAAGGTTGGCAGCGGTGAAATCCTGGGTAAGGCGGAGTGTGATTGGGAAAGTTGGGGAGAGGACGAAGCTCCTCGGTCGTCCGATCGACCGAGATCGGGCGGCCAGGAGATCGCCACGTGGCGGTGTTTGGGAGAGGGTGGCAGGGCATGTGCGTGGCACGTGCCTGGGAGGCACGTGCGATGCACGTGCGTGGATTAATTTTTTTTCTAAAAACGAATTAATAATATATACAAAAATGGGTGACACGAGGCGGCTCCAGGAGCAGCCACGTGTCAGCACCACAAAAATCAAAGAATAAAATCCTTAAAAAATCTAAAATAAATAGCAAGCGACCTCGGATCGAAAAGTTTCTTACAAAAATTGCTCGTCTCGATGAGATCTACAACTTTCATGAAGACATCGAGACCAAAATCGATTAAATGTAAAAAGTTATATTTTTGGGGTATCCCATGTATATAGAATACCTATATTTTTGGGGTTTGTATTTTTTTGTTATTTAAACCAGATAAGAATCTGGAAAAAATATGGCAAAATCATATGTACATATTTACACATTAATATATTTTTTGTATTTTTATTAATTAATAAAAAGGAGAAATAAAATAAAATATGAAAAGACCAATTTTGTACAGTCTATTAGTGAAGACTTGGACTCAATTTGTTTCTTTGATTTCAAGCTCAAAAATGGATTTGGATTTTTGTGTTTTTAATAAAAATTTTATCAAAGAAGACAAATGAAAAAGAAATAAACTAAAATACGTTAATTATGTACATAGAATATTAGGTCCAAATCAACTAAAATACAAAATGTACAAAGGAGGCCCAAACCCAACTTTCACATATGAGTTCAGATTCACTTGAACTTGGTCTTGTTTTGAAGGTAATTGAATGTACATTAGTTCAAAAGTGAGTAGGATTAAAACGAACACTGGATGGGGAAGATATGAGGTTTTTTTAGTCTGGAAATCCTGAAACTAGGGTTTGGGTTTTTGATCCACTTATTTGGGTTAATGATTTTTTTTGTATTTTTTATTTATTCTCGTTAGTGATATGTACACAGTGGAGTGGTTTTGGGTCATTTGGAGTTAGGATGAATTAGTTAAAAATAGGAGAAGTTAGGCTATTTACAGGTCAATTTTGGTTGGGATTTTTAGCTTCTTATTTTGTGCAGAAATAAGGGATAAAATGCAATTCTTAGAAAACATGCATGAATGCTAATTGTGCTGAATAGATGCAGAAATGTTGTTGATTTTTGAGGGATTTGAGTTTAATTAATGAGGTTTAGAGTTACGAATCCGAGATTCATCATCCCCCTATACTTAAACCTTGCTCGTCCCTGAGCATCAAAAAGAAATGCCATGAGGTGAAATGAGATTAGGTTCCATACCAAGATCGTGAGATGAAGGTGAAAATGAAACTAGACTCGACCTTTGGATTAATAGTTTGGAGGAACTTCTGTGAGACTTAGAATTTTAAAATCAACAGCCTTCAAGTTCTACACGTCATTGTCACAGTTTCGGCTCAGAAGTCATCTTAGATCAATCCTCTTCCCAAAGCATACCCTATGAACATTGAACAATCGACTCATGTGTGTGAAAGGTTTTAGCTCTTACCATACAGAATGTCGGACTACCATGCAAACCTCCTCTCCAGTAACTCGTCCTCGGGGAGTCGGCTATTTCCTTCTAAGGTCTGTCGCGATGTGTTCACAATCAAATTGGGGGGAGAAGTTAGAAGAAGGAGAAAAGAACTGGAGGGTGGCCAGTTGATGAATCTGTGATTCATCACTTCAAAAGTCAAAAATAGAGCATTGTTCCCGAGTAAATAGAGGCATATTTCCCTTTATAATGCATAAATAGCATTCATGCATGCATACATAATACATGCATTTTAGCAGACCATTTGCATTTAAATAAGAAGCCAAAATCCCTTGTAAAATATCCACTTACTAAAATAACCTTTTTCTTATAATATGTACTCCTTAGTTAATAATATAGGGAAGAAAGCCAAAAATCCCCCTTGTAAATTATCCAATAAAGCCTTAGAACCCCTGGACAATAAAATAAACATAGATCCCTCACACAAACTCCAAAATAGGTCTACTCACTCTTAGAATAATACACATTAAAAGACCTTTAAAATGAGACCAATTTCATCAAGTTTGGAGCTCGTATGAAGAAGTTGGGTTTTTGGGCCACTTTGTATACTACATATATGTATAAATTGTATATTTGTATTTTTGTATCATACTTGACCTCATCTCCGTCTTTGGTCAACATGAAACATGTAGATCTCATCAAGATCTACAATTTTCATGTTTTGAGTTTTTCTAAATTCGGTCCCCTTCTCTCTCTACACTAAATTTTCTTCTCACCCAATCACAGTAGGCCACGTGGCGCCCTCTGGTTGCGCCACGTAGCCCGCTGCCCTTGCCTCATCCGCCCGCGGCCACAACCGTTGGATTACCTTCCTATTCCAACAACCAAGCCTTCTCCACGCGCACTCTGATTTCCAGCCGTCTGATCTACCTTAGCCTTTGATCTCATTCGCTCATTAGCGCTTTAATCTCATCACGCCACGTGGCAGCGTGCGCGCCATTCGATAGCACCTTCATCTCTTTATCTGAGCCGTTATCCCCGCAGGCACCTGGACCACCCGATTAAACATCCGACTCTGATCTTAGCCATCCATCAGCGCCGAGTCCTTAGCGCACCACGTGGCGCCCACTACGTCCTCAGATCGCCACGGCCAGATCTTCATCCAGCCGCTACTCTCCACCTTGATCACCACCATTGGATCAAGATCCAACGGTGGATACTTCGTCTCCTACCTCGGGTGCCCCTCTCTCCCACGTTCTCTGCCTTGCGGGAGGGGCACCCCCTTCCTATTCTTGGCAGCGCTCCTTCCACCGTCGCCGAGCACCATACCCTCCACGATGACCCCCACTCACCCCTGATCCTTGCCAGCCACTCCATCACCCACGTCGACTTCCAGCTCTCTCCCACGAACTCCATAAACCTTGCCTCATCTCCATTCTAGCCGAGACCCTCATCCTTTAAATACCCCCTATCCGGCCAATTTCATCCTCATCCGCCCCTCGTGAGAGACGCCCCGAGCTCGGAGCTTCCAATTAGTGACAGGAATTGCGAGTATCCTCGAGCGAAAACGTCCGTCTTCTCCGGCGAGATCCTCGGCCTCCGCCGAGTCGCAGACCTCCTCCGTCGAGCCGCTGCTAGAGCTCAGGGATCCACCGCCCCTTCGAGCGACGACCTGGAACTCAAGGAAGAGCTCCAATCCCCAGGTGAACGCCTCCATCCCTTCTTGATCTTCTCTTCATTTTTCTTCGCTTTTTCTCGCTTTTTATTCGCCTCCTACGGCCACCTTCTCGCCTCCATTCCATTCCGCCGAGCTCCACGTCGGAGCTCCCATCTTCGCTGTGACCTTCACGCTCTCCGACGACGCGTCGCATCGTTCATCGATCTCCAGCTCTGCCGCTTGGTCGGAGCAACGTCGCCAGTACATCTTCCTCCGCCTTAGGCCTCGCCAACCATCCCACGGGTGCACGCACGAGCTTTGGCTCCCTCTATAACGCCTGTAGGTACCCAGCTGTTCACTGAACGGAGCTTCGCCGGAGCCAACTTCGAGCTTCATCGCCACCGACTTCAGACAGCCCTCTTCCGCTCCTGAGACCATCAGGACCTTTGCCGCATCACCACGAACCTTCTGGGATAGCTCCGAGCAATCGGAGAGCTTCATCGACTCTAGGAGGAACGGGCAGAGGGACGACCCCTTCGTCGGAGCCCCGCCAAGTCCTCCGCAGGAGGCGGAGGACTGTTGAGAACGGAGGTCCAGCCACCATTCGATCATCTTGATCGAACGGTCCCACGACGTCCACGTAGTCATCGCCAGATCATCACTCCACCGTTGGATCGACCAGTGATCCAACGGCTCGCAGCGAGCCACGTTGCCATCTCCATCGAAGCCAGGAGCCGTTGGATCAACTTAGATCTAACGGTGTCTTGTCTCGCCACGAGTCTTCACTTTCATCCGTTGGATCGAGCTCGATCCAAGGGTTCACAGCGCCACGCAGCCCCGGCCCGAGCCTCTTCCCCGAACCTAGGCTCGGACCGCCCGAGCCTCACTCCAGACCTCCAGAAGCGCCCGAGCCTCCCCAGCCATCCGAGCCTAGGCCGCCCACGTGTGCGGTTTGGGAATTTTATACTGAGGCCCTCGGGACTTTTCATATTTGCAAAAAGGTCCCTGTGAAGCAGACCCCACGTGAGGAGCACGTGCCTTGTTGAGATTTTGCATTTCAATCCCCAGCATTATAGGTAATTGCACTTAAGTCCCTGTCAGCATATTTGCTTTATGTATTTTTATTTTCCTGTATTGCATTTACACCCCTGTGTTTGCACACATCCCTAGGTTGCATTTTACATCATTTTTAAATTCCAAAAGTTGCATTTTGTTGAGAAACTTGTCCTCTATCTATTATGCCACATGTCATATTTTTGTAATTACAGTAGATTTTTAAATGAATTAATTGGTTGATTTGTGGAATATTTTGCCCAGTGACACCTTTTAATTTCTAGTTAATTTTCTGTGATTCCAAAAACCCTCAAAAATTCACAGTAGCTCTTGGACAGTGAACTTAACATTGCATAAAATTTTCATATCATTTGCACACATATCGAGGCCTAAATAAATTGTTGAGTGATTTTGTCATTTTAATTTTAGTAAATTCATTTCACATTGAAATTAAGATTTGTCAATTTTCCTGGATTCCTTATCATGAGAGCTATCTAGGATAATTTTATCTCCTGAAAAAAATGTGATTTGTTATTTATTAAAAATTAATTAGAGAAAATCACCATGTCTGCATATTTAATTCACAGTAAATTTATTTAGTGTCTAAAAATTCCCAAAAAAATAGGGTAGCTTAGTTTCATCATCATTAATCATCTGGCCAATTTTTAGAATTTTTGGACTTCATTTGATATCTTAAATTGAATTAACTTCAAATTGGTTTGCTGATTGAATGTGTCTTGCACAAGAAAATAGAAAAAGATAAAAAAATTTAATTCCCTGAAAATCGAGCACTCGATTTTTGCTAAGATTTCACCTAAAGAGACAGATGCCTCCCTGAGATCGACCTTGGACTTACACCAAGTAAAAAAATCACCGCTTGAAATTGACTCAAATCAGATTAAAGTGGTTTTTGATTAGCCTCTCGTATCCGACTGCAACGAACGATTAACAATTAATTTGGACATTAATTTGCTCGAATTAACATAGGGTGCGGGGCGGCTATCAAAATGGCGCCGTTGCTGGGGAGGCACAGCTTAGGTTAATTTTTGGTGAAATTTTGAGTGTTTGATTTTCTTTCTCCGGGTAGTCTGACCCCCGGTTTTTCTTGTGAATATTTCTCTGTTCTTTAAAATTTTGCATTGTTTTCGAGTCGTTCTCTCTCTGACATCGAAATTATTTTTGTGCGAGGAACGCGAGGAGTCGAAGACGCTTCGAGGAATTGACATTTTAATTCTTTGAGTGAATTGAGAGAACTTGTAAATTTCAATCATTTCCACATTTTTCGCATCATTTCCAGCGGTTCTCGTTTGGGTTCTCGCGTGTGTAAAAATAGTGGAACTGTGTCCCTGTGTGCTGTGTGGGTGAATGTAACTTAGCTTGCACTAGTGGCTCCCCGAGCCAAGGAATTGCTTGTGCTCGTAATCATTAGGACCACACAAATCACTTAAAAGACACACTTAGACCGCAGTACTTAGCCAAATTAACCCGTTCTTCACGCTAATAGAACTGTCTGTCTAGGAGCGGCTTTCATCGCCTGCATTTGCATTTAGATAAAGTTTTCAATTCTGTTCTGCATCCTGCATAAAAAAAAGCGAAGGGATCACTGTAAGTCTCCTGAACTTAGCATGGCATCATTGTTTTATCTTGCATCGGCTTTTTCTCGATTTCTCCCTCTGATTTTCACATTTAATTAAACGGAAATTGGGATTGTCCGATAGGCGTGCTGTGTGGTTGACGTAATCAGTGAGAACTTATCTTAAAAATCGGGACTGCTAAACATTACTGACCAAAAAAAGAGGAATAAAATAAAAAATTGTTTGCGGGAGACTAATCCCCGACCTTGTTTTCAGGCTGAGTGAGGGTACTTGAGTGTTTGTTAACACCTTAAGGCAGAGCCCAAATCCCCGTCTTCCATATCACGGGTCAACTGATCCTACCAAATATCACGAGTTGGATACTTTTAGCTCATTGACAAGTACCAAGTAGCCTCTGCCTGTTCGCGGGTAGATAGGGGCGAACCAGTGGTACTCTACGACAAGGCCTAGCTTTGTCAGCCTCCGCCTGCTTGCAGGTAGATAGGGGAACGTCTTTGAGTCCCCAACTCCGGATAGGAGCGAAGAAAGGGAGGATCGGCGGTATCTTAGGCGACAGGATAAATAGGGAAGACGCATCCGGCTCTGAGCCGACTTCCCTATAGGCCACGTAATCCTTGCTATCTTGCTTGAAAAATCATACTTAAAAACTACAAGATTAATCGGACTCGATTTCGAGTCCTTCACTGTGTTGAGTGTGAACCCAGGGTTTTGGATTGATTTTCTTGCTTCAGGTAGGAGTAAAATCCTATCTTCTTCTCGCCACATCAAGATGAGTAACTGGGGAGATCTCGACGCGTTATTCACCGATCTCTCTATGAGTCCCCCAAGTGACTCGTCTTCATCTCCCCAAGCGCACCTTGGACCACCCAGGACTCATGACCCTCTTGAGTCTTGGTTCCCTCATACTCAGGATGGTTACTCACAAACCAACCTTTTCATCTCCTCCGAGATTGCCGAGGAAGACCATCGCCTCGGTAATCCCATCTTTGATTTGTCCTCTGATACCGATCTTATTTCCCCCAGGACTAGAGGACAAGATGCCGCCAAAAATACCACCGGATGAGGAACAAATACGACAGATTCTTGCTCGCCTTGCCGAAGCCGAACAGAATAATGCAAATCTCACGGCGCAGATGGGACAGATTATAGTAGCTGGAGGAATCAACCGACCAATGGTCGATACCTACAACCCGACGGAGAACGAGATTCAGAATTGGTTAGCACCAGCGGTTCCCGTCCAAGCATTTGAGCTGAAGCCCCACTTCCTTAGTCTGCTTCCGAAGTTCAACGGAAACATAAATGAAGAACCGTACACTTTCCTCCGTGACTTCGAGTTGGTATGCAACAATCTTAGCCATCCCAATGTTGGTCAAGATTATATCCGATTGAAGGCCACCCCTTTTTCCTTAGGAGATAAGGCTGCTCATTGGCTGAAGAACTTAGGGGTGGTATGCACTACCTGGATGCAGTTCAAGGACCTATTCTTGAAAAAGTTCTACCCTCTCAGTAGGACAAAACAGATGAGAACGAAGATCGCCAGCTTCGCCCAAGGACCCAGTGAACCTTTTCCATGACGCTTGGGATAGGTTCAATGATTTAGTACAGAAATGCACCTGCCACGGCATTTCAAAGGCGATCTTAGTCCATACCTTGTTCTGTGGTCTAACCCCGGAGATGCAGGGGTTAGTCAGTGCCGCCTGTGGAGGAAGCTATATGAACAAAAACGAGCACGCCGTATGGAAGATCCTGGAGCAGATGGCGGAAACAGGCAGGTCGCAGGCCACCAGGGCCTATCAGCTGTCTCCCTCAATCCTATCCAATGAGACAACCCGTAGGACTGTAGCGGATCTGACTGAGGACCTCATCCCCAGCATGGGGATGATTGCCGACAAGCTTACCATGGTCGAGCAGATCCATAAGAGAGTCGCGGAACTTGAGTCTTTTTCACGCCTACCGAAGCAAGTGGAGGAACTTTCTGAGAAGGTAGCTAAGATAAAGCTACCTGCCCCTTCTGCACCACCTGTACCTGTACATCGAGTCCATCTTGTACAGGAACAGGCACCGGGGTCTCAGAGTAGCTGGGATCAGACTTACACCCAGCAGAACCAGCATGCACCCCCACAAGTGGAGACGGGATACGAGGAGCCTCCGCAAGTGTACGAGATCAACGGGCTTTGGTATAGCCGTGACCCGATTGTCAGGCAGACCGAAATGGGGAAGGATCAGCCACACCGGCCATCCCCAGCCTACCAAGAAATCAAGCCCGTTCCCACACCGCGCTTTCAGTCCAGGCCAGAACAAGGGTACCAGCAGCAGCAACACACATATCAGCAGGGCCCAGCACCGTCCCACCAGCAGCAGCAGTATCGGCATGGCCAGTAGGGCCCTTACCGAACCTCATCCGCACAGCAGCAAGCCCAGCCCACCGAATTGGAGTCTCTCACCTTGGTGATCCAGACCCTGTCTGATAGGGTCCAACAGATGCAGAATGACTACCTGGACATGAGAACTGACATCAATCGGGTCTCTCGTACCTAGGACCAACAGATGGCGCCAAAGACCCCAATTCCCGCACAGGTTCAGGCCAACCCGAACAGCTTACACCATGGCCAGAACCGACCTCGAGATCAGGTATATTATTCAGATAATTATTTATCTGAACATGAGATCCTTTCGTACGATAATATAAATCATATGTCCCTCAGGAGCGGAAGGACCGTGACCATACCTGATCGGGCACGGGCACAGAAGGAAGGAGCCTCCGAGACTCTACCTGAGGAGAACTCGGAGGAAGAAAAGGAGGAGCATCACCACCACCATCGCCGGCAGAAGAAGAGGACATCTGAGGCCTCAAAGCAGCATTCTCGCATCCGCATGGAGTCCGACGAAACCGATGAAGAGCCCGCACCTCCATCTGAGGAGGATCGTCCAACAGTCGTAGAAGAAGCAACACCGGTTTCGCCTCGGCATTTTTATTTCAGTCAGAGTCAGAGTCCTAGTTTGTTTCAGAGTCAGAGTCATGCAAATAACTCAGTTCCTGATCTTAATGAGAATCTTCCAGTTTCCGAACATGAGTTGGAGTCAATAATTCCTTTCCCCCGAGCTCTCAAGGGTGGAAAGAAGAAAACCAAAAAAATCCAAAAAGATGACCCTGAGATGGCAGAGTTCTGCAATAAACACATCAAGGTCACAATCCCCTTTGACAAGTTCGTGGAAATGACCCCTACATTCCAAAAATACCTTAAGGTGAGATGCACACCTACTAGGATTAGCAGGAAAACCAAAAGCCGTGTTGAGAAACACGTTTTATCAGTAGCCACGACTTGTGCAATAAAGAACTCGTTTCCTAGGAAACGAAGAGACATGGGTGCACATTATGTAGTGAGTCATGTTGATGACATTGCGTTGCACGCACTCTCCTGGACAATGGTTCCTCAATCAATCTGATGCCTACAACCCTCTATGAGCGGCTTAATCTCGGACCTCTTAGGAAATCTAGAGCTCTTCTACAGTTTGCTGACAAATCAACCAAGAGGTCCCAAGGAGAGTTAAGGAACATTGTGATCAAAGTCGAGGGGCAAGAATACATGGTGGACTTCACTGTCCTGGATATGGAGACCCCTCGTAATTGGAGAGACTCCCAGAATCATTCTAGGTAGGCCCTTCCTCAGAACAGCAGGGGCCTTATTTGACTATAAGATCGGGAAAATTCAGTTCCAAACTCCAGGCGGAGATGAGGAACTTGAAATGAAGCAGATAAGATGGCAGAGACCGGATTCAGAATCCAGCACTGAGTACTCTTCTACCGGAACAGACTGCGAGCATGTAGACTTAGTTGGGCCATGGAGACAGAACCCAGCCAACACCGATGCATCCATCTCCTCCGAAGATGATCCAGTGCATGAGTCAGTCTGCAAGATCCTCAGGAACGAGTACAGCTCTGAGCCTGCATCGCCCTACATCTTCGATGACGTAGAGGCCCAGTTGGGCCTGTCAGTCCTTACATCTCTAGGACAATCGGAAGATGAGGATGACGAGTCGGAGGAGGCGTTTGCCGATTGTATGGAGACCTTTGATGATCCGACTCCAGAACCGAACTTGGTGGCAGCTATCATAGAGATCGATCCAGCCACTTCCAACATAGAACCATATCGGATTGAGCCAGATTTATTAGACGATCACACTATTCCTGAGCTCAAACCCTTACCCACAACCTTAAAATATGCCTTCCTTGCAGGTCAAGACAAGAAATTTCCGGTCATCATTAGTTCGAGATTGACCGAGGAGCAAGAATCTCGCTTGCTAGAGATCCTGGAGAAAAACCGCAAGGCGATAGGCTGGAGCATTTCTGATCTCCACGGGATAAATCTCGCTCTATGTTCGCACCATATTTACTTAAAGAATGAAGCCAAACCCTCTCGTGAATTCCAACGCCGGTTGAATCCAAATTTACGAGAGGTCGTGAAGGAGATAGAAAAATGGTGCAACGCGGGTTTCATTTACCCAATCTCCGACTCTAAGTGGGTGGCCCCAATTCATGTTGTCCCGAAAAAGTCGGGAATTCAGACGACCACCAACGAGGACGGAGAGGAGATCGTGACAAGAGTACCCACGTCGTGGCGTGTCTGTGTAGATTACAGACACTTGAATGCCGCGACAAAGAAGGATCATTTCCCCCTACCGTTCATTGATCAGATCTTAGAGAGACTAGCGGGAAAAGAGTTCTTCTGCTTCTTAGATGGGTTCTCGGGCTACAATCAAGTAGCCATAGCTCCGGAGGACCAGGAAAAGACCACATTTACATGCCCCTTTGGTACCTATGCTTTTAGACGCATGCCTTTTGGTCTATGCAATGCTCCAGGTACTTTCCAAAGGTGCATGATTGTTGTATTCGCCGAAATGGTCGGCGAATTCCTGGAAGTCTTCATGGATGACTTCTCGGTCCACGGCGATTCCTTCGATTCCTGTCTTAGGAATCTGGACCGAGTCCTCAAAAGATGTTGTGAGGTTAATCTGGCGCTCTCCTGGGAGAAAAGTCACTTCATGGTGACGGAGGGCATAGTGTTGGGGCATGTCATCTCCAAGAGAGGAATGGAGGTTGACCCTACCAAGGTGGATGTGATCAGACGACTCCAGCCACCAACCAATGTAAAGCAGTTGCGGTCGTTCCTCGGGCATATTGGATTTTATCGGAGATTCATTGAGGATTTTTCTAAGATTGCCCGACCGCTAACTGAGCTTTTAGGCAATGACATGGAGTTTGTTGTTGATCACAAATGTCTTGAGGCCTTTAAGCTTTTGCAAGGAATGATTATGGATGCACCCATCCTACAAGCCCCAGATTGGTCTCTACCTTTTGAGATCATGATGGACGCCTCAGATTATGCTGTAGGGGCTGTGTTGGGACAAAGAAGAGATGGCGTCCCGTTTGCAATTCACTAAGCAAGCAAAGTGCTTGATACTGCTCAGCGTAACTATACAGTTACGGAAAAGGAAATGCTTGCGGTAGTGTTTGCCTTGGACAAATTCAGATCTCACCTAATCGGATCCAAGGTAACTGTGTTCACTGACCATACGGCACTACGGTTTGATGGAGAAGAAGGACGCGAAGGCGCGTCTTCTTCGATGGATTTTACTTATCCAGGAGTTTGACTTGGATATCCGTGATAAACCTGGAAAGAAGAACGTAGTGGCCGATCATCTTTCTTGTCTCGAAGATCTTAATACTTCCGAGGTTTCACTAATTCGAGACTCCTTCCCTGACGAGTCGATTTTTGTTATCGACTCACTCCCATGGTATGCCAATATCGTGAATTATCTTGTCTCCAAGAAAGTTCCCGAAGATTGGCCCAAAAGCCAAATCGACCGACTGAAGTCGGATGCTAGACACTACCATTGGGAGGATCCGATCCTTTTCTTCGAAGGACCGGATTGTGTCTGGAGACGGTGTATTCCTTAGGAGGAATACCAGAGTGTCCTTTCTTTATGCCACAGCTTAGAGGCAGGAGGACACCACTCCGGGAAGAGGACCGCATGGAAGGTACTTCAGTGTGGCTTCTGCTGGCCGACTCTGTTTCGCGATGCCACCGCCTTCGCGAAGTCGTGTCCAGTATGCTAGAGAGTGGGAGGAACCATCGGTTCCAAGGATGAGATGCCAATGCAGCCGGTCATCATTTGTGATGTCTTTGACGCCTGGGGCATCGATTTCATGGGCCCATTCCCAATCAGCCACGGGTTCGAATATATCCTTCTCGCGGTTGATTATCTATCCAGATGGGTGGAGGCTATCCCGACCCGAGCCGTAGACAGCATAACTGTCTGTAAATTCATCAGAGAGCACATCATCTCTAGGTTCGGGATCCCCAAAATGATGATATCAGACGGGGGTAGCCACTTTGTGAATTAGGAGGTAAAGAAACTCCTGAAGGACTACGGCATTGAAAACCGTGTTGCAAGTCCTTACCACCCACAAACCAATGGTATGGCTGAGGTGTCGAATCGAGAGGTGAAGACCATATTGCAAAAGCTTGTCCGCCCGAACAGGAAGGACTGGTCTCAGATCTTAGATCAAGTCCTCTAGGCGTATAGGACGGCTTACAAGACACCATTAGGCACCTCCCCATTCCGAATGGTATTCGGAAAGCCGTGTCATTTGCCCACAGAGTTAGTGCACAAATCAGAATGGGCAATTAAGAAGGTCAACTGGAACACGCACCTTGGGCAGAAGCAGAGAGACATGGATCTGAATGAGCTTGTGGAAGTCAGAAACCACGCATATGACAACAGTTTGGTGTACAAGGAAAAGGTGAAGCGTTGGCACGATAGATATATTAGACGAAAGACCTTTGTTCCTGGACAGAAGGTATGGTTGTTCAATGCTAGGCTGAAGATTTTCCAAGGCAAGTTGAAGTCTAAGTGGACGGGACCATTTGTCGTCCGTACGGTGCATGACAGTGGATGTGTCGAGATCTCAAATCTCGCAGATGACGCACCGACATTCCTAGTGAATGGACAGCTGTTGAAGCACTTTGTCGAATCCAATGAGCAGTTAGTCCATGTTGAAGAGATTGTATTCATGCGCAAGACAGATACATCAGATACACCTCGGGCCGCGTATGAGACCTTGCAGCAGTGAACTCCTGCCATCTGCAGCATCTCGAAAGATTCAAACCGACTCATTTGTATATACCATCTTTCTTGTACATCCTATCCTCCCTCCCTCCCCAGTGATTCGAATCACTCGCCCCGGCTCATCTCATTTCATTTTAAGCCTATAATTAAGATAATCAGATCCTAAGTATAGGGGGGAGAGTGACCCGCATCCATTCACTGTACATCCTACAGATCACATCGGTTCTCATACTCAATCCTGTCCTATACTTAGACTGACCAGAGCCTAAGTATAGGGGGGACCGATGCCCGCCTTGTATATACTCATCCATTTCCCCTCTTCTCCTCGTTCGCCCCATTTTTGATCTTCTTCTACACTTAGGCTGCCAGAGCCTAAGTATAGGGGGCGGAACGACTTCTATACTTTTTATACTTTTCGCTCTCCTACGCTTAGCCCGAGCTATGTCTTTTTAGTCGCTTTTCGTGCTCTGAGGACATAGCACACGCTAAGTATAGGGGGGCGTGTATATATATTACATATATACTTTACCCATAGCTCGTACTTTCGCGTATTTTCGCGTATTTTTTTGTATATATTATGCAATAATTACGGGTGGGTAAAAATTTGAGAATTTTTTTTTGTAAAATACACTTGTATAAACTGACTCATAAACACTTGTATCATAGGAGGTATACCAAAAAAAAAGAGTCTTGCATTTTAACTCATCTTCATAGCATGACATCTGCATCTCATCTGCATATCTTGCATATGCAAGGTGAAAAGCTAGTGGGTTCTAAACCAAGTTATGAGTAGATGTTGAGGATGGGCTTGATTTGACCTTAATCCACCTAATTTCAGGGGAGCCTTATAGGAACTGGAGTTAAGATTTCTCAGGTCAAGTGACTTAATTCTTTGATTCCGCTAGTCTATGTTCACATGTCATCTTGATTAGCCTAAGTAGAATATCTCGTGCACACGCATGATTCTTTTAGACAGTGACTTAACTTGGACAAAGCACAATGCACGTAGCTCTTCATTGATGAAGTGGTGAGGAGGTAGAATCCTTTAGCTTGGAGTAGCACATGGGTGGAAACATCCGTCCTCCTCTAGGGAGGGTAGTGCATCTCAACCTAGTCTGGTGGTGTTGAAGTCTAAGGACGGGACGTTGTGGGTTGCAATAATGCTTCAAAAGAGGGATAGTCTACTGGCTTAAGAGGAAAACTCCTGATGTACATGCTGCACCTTGTATATAGTTCCAAAAAAAATCGCCTGTTGGAGTATGTATACTAGCAAGAAGTCTGCAGCTGGATGACTTGGCTACACTGGTCAGGCATCCCGGGATAGGTTAGCTACACTGGCTACCGTCCATTCCTTATTATTTCTCTACCCCCTCCTCTTGAGTTGATCGCACTTGAACTTAGAAGGGAATACCCCGCTCCTCGAAGAAAGAGTTGCTGGACCGGGTTATTGAGTTACCTTGTTAGAGGAGGCTGGTTCCGAGTCATTTCGATGTGGAGAGCTATTTATCACTTACACAGTACAAGTAAGAATCATAGTCATCAGAAATTTGCGTTTGAGGATTTGTTCTGACCTGACTGTTAAGGCGTCTTGAATAGAAGACTTGTGGAACTTGAAGTCTGTGAGGTCTTAAGTTCAGATCCCAATAAGGTTGCGCCACACAATTAATCCAAAGGTCGAGTCAAGCTCTATTTTTAACTTTTGTTCATGACCTTGGTATGGAACCCAAATCATTTCACTCTTGCATTTTCATTTAGTTGCTCGGCGACGAGTGCAAGGTTTAAGTATAGGGGGTTGATGAATCTGTGATTCATCACTTCAAAAGTAAAAAATAGAGCATTGTTCCCGAGTAAATAGAGGCATATTTCCCTTTATAATGCATAAATAGCATTCATGCATGCATACATAATACATGCATTTTAGCAGACCATTTGCATTTAAATAAGAAGCCAAAATCCCTTGTAAAATATCCACTTACTAAAATAACCTTTTCCTTATAATATGTACTCCTTAGTTAATAATATAGGGAAGAAAGCCAAAAATCCCCCTTGTAAATTAGCCAATAAAGCCTTAGAACCCCTGGACAATAAAATACACATAGATCCCTCACACAAACTCCAAAATAGGTCTACTCACTCTTAGAATAATACACATTAAAAGACCTTTAAAATGAGACCAATTTCATCAAGTTTGGAGCTCGTATGAAGAAGTTGGGTTTTGGGCCACTTTGTATACTGCATATATGTGTAAATTGTATCTTTGTATTTTTGTATCATACTTGACCTCATCTCCGTCTTTGGTCAACATGAAACTTATAGATCTCATCAAGATCTACAACTTTCATGTTTTGAGTTTTTCCAAATTCGGTCCCCTTCTCTCTCTACACTAAATTTTCTTCTCACCCAATCACAGTAGGCCACGTGGCGCCCTCTGGTTGCGCCACGTAGCCCGCTGCCCTTGCCTCATCCGCCCGCGGCCACAGCCATTGGATTACCTTCCTAATCCAACGGCCAAGCCTTCTCCACGCGCACTCTGATTTCCAGCCGTATGATCTACCTTAGCCTTTGATCTCATCCGCTCATTAGCGCTTTAATCTCATCACGCCACGTGGCAGCGTGCGCGCCCTTCGATAGCACCATCTCTTTATCTGAGCCGTTATCCCTGCAGGCACCTGGACCACCCGATTAAACATCCGACTCTGATCTTAGCCATCCATCAGCACCGAGTCCTTAGCGCACCACGTGGCGCCCCACTACGCCCTCAGATCGCCACGACCAGATCTTCATCCAGCCGCTACTCCCCACCTTGATCACCACCGTTGGATCAAGATCCAACGGTGGAGACTTCGTCTCCTACCTCGGGTGCCCCTCTCTCCCACGTTCTCTGCCTTGCGGGAGGGGCACCCCCTTCCTATTCTTGGCAGCGCTCCTTCCACCGTCGCCGAGCACCATACCCTCCACGATGACCCCCACTCACCCCTGATCCTCGCCAGCCACTCCATCACCCACGTCGACCTCCAGCTCTCTCCCACGAACTCCATAAACCTCGCCTCATCTCCATTCCAGCCGAGACCCTCATCCTTTAAATACCCCCTCTCCGGCCAATTTCATCCTCATCCTCCCCTCGTGAGAGACGCCCCGAGCTCGGAGCTTCCAATTAGTGACAGGAATTGCGAGTATCCTCGAGCGAAAACGTCCGTCTTCTCCGACGAGATCCTCGGCCTCCGCCGAGTCGCAGCCCTCCTCCGCCGAGCCGCTGCTAGAGCTCAGGGATCCACCACCCCTTCGAGCGACGACTTGGAACTCAAGGAAGAGCTCCAATCCCCAGGTGAACGCCTCCATCCCTTCTTGATCTTCTCTTCATTTTTCTTCGCTTTTTCTCGCTTTTTATTCGCCGCCTACGGCCACCTTCTTGCCTCCATTCCATTCCGCCGAGCTCCGCGTCGGAGCTCCCATCTTCGCTGTGACCTTCACGCTCTCCGACGACGCATCGCATCGTTCATCGATCTCCAGCTCCGTCGCTTGCCGGAGCAACGTCGCCGACACATCTTCCTCCGCCTTAGGCCTCGCCAACCATCCCACCACCTTCACGAGTGCACGCACGAGCTTTGGCTCCCTCTATAACACCTGCAGGTACCCAGCTGTTCACTGAACGGAGCTTCGTCGGAGCCAACTTCGAGCTTCATCGCCACCGACTTCAGACAACCTTCTTCCGCTCCTGAGACCATCAGGACCTTCGCCGCATCACCACGAACCTTCTGGGATAGCTCCGAGCAATCGGAGAGCTTCATCGACTCTAGGAGGAACGGGCGGAGGGACGGCCCCTTCGCCGGAGCCCCGCCAAGTCCTCCGCAAGAGGCGGAGGACTGTTGAGAACGGAGGTCCAGCCACCGTTCGATCATCTTGATCGAACGGTCCCACGACGTCCACGTAGTCATCGCCAGATCATCACTCCACCGTTGGATCGACCAGTGATCCAACGGCTCGCAGCGAGCCACGTCGCCATCTCCATCGAAGCCAGGAGCCGTTGGATCAACTTAGATCTAACGGTGTATTATCTCACCACGAGTCTTCACCGCCATCCGTTGGATCGAGCTCGATCCAAGGGTTCACAGCGCGCCACGCAGCCCCGGCCCGAGCCTCTTCCCCGAACCTAGGCTCGGACCGCCCGAGCCTCACTCCAGACCTCCAGAAGCGCCCGAGCCTCCGCAGCCATCCGAGCCTAGGCCGCCCACGTGTGCGGCCTGGGAATTTTATACTGAGGCCCTCGGAACTTTTCATATTTGCAAAAAGGTCCCTGTGAAGCAGACCCCACGTGAGGAGCACGTGCCTTGTGGAGATTTTGCATTCTAGTCCCCAGCATTATAGGTAATTGCACTTAAGTCCCTGTCAGCATATTTGCTTTATGTATTTTTATTTTCTTGTATTGCATTTACACCCCTGTGTTTGCACACATCCATAAGTTGCATTTTACATCATTTTTAAATTCCAAAAGTTGCATTTTGTTGAGAAACTTGTCCTCTATCTATTGTGCCACTATTGTACCACGTGTCATATTTTTGTAATTATAGTAGATTTTTAAATGAATTAATTGGTTGATTTGTGGAATATTTTGCCCAGTGACACCTTTTAATTTCTAGTTAATTTTCTGTGATTCCAAAAACCCTAAAAAATTCACAGTAGCTTTAGGACAGTGAACTTAACATTGCATAAAATCTTCATATCATTTGCACACATATCGAGGCCTAAATAAATTGTTGAGTGATTTTCTCATTTTAATTTTAGTAAATTCATTTCACATTGAAATTAAGATTTGTCAATTTTCCTGGATTCCTTATCATGAGATCTATCTAGGATAATTTTATCTCCTGAAAAAAATGTGATTTGTTTATTTATTAAAAATTAATTAAAGAAAATCACCCTGTCTGCATATTTAATTTACAGTAAATTCATTTAGTGTCTAAAAATTCCCAAAAAAATAGGGTAGCTTAGTTTCATCATCATTAATCATCTGGCCAATTTTCAGAAGTTTTGGACTTCATTTGATATCTTAAATTGAATTAACTTCAAATTAGCTTGCCGATTGAATGTGTCTTACACAAGAAAATAGAAAAAGATATAAAAGTTTAATTCCCTAAAAATCCAACACTCGATTGTTGCTAAGATTTCACCTAAGGAGACAGATGCCTCCCTGAGTTCGACCTTGGACTTCCACCAAGTAAAAAAATCACCGCTTGAAATTTACTCAAATCTGATTAAAGTGGTTTTGATTAGCCTCTCGTATCCGACTGCAACGAATGATTAACAATTAATTTGGACATTAATTTGCTCGAATTAACATAGGGTGCGGGGCGGCTATCACCAGTATAGTCACCTCTCCTTGTGAAGCTGTCCAGTGTAGCCGAGTCTTCACTAAGATCTGCAGGTTTTCTTGAAGCTTGGACATTTTTGGTCAAATATTTATTTGGTAGTGGCTTCTTTGTATTTGGAATTTTCGGTGGTTCTGCTTGGATCTTGTTGTGCCCCTACGGATATAGAATCTTTTTGTTTCCGTACATTTTTTTGGGGTCTTAGAAAAAATTGTGCCCAGCCGTCCATCCCTTTTTCGAAGCTTTATTTCAACTCGTACTCCGGTCTTTAGATTTCCACGCTACTAGAAAAGAAACTCACACAGTCTTCCAACATACCGTCTGAGTTGATCTAAGTGCATAGTGCGAGAGTACAAATTAATTTCCTATTCCAGAGTTGTACCCAGAATGAAGAGACCAGGTTAGACAATAAGAGTCAAATGCTGCACATTGTCATGTGGAACTCAAAGAATTAAGTCAAATACATGAAGCTTCTAAAATCCTAATTCTTGGTGAAGTTCCTCTAAAAATTAGGTGGATTAAGGTCAAGTCCATACCACTTTCAGTTTCTGCTCATAACTCGGTTCAGAACCCAAAGACTTTTCATGCAAATGAATGCGATGCTGGATGAAGTGCACGTGTGTGAAATGCAGGCACAATTTTTTTTGTGATTTTTGTGATTTTTTATGCAAGGGTTTTTTGGTTTTTTAATGCAAAAAATGAATAAGAAGCCATTTCTGGGTAGGACACAGTCAGGGTTAGTAGCAAAACTTTTTTTTTGTTTTTTTTCAAGTTAGTTACCCACCTCATAAATACATATAGACTTACGTGAAAGTACGAGATATGGGTAAAATATATACACAGTATATATACAGACCCCCCTATACTTAGCGAGTGATGTGTCCTCAGAGCACAAGAAGCGTAAAGAAGACATAGCTCGGGCTAAGCGTAAGAGAGTAAAAAAAAGATGGATCGGAATGCCCCCCTATACTTAGGTTGTGAACAATCTAAGTATAGAAGAAGAGCGAAAAAATGAGATAGTCGGGATATGTGGATGAAGAGAGTATATACAAATGGGTATCGGTTCCCTCTATACTTAGGCTCTGGTCAGCCTAAGTATGGAAGAAGGGTGGAAATGGAATGATCGTGAGATGTGGAGAATGATATGTACAGATGCCATCAATCCCCCCTATACTTAGGCCTTGGCCTAAGTAGAGGAAAAAGCTGTACAAGGAGACCGATGTGGTCGGGAGGGAGGGTGGTAGCCGATATTAAGGCGGTTTTCGGCTGATCTTCTTGTGAGCCTGTGGTGGGAGATCATGATGACGAGATGGAGATGAAGCATATGATTCCCTACTATTATCAGAGCTATCCTCAGAAAAATCATGATGGATTGTAGATGAAGCATTTGAGTCAGATGAAAGGTAGCCATCATCAGATTTATCCTCAAAGGAATAGTAATTGAAAGTGGACACACTCCAAATATTCTGGTCCTTTTGTTTCTTCAATTGTTTTCTCAGAATTCATTCCTTCTTGAGATCAAGCGGTTTGTCCTCAGATGAATATTCGGAAGCACTGATCTCAGTCAGCTCATAAGAAATAATTCCAGTGTACTTGATGAGGACAGGAGCATCATCTTTAGATGAATAGTAATTAGGAACGGGAGTTGTCCAACGAGAATCGAATTTTGGATCCTTACAAAGATATGGCTTTAGAGTTGCCGAACAGACTTCACTCATGTAGACTACCTTTTCCGGACCTAATGAGGGATCATCAGCTGATTCCTCTTCCGAAAGGTCAAAGGTGACTTTCTTTTTCTTGTTTTGTGAAGGTGTTGGTTCACTTGAGTATCCAGATGAATAACCATTGGAATTCTCCTTGGTTGGTGCTTGTCATGCGTGTTTGTTCTTAGTCTTCTGAATGTTGGTGCACTCTTGATTTGGGATGATTTAGTCAAGGTATTCAGAGAAGGTTGCTCTAGGGTGTGACCATGCATATGTCTCAAGATCATATAAGAAACATTCATTTATTTTCAGATCTACGGGAATTGAAAAACTAGGGAGAGTCTCTGCATGTTCGTTCTCAATTGATTTGACATTGGAGCATTCCTGTGTCAAGTTGATGTGATCCATGCAGTCAGAATAGGTTGACCCAGGGTGTGCCCATGCATAAGTCTCCGGATCATATTATTCAAGAGCGGCTGGGAATGGAGCATGAGGGAGAGTCTCTAAACCAATAGTCTCATCAACAACTGCTATCTCAGGTATCGCATCAGGGTAGGGCTCTTCTACCGCTTCATGGTTACAGTTGTCGAGGGCTTCGTGGGTTGCTTCATAAAATCGTGGTTCCTCAAAGACTGGGTCAGATCGAAGTGCTTCCAATGCTGTAAAATTGATTTCTCGTGTCTCACAATCAATAATTGCCTTAGCCAATGCTAAGAATGACTTTCCAAGAATAATTGTAGACTAGGTGAATTCTCCTTGATGCTCAATATCAATGATCGTGAATTCTACTTTGAGCGGAGCTCCTTGGAACAACATGATGACATAAATGATTCCTCTCGGCGACTTTATTGATCGGTCAACCAATTGAAGAATCTCTCGTATCTTACTAATCGGTCCGAGTTTGAGTTCGTGAATACAGAGGTCGGGAGGATATTGATCGTGAATCGTCATCAATCCGAGCATGGGTGAAAATTGTGTCTTTGATTCTACAGTCAAATTTGGGCAACCGCTTCACTATACGGCTCTTGGTTTTTCTCCTCAACACCAAGGAGGAGGCCATTGGCAAGATATGTCTTTCTGTCTTTGTTCTAATCCTGCTCGACCTTTTCATCATTAATTTGTCCATTACAAAACCTTTAAGGTCGGGGAAGTGTTCAATGTCCTTTATAAAGGGAAGTTCAAAAATCAATCTTTTTTCCAAGGCTTCCCGTAAAGCAGGATCCAAATTCTTCAGATCTACTTCAGATTCATTTTTTATGTATTTTTCGAAATTTTTGATTTTTTATGGTTTTCGAATATTCCAATTTTTTGGTATTTTTTGTGTGGTGTGGTGATGTGGTGTGTTCCTCAGATGAGTATGGTCTTTGATGTTCCGAGAGGGAGTCAGATGCATAGTCATGTCTAGGGGAATAATAAGCAGAAGTGCTGCTGTCAGAATCGTCCCAAGGTTTCTAGATATCCTTAAAATTGTCAAAATGAGTTCCAATTATTTCCTCATTCATTTTTATATCTGAGCTCCCAGAGAGTGAAATCAGTCGGTCAGGTAAATTTTTGAAATTTATCCTCCATTAATTCGAATGTTTTATTTATCCTCGAAATATCATCCCCAAAATTCTATTTATGATCAATCATGGGAGCAGTTGTGGTGTGTTTTTGAATTTGAGATTCAATAATTTCCTCTTCCATTTTCCTGTATGTGCTAGGAGGAGAGTCTCTGAAGATATCCAATATATGGTTGTTATTTTCTAAAAATTTCTCCTCAAGAATTATGGAAGGAGGCTGTTCAGTGGAAGGATTTTGCGGGAATGTGTAGATCTCATACTCAACATGCCGTGACTCGGGCATGTCATCCTGGTTTGAGTAAAGTCTACTTCCATGGTCATGATTGATCATATCCTCAAATAACGGGGTCATACAGGGTGCATATGTGTCGATATCATCCATGCGATCCTCTGTATGTATAGGCTGATCAAATGAGTGATATTCAGGTTGGTCAATAGGGATTTTATCATTGTGGTCAATCCAACGCTGATGATCGTTAAGTGTAGGTCTTTCCATATGGGTTTGATTTCTCGGCCAGTCATGAGACTCAAAGGTATTTTGATCTTGAAATGGTTCATAAGCAAGAAACCGAGAATAAGACGGTTCAGTCCAAGATGGTAGGTGGTCATGTGCAGTCGGATGATTCAAGTAGGAATTCAATGAGGGGGATGAATTCATCTGCGGGTGAAAATCTCCCGCAAATGTTGGAGGATTATTGAAAGAAGAGGATTTAGTTGATTTGGGCCTAACCGAGACAAATTCATTTTCATAGTATAGCTCTGATGGATTTCAGATAAATGTTCGATCATTTTTAATAGAGCTGAAAGGAATGATGGTTTGGGTTTGCAATGATTTTCATGATCTGGATGCAGAGAGTTTTTGGACAAAAGTTCCATGATGAGGTTTAAATCAAGAAAGGAGAGAGATGATTGCATATGATGGTCAAAAGAAATTTTATCAAATGTGCGGATTTTGATCTTCGATATCGGTTCATGCACACCAATGCAAACACAAATCAAACCCTAGGTTCACCAACTCACAAAATGAAGTCGTAAGAGTTCGGCTATTATCTTTTCAATTTTAATTGGTGATAAGACAATCTTGGAAAGAATTTAGCGAGCTGTTAGGTGCCAAAAATTTCGTAATGACTGGCCCGAATTCTTACGACTAGTTGCACCTACTTTCATCCAGTATGGGTATAAGTACGAACCGTAGAACGACTACCTGTGTTACTTGAGGACGGAGCTTTACGTAGTGTCCTCTAAACCACCCACTTTGCTAAGGAAATCCGGACCCTTTACCTTCTACCTGTTAGATCCTCATGAGAAGTAGCTAATCGTTTTTTGTAGAATCAGTAGTCAATATGAAAATCCAGGTTTGAGCTCTAGCCTTAAGTGTCGTCTTTCGCTGACTCAGAAAAATAAAAAAAATCCAAGGTCGGGGTTGCTCTCCCGCAAAAATTATCGATTTTATGGGTTATTCAAGTTGGCTATATTTAGCAGTCCTAATTTTAATTAGGTGATCACTGAAGAATTAAATGAGCGTAAATGCACGCCTACCATCCAGTCCCAATTTCCTTTAAATTTTGTGATAAAACAAGAGGAAGGAGATCAAGAAAAGTCGATGCATGCAAAAAACAATGATGTATGCTCAGTTAGAAGATTTACAGTGAAATCCTCGCAATCTCCATGTGGGATGCAATACAGAAATTGAAAAATTAATCTAGATGAATGCAAGTCGATGAAAAACCGCACCTAACAGAAAAATCTATTAGCGGGGAAGAATTGAATTAAATTTGGCTAAGTTTGAACGATCTATGTGCATCTCAATTAATTAGTGAAGTGTGACCTTAGATCCTACGAGAACAATCAAAAATTAATCTGAGAGCCATATGTGCAGGTCTATCCTAATCGCCACTCAAGTCGGGCCCCACCCTCATTGGAGAGTGAAACAATCCACGACACACCACAAGAAGAGTGTTCAAAGTCTTTTACACACGCGAGAGTCCAAACGGACATCGCTATAAATGAGTAATTAATTACATAAATTAAAAATTTGCAGAAATTAAAATCCTAGACTCTACGCTCTCTCACGACTCGACTCGATCTTAAATTAATTGTGAATTTTTCGGAAGTCGGTGAAGATGCTTCGGTTTCTTGAAAAATCGCTCCACGTACAGTAGGTACCTCACAAGAAAAAAATAAGAGAGAAAATGTAAGAGAGTGACTCAAAAAATAAATTCAAAAATAGATGATGAAAGTAAAATAAAATAAATACAGGACAAAAAATGGAATTTACAATGAGAAATTCCGGGGTCAGACTACCCGAATGCGAAAAACCAAACAAAAATTTTTAAGACAAAATCTAAGCTGTTTTCCTCCCCGGCAACGGCGCCATCTGACGAGTCCGAAATTGTGCGTGTTAAGAATGTTAATTTGTGATCGTGTGTAAAAATAATTTGTCGTTGTTTGTAGGCGACAATCGGAATCGGTCAAGAGAATAACCACAAATATTTGTTCAATTTTTAATCACGTGGTTTAGGTTTATTTTACTTGGGCAAGTCCCAAGGTCGAACATAAGGAGGCAAAGGAACAACCTAGAATTATGTCTATCAAAATTCGTGCACGGTTTTCTAGGCGATTTTGTTTGTAATTTTTTAATGAAATTAAAGATGCGAGACGCAATTCTGGCCTATTTTAGGGACTAAAATGTAAATTACGCTCAAACGATGTACGAAAAATTTGAAACTTGGCCATGATGCAAAATACGATGAAATGAATGCACTGTATTTTTTTGGAATTTTCGGATGCAAGATGAATTTTTTATGAATTTTTAAATGCAAACAAAGTGAATTTCAATATTCAATTATAATAAATATTAAATCTAATTATTTTTTAGGAATAAAATTATCTAAGATCTATCACTAGGTAATGGACCTCAAAAAAATCCTAAACCTCGAAAATGCGAGATATAATACCTATTAAAAATCCAATATTGAAATATGCAAAATGATTTTTACAAGACATATTATGCATGCAAGCGCGATTCTTTTTAGGCACAATGTTAAGCACAATTAATTCGACAATATATGATATTTCGGGAAATTTTAGAGCAATGGTTATTTACATATAAATTTCAGAGTACGAAATGGGCAAAATATGCTATTTTCCACAAAACAATTAATTATTAATTAATCATCGATTACGAAAATGTCTACAATGTGTCAAAATGTGGAGAATTAAATGCAAAACAAAATAGTGTTTTTGATAAATAAAATAATGGAATGTAGAGGTCTAGAATAATAAGGGAACACATGGGTAATTGATCTAATGAGATTAAATTAATTATATCTAATTAAAACATTCTATTGTGAATAGTTGTGTATTTGCCTTGGAAGAATAATTACATGGATATGATTCATGATAATTAATTAAAATTTGAATATGAGGTGGAGGATCACATAAGTGACATCCATGGTCTCCTGTCAAGGAGAAAGATTCCGTTGCCATATATTGTATGCAGGAGTCGTATGTCCGACGCAAGAAGGATATACTCGAACCCGTGGCTAACAGGGAATGGGCCCATGAAATCGATGCCCCAGGCGTCAAAGACATCACAAATGATGATAGGCTGCATTGACATCTCATCCTTGGAACCAACGGTTCCTCCCATTCTCTGGCATACTGGACATGACTTCGCAAAGGTGATAGCATCGCGAAACAGAGTCGGCCAGTAAAAGCCACACTGAAGTACCTTCCATGCGGTCCTCTTCCCGAAGTGGTGTCCTCCTGCCTCCAAGTTGTGGCATAAAGAAATGACACTATGGTATTCCTCCTGAGGAATGCACCGTCTCCAGACGCAATCCGGTCCTTCAAAGAAAAGGATCGGATCCTCCCAATGGTAATGTCTAGCATCCGACTTCAGTCGGTCGATGTGTCTCTTGGGCCAACCTTCAGGAACCTTCTTGGAGAAGAGATAGTTCATGATGTTGGCATACCATGGGAGTGAGTTGATAACAGAAGTCGACTCGTCAGGGAAGGAGTCTCGAATAAGTGAATCCTCGGAAGTATTAAGATCTTCGAGACGAGAGAGATGATTGACTCTATGTTCTTCTTTCCAGGTTTATCACGGATGTCCAAATCAAACTCCTGGATAAGTAAAATCCACCGAAGAAGACGCGCCTTTGCGTCCTTCTTCTCCATCAAGTATCATAACGCTGTATGGTCAGTGAATACAATTACCTTGGATCCAATTAACTGAGATCTGAACTTGTCCAAGGCAAACACTACCGCAAGCATCTCCTTTTCCGTAACTGTATAGTTACGTTGAGCGGTATCAAGCACTTTGCTTGCGTAGTGGATTGCAAACGGGACACCATCTCTTCTCTGTCCTAACACAACCCCTACAATGAAATCTGATGCATCCGTCATGATCTCAAAAGGTAGAGACCAATCTGGGGCTTGTAGGATAGGTGCGTCCATAATCATTCCTTGCAATAGCTTAAAGGCCTCAAGACATTTGTGATAAACAAGAAACTCCATGTCTTTGCCTAAAAGCTCAGTTAGCGGTCGGGCAATCTTAGAAAAATCTTTAATGAATCTCCGATAAAATCCAACATGCCCGAGGAACGACCGCAACTGTTTGATGTTGGTTGGTGGCTGGAGTCGTCTGATCACATCCACCTTGGCAGGGTCAACCTCCATTCCTCTCTTGGAGATGACGTGCCCCAACACAATGCCCTCCGTCACCATGAAGTGACTTTTCTCCCAGGAGAGCACCAGATTTATCTCACAACAACGTTTGAGGACTCGATCCAGATTCCTAAGACATGGATCAAAGGAATCGCCGTGGACCGAGAAGTCGTACATGAAGACTTCCAAGAATTTGCAACCATTTCGACGAATACAACAATCATGCACCTTTGAAAAGTACCTGGAGTATTGCATAACCCAAAGGGCATGCGCCTGAAGGCATAGGTACCAAAGGGACATGTGAACGTGGTCTTTTCCCGGTCCTCCGGAGCTATGGCTACTTGATTGTAGCCCGAGAACCCATCCAAGAAACAGAAGAATTCTTTCCCCACTAGTCTCCCTAGGATCTGATCAATGAATGGTAGGGGGAAATGATCCTTCTTCATCGCGGCATTCAAGCGTCTGTAATCCACACAAACGCGCCACGACGTGAGCACTCGCGTTACGATCTCCTCTCCATCCTCATTGGTAGTCGTCTGAATTCCCGACTTTTTCGGGACCACATGGATCGAGGCCACCCATTTTGAGTCGGAGATGGGACAAATGAAACCCGCGTTGCACCATTTCTCTATCTCCGTCTTCACTACCTCTCGTAAATTTGGATTCAAACGATGTTGGAATTCACGAGAGGTGTTTGGCTTCATTCTCCAAGTAGATATGATGCGAACACAGAGCGGGATTTATCCCCTGTAGATCAGAAATGCTCCAGCCTATTGCCTTGCGGTTTTTCTCCAGGATCTCTAGCAAGCGAGATTCCTGCTCTTCGGTCAATCGCGAACTGATGATGACCGGATATTTCTTCTCTTCACCCGTAAGGAAGGTGTATTTTAGTGTTGTGGGTAAAGGTTTGAGCTCAGGTAAGGTGTGATCATCTAGGAAATATGGCTCAATCGAATCTGGTTCGGTGTTGGAAGTGGCTGGATCTTTCTCTGTAATTGCTACCACCAAGTTATTCGGCTCTGGAGTCAGATCGTCAAAGGTCTTCATGCGATCGGCAAAAGCCACGTCCGACTCGTCGTCCTCATCTTCTGATTGTCCTAAAGAGGGAAGGACTGACAGGCCTAGCTGGGTCTCTAACTCATCGAAGATGTAGGGTGATGCGGGTTCTGAGATGTACTCGTTTTTAAGGACCTCGCAAACTGACTCATGCACTAGATCATCTCTGGAGGGGAGGGACTCATCGATGCTAGCTGGGTTCTGTCTCCATGGCCTAACTGTGTCTACCTGGTTGCGGTCTACTTCGGATGAAGAGTACTCGGTGCTGGATTCGGAATACGGTCTCTGCCATCTGGTTTGCTTCATCTCAAGTTCCTCATCTTCGCCTGGAGTTTGGAGCTGGATTTTCCCGATCTTATAATCAAACAATGCCCCTACCGTCCTGAGGAAGGGCCTGCCTAAGATGATCTGGGAATCTCTCCAATTACGAGGGTTTCCATATCTAGGACAGTGAAGTCCACCATGTATTCTTGACCCTCGACTTTGATTACAATATTCCTCAATTCTCCTTGGGACCTCTTGGTTGATTTATCAGCGAATTGCAGAAGGGCTCTGGATTTCCTAAGAGGTCCGAGATTAAGCCGCTCATATAGGACTGTAGGAATTAAGTTAATTGAGGATCCATTGTCTAAAAGTGTGCGTGCAAATGCAATGTCATCGACATGGCTCACCACATAATACGCACCCATGTCTCTTCGTTTCCTTGGAAACGAGTTCTTTATTGCACAAGTCGTGGCTACTGACAGAACGTATTTCTCAACACGGCTTTTGGTCTTCTTGCTAACCCTAGTAGGTGTGCATCTCACCTTTAGGTACTTCTGAAATGCAGGAGTCATTTCCACGTACTTGTCAAAGGGGATTGTGACCTTGATGTACTTGTTGCAGAGCTCTGCCATCTCAGGGTCATCTTTTTTAGATTTTTTAGTTTTCTTCTTTCCACCCGTAAGAGCTCGGGGGAAGGGATTATTGACTCCAACTCAGCTTCTGAAACTTAAATGTTTTCATTCAAAGCAGGAACTGAGTTCTGTATACGACTCAGACTCTGAAACAGACTCGGACTCTGACTCAGACTAAAAAAAATGCTGTGGAAAAACCGGTGATGCGTCTTCTGTGACTTCTGGACGGTCCTCCTCAGATGGAGGTGCGGGATGTTCGTCGGTTTTGTCGTACTCTCTACTGATGCGGGTTTGCTGTTTCGAGGACCCAGAAGTCCTCTTCTTCTGCCGGTGGTGATGGTGGTGCTGCTCCTCTTCTTCCTCCAAGTTCTCCTCAGGTAGAGACTTGGCGGCTCTTCCTTCGGTGCCCATGCCTGATCAGGTACGATCATGTTCCTTCTGCTCCTGAGGGACATATGATTTACATTATCGTACGAAAGGATCTCATGTTCAGATAAAGACTTATCTGAATAGTATACCTGATCACAAGGTCGGTTCTGGCCTTAATTTAGGTTGTTCGGGTTAGCCTGAACCTGGGCGGGAATTGGGGTCATTGGCGCCATCTGTTGATCTTGGGTACGAGAAATACGATTCAGATCGGTTCTCATATCTAGATAGTCATTCTGGATTTGCTGGACCCTATCAGACAGGGTCTGGATTACCAAGGTGAGGGACTCCAATTCAGTGGGTTGTGCTTGCTGATGTTGACTTGCGGATGAGGTTCTGTACTGGCCCTGTTGGCCATGCCGATACTGTTGCTGCTGATAGGATGGTGCCTGGACCTGCTGGCCTGAGTGGAATGTGCGCTGCTGCTGCTGGTGCTGCTGAGGCTGGTACCCTTGTTCGGGCCTGAACCGAACAAAATGCGGTGGGGGGACAGAGCTGGTTTCCTGGTAAGCTGGGGAAGGTCGGTGAGGCTGACCATTCCCCATCCCCGATTGTCTGCTGACGGGGTCCCGGCTGTACCACAACCCGTTGATCTCGAACACCTGCGGAGGCTCCTCGTATCCGGTCTCCACTTGTGGGTGTGCATGCTGGTCTCGCTGGGTGTAAGTCTGATCCCAGCCACTCTGAGGCCCCGGTTCCTGTTCCTGTACAAGATGGACTCGATGTACAGGTACAGGTGGTGCAGAAGGGGCAGGTAGCTTTATCTTAGCTACCTTCTCAGAAAGTTCCTCCACTTGCTTCGGTAGATGTAAGAGAGACTCAAGGTAAGTGACCCTCTTGTGGATCTACTCGATCATGGCTAACTTATCAGCAATCATCCCCATGCTGGTAATGAGGTCCTCTGTCAGATCCGCTATAGTCCTCCGGGTTGTCTCGTTGGATAGGATTGAGGGAGACAACTGATAGGCCCTGGTGGCCTGTAACCTGCCAGTTTCCACCATCTGCTCCAGTATCTTCCATACAACATTCTCATTCTTATTCAGATAGCTTCCTCCACAGGCGGCACTTACTAACCCCTGCATCTCCGGGGTTAAATCACAGAACAAGGTCTGGACTAAGATCGCCTTAGAAATGCCGTGGCAGGGACATTTCTGAATTAGGTCATTAAACCTATCCCAAGCATCATGGAATGGATCACTGAGTTCCTGGGAGAAACTAGCGATCTTTGTTCTCATCTGGTTAGTCCTACTGAGGGGGTAGAACTTCTTCAAGAATAGGTCCTTGAACTGCATCCAGGTTGTACATCTCACCCCTAGGTTCTTCAGCCAATGTGCTCCCTTATCTCCTAAGGAGAAAGGGGTGGCCTTCAGTCGAATGTAATCTTGTCCAACCCTAGGATGACTAAGGTTGTTGCAAACCAGCTTGAAGTCTCGGAGGAAGGCATATGGTTCTTCATGGGCATTTCCGTTGAACTTCGGTAGCAGTCTAAGGAAGTGGGGCTTGAGCTCAAATGCTTCGGGGGGTACTGCTGGTGCCAACCAACTTTGTATTTCATTCTCTACTGGGTTATAGGCATCAATCATTGGTTGGTCGATTCCTCCTGCCACAATGATCTGTCCCATTCTTGCTGTAAGATCCGCGTTCTGTTGTTCGTCTTGGGCGAGGCGAGCCAAGACTTGCTGGAGTGGGTCATCTTGGGGTCCTTCCTCATCAGAGGTCGCTTTGGTGGCATCTTGTCCTCTAGTCCTGGAGAATGGAAATGATCTGGATTAGAGGATACATCGAGGAAGGGATTCTTACCGAGGCGATGGTCTTCCTCGGTAAGCTTAGAGGAGAGGAAAGGATTGGTTTGAGAGTAACCACCCTGGGTGTGAGGGATCCAGAACTCAAGAGGGTCATGAGCTCTGGGTGGTCCAAGTTGCGCTTGGTCCGGTGAAGATGATTTTCGTGGGGACTTAAAGAAAGATTGGCGAATAATGTGTCGCCCCCAGTCAGTCATCTTGAAATGGCGAGAAGAATCGGGAGTTCTAAGTAAAGATAAGATTTTACTCCTACCTGAAGTAAGTAATACAATCCAAGACCCGGGGTTCACACTCAACACAGTGAAGGATTCGAAACCGAGTCCAATTAATCTTGTTAATTTTAAGTGTGATTTTTTAAGCAAGATAGCAAGGATTTACGCGACCTAAAGGGAAGTCGGCTTAGAGCCGGATGCGTCTTCCCTATTTAACCTGTCGCCTAAGATACCGCCGGTCCTTCCTTTCTTCGCTCCTATCCCAAGTTGATGGACTCAAAGACCATGCCCCTATCTACCTGCAAGCAGGAGGAGGCTGACAAGGCTGAAACTTCGCCCTGAAGGGTTACTAGCAACTTGTCGCGAAGTACCGTCGGTTCACCCCTGACTACCCGCGAACAGGCGGAGGCTACTTGGTACTAGTCAGTGAATCTAAAAATATTCAACTCGTGATATTTGCTAGGATCAGTTGGCCCATGATATGAAAGGCGAGAATTTGGGCTCTACCTTTAGGTGTTCACACACACTCAAGTACCCTCACTCAGCCTGAAAACAAGGTCGGGAATTAGTCTCCCACAAACAGATTTTCCAATTTTATTGAATTTTTTTGGTCAATAATGTTAGCAGTCCCGATTTTAAGTTAAGTTCTCACTTGTTAGTCCAACCACACAACACGCCTATCGTCCAATCCCAATTTCCGTTTAACTTTAAGTTTGAAAACAGAGGGTGAAATCGAGAAAAGCCGATGCACGAAAAATGATGATGCGTATGCTGAATTAAGAAGACTTATAGTGATCCCTTCGCTTGTATGCAGGATGAAAAATAGAATTGAAATCTTTACACTATATGCAGATGCAAGCGACAAAATCCGCTCCTAGACAAGCAGCTCTATTAGCGAGTGAAGCACAGGTTGATTTGACTAGTTCTGCGGTCTAGGTGCGTCTTTTAAGTGTATTGTGTGAAGCTAAGAATTTACGAGCACAAGCAAATCCTAGAGTGGCTCGAGGAGCCGCTAATGCAAGCCTAATTTACAATTCAAACTACACATCACATGGGGACACGATTCCACTGTCTTTACACACACGAGAACCCAAACGGGAACCGCTGGAAATGATGCGAAAAAATAAGGAAATGAATAAAACTACAAGTTCTCTCAAATCACTCAAGAAATTAAAATGCAAGCTCCTCGAAGCGCCTACGACTCCCCGCATTCCTCGTACAGAAATAATTTAAGGTCAGATAGAGAACGAAAAAAAATACAAAAATAAAAAGACAGAAAATATTCACAAGAAAACCATGGGTCAGACTACCCGGGGATAGAAAATCAAGCACTCAGAAATACTACTAATTAACCTAGGTCGTGCCTCCTCGGCAATGGCGCCATTTTGAAAATGCATCCCACTACCCTTGTTAATTCGAGCAAATTAATGTTCAAATTAATTGATATCGTTCGTTGCAGTCGGGTAATAAGAGCATATCAAAAACCACTTAGAATTAATGTCAAGTTAATCACACGTGGCAATTTTTTTTACTTGGGCAAGCCCAAGGTCGAACTCAGAGAGGCAGCTGTCTCCTTAGGTAAATTTTTAGCAATTTCAAAGGTTTGATGTTCAGAGGATATATATTTTTTTCTTTTTCAATTTTTTTATGCAAGACACATGCAAAATCAGGCCAATTTACAAGTTAAATCAGAAAGATAATCAAATTAATTCCAACAAATATAAAACTTGGCCAGATGATGAAATATGATGAACTTAAGCTACTCTAATTTTTTTAGAATTTTCGGACACTAAATGAACTCACTGTAAATTAAAAATGAATGCAAGGTTATTTTCCCTAAATTAATTTTAGTAAATACCAAATCACACTATTTCCATATATAAAAATTATTCTAGATAGATCTAAGTGTGAAGAATCCAGGAAAATTAATAAATCTAAATTTTTATGTGAAATGGACCTATTAAAAATTAATTAAGAAAATCACTAAATGATTTATTTAGGCCTCGAGATATGTGCAAATGAGATGATTTTTGGGCACAATGTAATCTTAATTGTCCTAAATCTAATGTGATTTTTTGGGATTTTTTTGGAGTCACAGAGAAATTACTATCAATTAACAAGCATAAATGGGTAAAATATAGCAAAATTGAATCAATTAATTGATAGAAAACTCCACTGATATTACAAAAATATGCCAAGTGTCAGATAATGAAAGGGACAATGTAAGTTACACAATGCAATTTTTAGAATTTGAAAATAAGGCTAAATGAATGTCTAAATGATTGTGCAAATACAGGGATGTAAATGCAATACAGAAAAAGAAATATGAGCTGAAATAAAGAACATGAACTTACATGCAATTACCTAAACTTGAATTTTTTTTAAAAACTTGCAAAGGGGTGCAAGTGTCCCCTTTGCAAATGTCCAATTTATCTTATTTTCCCATAAGCCTCCCTCTGTTTTGCTTCCCCAAACTGGGGATGTTGATGAGCTTCACGGTGGAGCGTGCGACCTTGGCTGGAGGTTGAAGGTGCTCGCACTCGAGGTGGAACAACCTCGCGAGGTGGCTGGCTGGTGGCCTTGGCCGTGCTGGCTGGCTACACGGGTGGGAAGCCACGTCTGGCACGAGGGGCTGAGCGTCGAGGGCGCGCTGCTGAACGGGAGGCCTCGCATGCAGTTTGGGAGTTGAGGGAGCCGCAACAGGTGGCGGAGGAGGGCTGGCGTCCGACGTGACTCGGGCCTCAGGCGACATACGCCCAAGGACCGAGGAGGAGGCGAGGCGGGACTGAGCACTGTGCAGCGGTGGAGTGCTGCGTGAAGGCACACGGCGCGTGGGTGTGCTGAAGGCGCTGGGCGTGCCTCTATGCGACGGCGCGTGGGGACGGCCGATGGGCGGAGGGTGGTTGCACGCGTGTCTGGAGTGCGGGGGTGGAGCGACTGCTGGCTGGTGGCCGCCCCAGGTGCGTGGCTGATGACGGCGGTGGGTGTTGACGTCGATGATGAGCGGGTGGGCAAGAGAAGAAGCGTGAAAGAGAGTGTGTGTGGAAAAGAGGATCTTCCCCTGTGAACAGGGAAAGCTTCCTATTTGTTTAGAGGTAGTGAATTTTAGATTAATTGGTTGAAGAAAACTCCTCAAAAAATCAAATAAAAATCACCATTACATTCATAATGGTTGATTTGTCCGTGAAAGTACACTTTGTTTGATGATTTGTAGAGGGGATGAAGGTGTGGATAAGAGAGAGAAAGTAAGGAAAAGGGAGAAGGGGAAGAAGATTACCTGTGGTGGCGGAGGAACTTGCCTGGGAAGAGGCTCTCCCTAGAGCCTCAAATCTTAGCTCTAATACCTCGGCAAGGCAGAGCTCAGCAACGGCGTGGAAGCGGCTGCAGCAAGGGCTCGAGCCCTTGGATCTCGCCTGGAGGAACTGCCCTCGTCCTTACTCAACTCACCTGATCAATGCTGTCACCAATGATGGTGAGGAGCTAAAGGTTCTCTCGTACATGGCGGAAGGAGATGAATGAAGGAGGAGGGGAGAATATAAAGAGGAGGAGGAGGAGGTTGGAGAAGAGATGGAGAAGGTGGAGGGGGTGGGGTGTAGAGTGGCTGTCGTTATTGGCTTCTCCCTTAAGTCAAGGGAGAGTGGAGGAGGAATGGGTAGAGAAGAGGCTCGGTCGTTGATGGATAACCCTCTCATCCAACGGCCCAGGATGAAGGAGGGAGATGGCATAAGTGGGTGAATGAGAAGGCGACACATGGCGGCTCCAGGAACTGCCACGTGTCGCTCCCCGAAAAATCCACTACTAAATGCAAAGAATAATAAAAAAGAAATAATAAAAGATGTTAAATCAAAAAATGGTCAACACAAAAGTTGCTCATCTCGACGAGATCTACAACTTTCGTGAAGGGTCGAAAATCAAAGGAAATCATCTGTACAAAATCTATTTTTGGGTGGTACCTTATAGGTATTAAATACCACATTTTTGTAATTTTGCATTTTTTGTAATTTTTAAATAAGAGAAAAATTAAAATAAAGTTATAGAAAATATGAAAAGAATATTACAACTTAATCTAATTTTTTATATTAATAAGAAAATAAAAGGATAAAATACAAGGGTAAAACGGTCAATATGTAAAATATACAAAAGGGGCCAAAACCCAAATTTTGCATACGAGCTCCGATTTGTATGAAATTAGTCTTGTTTCGAAGGTCTCTGAATGTATATTACTTTAAAAGTGAGTAGACCTAAATCGAACACTGTATGAGAGAGATATGTGCATTTTAAGGTCTAAGGATTTCAACTGGGTGGGGTTTTATTGGGTAATTTTACAAGTTAATATTTTTTTGATATTTTTCTTTAATCAGTGTTAGTAATATATACACTATAGAGTTGATTTTATTGCATTTGGAGCTAGTATAAAATATATACAAATAGGTAAAATATGGTGAATATACAAGTGAATATTTACAAATGAAATGGGCTTCTTGTTTATGCAATATGAATGCTAAAATGCAGATGTTATCAATGCATGCATTAATGCTAATTATGCAATATAAGTGGAAATATGCAACTAATTACTCGGGAACAGAGCTCTATTTTCAACTTTTAGAGTGATGAATCACAGATTCATCACTCAGGTATGGAAGTAGAGAATGGAATAAGCGGATTCAATGTTGAATGCTTAGAGGACATAAAGAAAGACATACACACACATTATACAGTAGGAGTCCATTCTACCTCCCTCTTCTACTAACTACTTACCCTCTAATTTAGAGTATGTACATCCTACCCCTCCTTCACCTATTCAAAACAACAAAAAAATCGAAAATTCCAAAAAGACCAAAAACATTGAAAAATAGAAAAATTCATAAAAATAGAAAATGAAAAAGATCTAAACAAATTGGATCCTTCCCTAATGGAAGAACTCAATAAGGAATTGATTTTTAATCTTCCCTTAATAGAGGTCATAGACCACTTCCTGGACTTAAAAACGATTTATGAGAAGTAAATTTATGCCTAATATGTCAGGCAATAATAGGACAAAGACTGAGAAAGATCTTGTGTCTATGGCCATCTCCTAGGTGATGGGGAGAAATAGCAAGAGCAGCAGAGTGAAGCAATTGCCTAGGGTTGAATGCGAAATCAAAGACACTACCTTTACCCATACAAGAATCGATGATGAATCACCGATAAATATCCTCCCGGCCTCTGTGTTTGACTAACTCAAACTTAGGCCAATAGAAAAGTTGAGAGAGATCGTCCAACTAGCTGATCGATCTATAAAACAATCAAGAGGAACCATTTCAGTCATCATTACTTTCCAAGGTGATCAACTCTAGGCAGACTTCACAGTCATTGACATTGATCACCGAGGAGAGCTTTCCCAATCTCCTATTATTTTCGGGATGTCGTTCATAGCCTCGGCTAAGGTGACTATAGATTGTTAGACTCGGGAGATCGATTTCACAGCATTGGGAGCACTCCGACCGCATCCATTCTTTGACACACTCTACTCTATGGTAACCAACAAAGATGCTGACAGTCGTGACCATCAAGAGGAAGATGAGTCTCGCCTCTTTATTACACCTGAGATATCGGTTGTCGAGCCGACCGTTGGATCAGAGACTCCCCATACATCCTTGACTCCTAATTCTTGCATCACTCCTAATGCCAAACCTACTGTGATCACTAGCACCTTCCCGAGACATGTGTTGACCCTTCAGGAATTTTTCAATCTATATGGTGACTCGTCTAATGAGAAACCCATGATTAGCACCGCACCACATCCCAAACCTTCAAAGTAGACAAGCAGGAATGAATTGACCCCATCAAAAAACACAGTTGCTCCTTCCTCTGGTCGATTATCCACTGAGAGGAAGTCAAGAATTGATTCCTCGAGGTGTTCCCCCAAACCCCTTGATGAATTTCAGATTCATCACTCTAAATTAATCAATTAAGCTCGAATCCTCAAAATCAACAGCATTTCTGCATCTATTCAGCATAATTAGCATTCATGCATGTTTTCATAAGAATTGCATTTTATCCCTTATTTCTGCACAAAATAAGAAGCCAAAAATCCCAGGAAAAATTGACCTGTAAATAGCCTAACTTCTATGATTTTTTAACTAATTCATCCTAATTCCGAATGATCCAAATCTATCTCTACTGTGTACATATCACTAATAAGAATAAATGAAAAATACAAAAAAAATCACTAACCCAAATAAGTGGACCAAAAACCCAAACCCTAGTTTCATGATTTTTGGACTAAAAAACCTCATATCTTCCCCATCCAGTGTCCGTTTTATTCCTTACTCACTTTTTAACTAATGTACATTTCAAAACAAGACCAAGTTCAAGTGAATCGGAGCTCGTATGTGAAAGTTGGGTTTTGAGCTTCTATTGTACATTTTGTATTTTAGCTGATTTTCACCTAATATTCTATGTAAATAATTAACCTATTTTAGTTTATTTCTTTTTCATTTGTCTTCTTTGGTAAAAGTTTTATTAAAATACACAAAAATCCAAATCCAAATTGAGCTTAAAATCAAAAAACAAAATTGAGTCCAAGTCTTCACTAACCGATTGTACAAAATTGGTCTTTTCATATTTTATTTTATTTCTCCTTTTTATTAATTAATAAAAACCCAAAAAATTAGATTAATGTGTAAATATTTATCTCTGATTTTACCATTTTATTCCAGATTTTTACCCGATTTCAAATGATAAAAAAATATAAAACCCAAAAATATAGGTATTCTATGTACATGGGATACCCCAAAAATATCACTTTTTGCAATTGATCGATTTTGATCTTTATGTCTTCATGAAACTTGTAGATCTCATCGAGACGAGCAATTTTTTGAAGAAACCTTTTCAATCCGAGGCTGTTTACTATTTATTTTAGATGTTTTAAGGGTTTTATTCTTTGATTTTTGTGGTGCTGACACGTGGCAGCTCCTGGAGCTGCCACGTGTCACCCATTTTTGTATATATTATTAATTCATTTTAAAAAATTAATCCATGCATGTGTCCTTCCACCCTCTCCCAAACACCTCCACGTGGCGATTTCCTGGCCGCCCGATCTCGGCCGATCGGACGACCATGGAGCTTTGTCCTCGCCCCAACTTTCCCAATCACGCTCCTTCTTCCCCGGGATTTCACCGTCGCCAACCTTCCTTCCATGGCAGGAGATCTCGCCACTGCCTCCATCTCCGATCCTCCGCAAATCTCGACCGACGCCATCTCGATTCGACTTCCTGATTTGCCTCGTGACTGACATCTCTGATCACATATTCGTCTTCCCCAAATCCCTCGTCAAATCCATGAAATCCCGCAACCTTCGTTTCCATCTCAGGTCGATCATCCTCTGCTACTTAAACGCCACCGCACCTCCGATTAGATTGATCCCTCGATTCCTCCAGGCAAGGGTCGGTGGTAACAACACCAAGGCCTTGATGTCGACGAGATCCGAGCCCCCCCCATTGGACACACGACATGTCCTTGCCATCGATGCTTCAGCTCCAGCCCTCCTACGCTGTCGAGCCAACGACATTCACCTCCGACCACCATCTCCGCCTCTCCACCGTTACATCCACGACGCTACGCCAAATGCTTCGCCCCCGACTTCATCGCCAACGACTGCCCTTCGACGAAGCTTCGCTCACCGGCCCTCTACCAAACGCTCGCTCCTCCGCCTTGGCTGAGCCTCGCCGGTCATCTGCTCCATCATCGACAAGAGCTGCTCCTCCCGCTGAAGCACCGTCAGGCCGTTGACACCTGGCCTCCCTTCACAGCGTCGATGCCCCGCTCGCAGACCACCCTTCCGCCACTGTTGAAGGAGAAAACTGGATTATTGGAGGTGATTTCAATTGCATAAGATCCAGAGATGAAAAGGTTGGGGGTATTTTTGATGACCCGGCTGCTTCTGATTTTAATCTTGCTATACATTGTGCTGGTCTAGTTGAGCCTTTTCATGGAGGGGACAATCTCTCCTAGTGCAATAATTTTATTGTGAAAGATAGAATTTATCAAAGGCTGGACATGTATTTTACCTGTAGTTCTTTTAGTCTGAATGTTGAATTCTCCTATGATGACCGAGATCCTTTCAGATCATAGTCCGATGTTGATCTTGGAAAAAGTGTTACAGTCAAGAAGACCCTCTCCTTTCAGATACCAGAAGATGTGGAAATTTAATTCTGATTTCAGATCTTTGATCAGAGAGAATTGGCATGACTACTATCTGGGAAATGGTCTTACTACTCTTTCTAGCAAACTGAGACATTTAAAGATGATTCTGAAGAAGTGAAACAAAGAAACTTTTGGGAATATAGAGTGGATTCATATTGAAAAACTCAAAAAAGTCACTGAGCTTGAACATGAGCTGAGGGTTAACTAGGATGGTCACATTTGGAAGGATCTGGTTGCAGCTAGAAAGGATTATGCTGATCTTGTCTGTGCCTATGATACTTTTCTTAGACAAAGGGCCAAAGTCAACTGGTTAAGAGAAGGGGATTCTAATACCAAATACTTTCATGTGGTGATAAACTTGAGGAAAAAACATAGTATTGTAGAGTCGTTCATAAAAAAATGGGCATTATGGAGATTGTTGGGATAATATTGCTGATGCTGGTGTCAGATATTATTCAGACTTATATCGATCCCAAGGATCCTATTGGAATGATAATGTACTAGAGGTCATTCCTAATGTTATAAGCAGGAAGGACAATAACAGTTTGATAGCTATTCCAGAAGAGGAAGAGATCCTGAATACTTTAAAGTCTTTTGTTGATTGTAAAGATCCGGGTCCTGATGGTTTCACTGCTGAATTTTATATGGACAATTGGGAGTTTGTGAAGGGAGATGTTTGTTCAGCTATTTCTGAATTTTTCATCAAGTTATGGATGCCAGATTCTGTTAAAGCTACTTTCCTGGTAATGATACCGAAAAAGAAGAATCCGAGCTTGTTCAAAGAACTCAGGCCTATTAGTCTTTGTAATGTTAGCTATAAAATCATTACCAAAATCCTCACGAACAGGCTGTCCCCTCTACTTCAAAAGATGATAGCTGAGAATCAAGGGGAATTTATTGCTGGAAGGAGCATCTTTGATAATATTGCCCTGGCGTAGGAGATGGCTCAGCACCTTAATAAGAACATGGGTAACTAGTGTGATTATCAAACTTGATATGGAGAAAGCCTATGACAGATTGGAATGGAACTTTCTTTTTGCTGTTCTTGCTAAGTTTGGTTTCAGCAAGGAGGCTATCCCGACCCGAGCCGCAGACTGCCAGGACTGTCTGTAAATTCATCAGAGAGCACATAATCTCTAGGTTCGTGATCCCAAAAATGATGATATCAGATGGGGGTAGCCACTTTGTAAATCGGGAGGTGAAGAAACTCCTGAAGGACTACGACATCGAACACCGTGTCGCTACTCCTTACCACCCACAGACCAATGGTATGGCTAAGGTGTCGAATCGGGAGGTGAAGACTATATTACAAAAGCTTGTCTGCCCAGATAGGAAGGATTGGTCTCAGATTTTGGATCAAGTCCTATGGGCGTATAAGACAACTTACAAGACACCGTTAGGAACCTCCCCATTTCGAATGGTATTCGGAAATACATGCCATTTGCCCGCAGAACTAGTGCATAAATCAGAATGGGTAATCAAGAAGGTCAATTGGAATACATACCTTGGGCAGAAGCAGAGAGAAATGGATCTGAATGAGCTTGTGGACGTCAGAAACCGTGCATATGACAACAGTTTGGTGTACAAGGATAAGGTGAAGCGTTGGCATGATAGATATATCAGACGAAAGACCTTTTTTCCTTGGACAGACGGTATGGTTGTTCAATGCAAGGCTGAAAGTCTTCCAAGGCAAGTTGAAGTCCAAGTGGACATGCCCATTTGTCGTCCGTACGGTGCATGATAGTGGATGTGTCCAGATCTCAGATCTCGTAGATGACGCACCGACATTCCTAGTAAATGGAAAATTGTTGAAGCACTTCGTCGAATCCAATGAGCAGTTAGTCCATGTTGAGGAGATTGTATTCATGCACGAGACAGATTCAGCAGATACACATCGAGCCGCGTATGGGACCTTGCAGCAGTGAGCTCTAGCCATCAGCAGCATCTTGAAAGATTCAGACCGACTCACTTGTATATATTCATCCCTTTCACCTCTTGCCCTCGTCCGCCCCATGTTTGATTCTTCTCCTACACTTAGACTGCCAAAGCCTAAGTATAGGGGGTGGAGCGACTTCTATACTTTTTAATTTTAGCTCTCCTACGCTTAGCCCGAGCTATGTCTTTTTCATCACTTTTCGTGCTATGAGGACATAGCACACGCTAAGTATAGGGGGGGCGTGTATATATTACATATATACTTTACCCATAGATCGTATGTTCGCGTATTTTCGCGTATTTTTGTATATATTATGGGGTGGGTAAAAATTGAAATTTTTTTTACATGTATACTCGTATAATATGTAATAAACAAAAAATGTAAATAATACTCTTGTAAGATTTGTTGTAAAATAGGATGTATACCGAAAAAAACTGTATACTATGTATATTATGTACAAATTGTGTAAATTAAGAAACGTTGTAATAATAAAAATTGTTGTATACCAGAAAATAAAACAAAAAATTTGAAAATAAAGGCTTCTTATTTACTCTTGCATATCATCCTTGCATTTTAAAAAAAAAATCTTGCATTTCATTTACATAGCATGTCATCCGCATCTCATCTGCATATCTTGCATATGCAAGGTAGAAAGCTAGTGGGTTCTGAACCAACTTGGAGTAGCACACGGCTGGAAACATCTGTCCTCCTCTAGGGGAGGGTAGTGCACCTTAACCTAGTCTGGTGGTGTTGAAGTCTGAGGACAGGACACTGTGGGTTGCAATAATGCTTCAAAGAGGGATAGTCTACTGGCTCAAGAGGAAAACTCCTCATGTACATGCTGCACCTTGTATATAGTTCAAAAAAAATACAAGAACTCCAAAAAAAATAGACAGGCCAAAAAATAAAAAATATTACCTGTTGGAGTATGTATATTAGCAAGAAGTCTACAGCTGGATGACTTGGCTACACTGGTCAGGCATCCCGGGATAGGTAGCTACACAGGCTACCGTCCATTTTTTTCTCCACCCCCTCTTCTTGAGCTGGTCGCACTTGAACTTAGAAGGGAATACCCCGCTCCTAGTGGAAAGAGTTACTGGACCGGGTAATTAGAGTTTACCTTGTTAGAGGAGGCTGGTTCTGAGCCATTTCTGATGTGGAGAGTTAGCTTTCACTTACACAATACAAGTAAGAATCATAGTCATCGGAAAATTTGCGTTTGAGGATTTGTTCTAACCTGACTGTTGAGGCGTCTTGAAAAGAAGACTTGTGGAACTTGAAGTGTGTTAGGTCTTAAGTTCAGATCCCAATAAGGTTCCGCCACACAATTAATCCAAAGGTCGAGTTAAGCTCCATTTTCAACTTTTGTTCATGACCTTGGTATAGAACCCAATCTCATTTCACTCTTGCATTTCATTTTACTTGCTCGGGACGAGCAAGGTTTAAGTATAGGGGGTTGATGAATCTGTTATTCATCACTCTAAAAGTTGAAATAGAGCTCTGTTCCTGAGTAATTAGCTGCATATTTCCACTTATATTGCATAATTAGCATTAATGCATGCATTGATAACATCTGCATTTTAGCATTCATATTGCATAAATAAGAAGCCCATTTTATTTGTAAATATTCACTTGTATATTCACCATATTTCACCTATTTGTATATATTTTATAGTAACTCGAAATGCAGTAAAATCAACTCCATAACGTATATATTACTAACACTGATTAAAGAAAAATATCAAAAAAATATTAACTTGTAAAATTACCCAATAAAACCCCACCCAGTTGAAATCCTTAGACCTTAAAATGCACATATCTCTCTCATACAGTGTCCGATTTAGGTCTACTCACTTTTAAAGTAATATACATTCAGAGACCTTCGAAACAACACTAATTTCATACAAATCGGAGCTCGTATGCAAAACTTGGGTTTTGGCCCCTTCTGTATATTTTACATATTGACCATTTTACCCTTGTATTTTGTCCTTTTATTTTCTTAATTATTAATATAAAAATTAGATTAAGTTGTAAATATTCTTTTCATATTTTCTCAAACTTTATTTTAATTTTTCTCTTATTTAAAAATGACAAAAAAATGCAAAAGACAAAAATGTGGTATTTTATACCTATAAGGTACCACCCAAAAATAGATTTTGTACAGATGATTTCCTTTGATTTTCGACCCTTCACAAAAGTTGTAGATCTCTTCGAGACGAGTAACTTTTGTGTTGACCACTTTTTGATTTAACATCTTTTATTATTTCTTTTTGATTTTTCTTTGCATTTAATGGTGGATTTTTCTGGGAGCGACACGTGGCAGCTCCTGGAGCCGCCATGTGTCGCCTCCTCATTCACCCACTTATGCCATCTCCCTCCTTCATCCTGAGCCGTTGGATGAGAGGGTTATCCATCAACGACCGAGCCTCTTCTCTACCCATTCATCCCCCACTCTCCCTTGTCTTAAGGGAGAAGCCAATAACGACGACCACTCCACACCCCACCCCCTCCACCTTCTCCATCTCTTCTCCAACCTCCTCCTCCTCTTTATATTCTCCCCTCCTCCTTCATTCATCTCCATCCGCCATCTACGAGAGAACCTTTAGCTCCTTACCATCATTGGTGACAACATTGATAAAGTGAGTTGAGTAAGGACGAGGGCAGTTCCTCCAGGCGAGATCCAAGGGCTCGAGCCCTTGCTGCAGCCGCTTCCACAATGCTGCCGAGCTCCGCCTTGCCGAGGTGTTAGATCTAAGATTCGAGGCTCCGGGGAGAGCCTCTTCCCAGGCAAGTTCCTCCGCCACCACAGGTAATGTTCTTCCCCTTATCCCTTCTCCTTACTTTATCTCTCTTACCCACACCTTCATCCCCTCTACAAATCATAAAAAAAGTGTACTTTCACGGACAAATCAACCATTATGAATGTAATGGTGATTTTTATTTGATTTTTTGAGGAGTTTTCTTCAACCAATTAATCTAAAATTCACTACCTCTAAACAAATAGGAAGCTTCCTCTGTTCAAAGGGGAAGTTCCTCTGTTCCACATACACTCTCTTTCACGCTTCTTCTCTCGCCCACTCGCTCATCATTGACGTCAACACCCACCGCCGTCATCAGCCATGCACCTGGGGCGGCCACCAGCCAGCAGTCGCTCTACCCCCGCGCTCCAGACACGTGTGCAACCGCCCTTCGCCCATCGACCGTCCCCATGCACCGTCGCGCGGAGGCACGCCCAATGCCTTCAGCACACCCACGCGCCATGTGCCTTCACGCAGCACTCCTCCGCTGCACAGTGCTCAGTCCCGCCTCGCCTCCTCCTCGGTCCTTGGGCGTATGTCGCCTGAGGCCCGAGTCACGTCGGACGCCAGCCCTGCTTCGCCACCCACTGCAGCTCCGTCAACTCCCAAACCGCGTACGAGGCCTCCCGTTCAGCAGCGCGCCCTCGACGCTCAGCCCCTTGCGCCAGGCGTGGCCTCCCACCCGCGTAGCCAGCCAACGCGGCCAAGGCCACCAGCCAGCCACCTCGCGAGGTTGTTCCACCTCGAGTGCGAGCACCTTTGACCTCCAGCCAAGGCCGCGTGCTCCACCGTGAAGCTCTTCAACAGCCCCTGTTTGGGGAAGCAAAACAGAGGAAGGCTTATCGGATAATAAGATAAATTGGGCATTTGCAAAGGGACACTTGCACCCCTTTGCAAGTTTTTTTAAAAAAATTCAAGTTTTAGGTAATTGCATGTAAGTCCCTGTTCTTTATTTCAGCTCATATTTCTTTTTCTTTATTGCATTTACATCCCTGTGTTTGCACAATCATTTAGACATTCATCTAGCCTCATTTTTAAATTCTAAAAATTGCATTGTGTAGCTTACATTGTCCTCTTCATTATCTGCCACTTGGCATATTTTTATAATATCAGAGGAGTTTTCTATCAATTAATTGGTTCAATTTTGCTATATTTTGCCCATTTATGCTTGTTAATTGATAGTAATTTCTCCGTGACTCCAAAAAAATCCCAAAAAATCACATTAGATTTAGGACAATTAAATTCACATTGTGCCCAAAAATCATCTCATTTGCACGTATCTTGAGGCCTAAATAAATCATTTAGTGATTTTCTTAATTAATTTTTAATAGGTCCATTTCACATAAAAATTTAGATTTATTAATTTTTCTGGATTATTCACACTTAGATCTATCTAGGATAATTTTTATATCTGAAAATAGTGTGATTTGGTATTTAATAAAATTAATTTAGGGAAAATCACCTTGCATTCATTTTTAATTTACAGTAAGTTCATTTAGTGTTAGAAAATTCTAAAAAAATTAGAGTAGCTTAAGTTCATCATATTTCATCTTCTAACCAAGTTTCATAATTTTTGGAATTAATTTGATCATCTTTCTGATTTAACTTGTAAATTGACCTGATTTTGCATGTGTCTTGCATAAAAAAATTGAAAAAGAAAAAAAATATATCCTCTGAACATCAACCTTGGAAATCGCTAAATACTTAAGGAGACAACTGCCTCCCTGAGTTCAACCTTGGGCTCGCCCAAGTAAAAAAAATTGCCACATGTGATTAACTTGACATTAATTCTAAGTGGTTTTTGATCTGCTCTTATTACCCGACTGCAACGAATGATATCAATTAATTTGAACATTAATTTCTCGAATTAACAAGGGTAGTGGGATGCATTTTCACTGAGCTGGAATAGATTGAAATGACTCATTCGATGATGTTTTTAAGTTTATCCTCAATTAATACATATCTCTTCACAATCCTAGAAATGTTATCCTCCAAAGAGTCCTCATAGCAAATCATCGAAGAAGTCTGTCTACTCGGAGGATACTTTTGGGATCTTGAAGTCTCATACTCAACATGCCTAGATTCTGGTATGTAATACTGGGTCAAGTATGGACCATCCGAATGGCAGATATTGGTCGGAGCCTCGAATAATGGAGTCACCGAATTGGGGGCTTGTGAGTCTAGCTCATCAGTCTAAGCTTGTGCATGTAGAGGCTCTTCGAATGTGTGATATGAAGGTTTGTTAATGTGGGCTTTATTACTAGGGTCAGTCAAGTCAGGAAGATCATATGATGCAGACCTTTCCATTCAGTTTGTTTAATCGGCTATGTTATGGTCTATGGTCAAGTCAGGATGTGTATATATGGATTGTTGTCTCGTCCCAACTTGAGGTGAGAATGTGGTTTGTGAATGCACATAATTCTGCCAATCATTTGTCTCAATAGTGGATTGCTCTTCATATTGTTCTTTGATTCCAGCAAGCGAATGGCTATAAGGTGAGTTAGCCCATGTTGGAAGTGGGTCAAGTGTGTAAGAAGGTAGGGTAGGTGAGAAGTACAAAGAAATGGGGAAATCAGTAGAAGTCCTGACTTCGCGGCCAGGATTTATGAGGAGGAATAAGAAGGTGAAGATGATTGGATAATGGTCGAAGAGGAGTAACCTGGATATGATGACCCATATCCCAACATCTTGAAGAGGAATGGGTGAATGTAAGTGGATCGAGGTAGAAAACGTGCAAGTACACCGGATAATGCACACAAACAACATAAAACAAACACAAGAGAAAACCACAAATTCACCAACTCTGCACGTGAGGGCTGCAAAGGTTCGGTCGAATTATCTTGTCAGTTTTAGTTGGTGATAAATGCAAGTCTTGATAATTAATGAGCTGTTAGGTGCCTGTACATCTTATGACTAGTTGCACCTACTTTCAGCCAGTATAGGAGTAAGTGTGGATCGTATAAATACAACTATTGGTTACTTGAGGACATAGCCTTACACGGTGTTCTCTAGACCTCCCGCTCTACTAAGGAAATCCGAACCGTTTACCGGGTACCCATAGATCCTCCTTGAAAAGTGGATAATCATTTTTGTATAATCAGTAGTCTATATGAAAATATCCTAGCTTGGCTCTATCCTAGTGTCGTCTCTCTCTTACTTACAAATAAATTCAGACAATGAAGGGGTAGCTCTCCTGCAAAAAAGGGTTAATTTTAATCATTTTTTGGGTCCAATTCTATTAGTAGTCCCGATTTTAGAGATTACTTGTCATTATAATTAATCCACCAAAGCAAACACATCTACCATCTAGTCCCAATTCGTTTATCCTAGGTTAGAAAAATTAAGAGAGGGAATCAACAAAAGCTGACACAATCGAGAAAATGATGATGAACGCTTAAGTGAGGATACTTGCAGTGCATCCATCTTTCTACATGCGGGGTGCAATATGGAATTGAAATTTTACACTGTATGAAATGCAAACGAGAAAATCATTCCTAGACATGCAATTTTATAAGCGAGTGATGAATAATTTAATTTTGACTAATAACTCTATGATATAAGTGCATTTCGTAAAGTATGATGGGTAGTCCTATAGAGTACGAGCACAAGTAATAAAATAATCTAAGGAAATGCTATAAGAGCCACAAGTGCAGGTCTTAGTCCACGTCAATCAATCACACGACCACGAAGGGTCCAATGTTCAGGGTCCGGGTACACATGCACGATTCAAAATGGAATCCACTATAAATATGCAATTATTACAAATTAATTCACAAAAAAATGAAAATGTCTCTTCTAAAAACTTCTTAGAGTCTCAATAGTCAACTCGATCCACCAATCATTAGCCTCTGATGCACTTCAAGATGCGTCAACTTCAAGAAAGCCGCTCCAAGTCCACCGAGCCCTCGCATAAAAAGAAAAAAAAATTATGTCAGAGAGAGATATAATAATATATACAAAAATAAATGGAGAAACAATTAAAACAAAATGTAATACTTATAAAGTGGTTTGGGGATCAAACTACCTGAATGATTGGAAAACATAATTCTAAATGTCTAAAATGATCCTAAGTCGTTTACCTCCCAGATAATGGCGCCATCTGATGAATCACTATCAACCTATGCTAAATGTGTCATGTTGTTGTAGTCGGGCAAGCGGTATCAATTAAAAATTAACCACATGAATTGATGAATGAACGGCTTAATTAATGCGCAGATTTATGTATTTTTAACTTGAGCAAGCCCCAAGGTCACTCAAGGAGGCAAAGGAACAACTTCGCGGTTAACTTAGATGAATTAGTTCATGATTTTGCAAGCATAATTTGTTTATATTTTTATGTAATAATATTGCAAATACAAAAAAATGCGGATGAATTAGTTATTAAGAAATCAAGCAACTTAGCTAAATTAATTTTAATGCCAAATTCATCCAATTTAGTCCAATTGTATTTTTCCTGAAAACCAAATCCAATGATGAATGCAGAATATATTTTTTAGAATTTTTAAATTTAAAATGCAACAATTAAAAATGCAAACTTTTTATGGGTTTTTATGCATTATGAAAATTTTACTGAAACTTAAACACAATGAAATGAAGCTACATTATTTTTTTGGAATTTTATGATAATATATGATTTTTATGAATTTTTTAATGGCAACAGAATGAGTGCAAGTATTTAATTTGTAATAAATCTACAAAATCATATTATACAGAAATCAATTTATCTCAAATAGGTATTTCAATGAACAATCCAAGAGAGTTGAAATTTCACAAAAATAATGTATAAATTTAATAAAAAATAATCTACTGAAATCACTCAATAATTTATTTTATGCACAAGACATCTCCATTTGTGATGAATATTTGTTAGAAATTAAAGCATAATTAGTTGAACCATTTTTGAGTTTTTGAAAAATTTTAAAGCAAGGAATTACTACGAGCGAATTTCAGAACATAAATGTTTAAATTTTAAATAAATGCCACACTTTGATTTTTAATAAAGTCTCAAAGGCTCATAAAAATTCAATTAAATAGTAAGGATATGTAACATTAGTTGAGTAACAAAATACAATTATTAGATCTGAAAAATGATGCAAAATAGAGGTTCAAAATTCATTGTAAATGCAGGGGTGTCTTTTCAATATAGAAAATAAAACTGAGTGAACTGCTATGTGCACAGAGGTACTTTTGTAATTAAAGAAACATGAAGAGCTTGCTATGCAATTTTTCCAAATTTAAAAAAGTAGACCTTCGTGTTCCAAGAACCCAGTGGGTACGCGTGGCACGGGCGCGTGGTGGCATCACAGGAGGTGAAGGCGGCATGGCGACGATTGGTGGCTGGAGCAACAGCGAGCGGTTGCGCTCGATAGAGGGGCGACCTGTTGTAGGGGACAACCGTAGGTGTGTCATGCGTGAGGGTTGCTCGTGGGCGATCGTGCACCGTGCATGCGATGGCTAAGGGCATACATTGAGGTGGAGGAGCATAGCAGTAGAGGGTGGTGTTGCGGAGGAGAGGTGCAATGACTGACGGGTTGGAGTGCGTAGTAGAGGGGTGACAAGTAGTGTCCAGGGGAGGTCACGGGCTATGGTTGGCGGGGAAGGCCTACACGATGGCCGTATGTGGGGCACGGTTGGCGCATGTGCGGTGGATGGTGCGTGAGTGTGGCATGGACTTTCGTGGTGGCAACCGTTGGAGGGTGCGACCAAAGGGGCTCTACTCAAGGTGCAGAGGTCAGCCAATGGGATGGAGGTTAGTGGGTGGTAGGCAGAACAGACAGCTGCAGGTGGGGCATCATACGATTGCGCGCAGGCCGTTGCTGGAGGCGAAAGGGATGGAAGCGCAACTAGGCACACGAAGGCTGGAGAGCAGGGGCGCAACGCAGGCACTGGCCAGGTGGCGGTGGTGCAACCCCAGAGGCGGAGGAAGGTACAACAAGAGGGACGACTGCGTGAGGTGGTGCTGACACGTTGGAAGGAGGGTGGCGATTGGTGAGGCAAGACCGTTCGTTGTGTGGTGCGAGCGATGCAGGAGAGAGGCATGTGTGCGGCTGACACGAAGGTGGTAAGGGCTGCGGGCGGCGCTGCCTGCTTGTAGATGGAGGGGTTGAGGGCGCGGATGTTCCTTTTTTATTATTTTTCTAAATTTAATGGCGTTCCTTGTATACTAATGCTTGTGATGTTCCTGTAAGATAAATTGGAGATGGATCTCGAGCAATAAAGGGCTCAGTTAGGCTGCATTACAATGATCAGATGGGTGTATGAAGCTCCAATGAATGGTGAAGAGACTAGAGCAAAGTCGATGTGGGGGGGGGGTGCGATAAGGTAGAAGGGAAATGAGGAGGGAGGATGATGATGGTGATCTCGTTGGTGTTGGATTTGTGTTTTTTTGGGTATTGGATTCAGTTCAATAAGGAGGTGGAAACATGAGAATGGAAGACAAAAGAAGAAAACAAAATGAAAATGGAAGGAGAGAAGGTACCATACCTACATTTGCCAGATTGTGGAGGAGTTATTTTGCAACTCCGGTCGTCACCTCAAGAAGGTCGACATAGTCCTTCAAAGCTGAAGCAACTTCCTTCAAGGAGGGATGGTTGCGACGAAGTGGTTGAGACCACCTTAGATCTCTCCTTGGAGAGGTCGTTGCTCAAGGAGGATGCTAGCCCGCTATCACCGACGGAACACTCCAAGCTCACTCTTTTTTTCGTTGAAATACTGAATGGTGGATGATGAAAAATGAAGAGGATGAGGGGAATAAAGGAGGAGGAAGATGAGGGTAAGTTGGAAAAGAAGTGGGGTGGAAGTTGAAGGAGTGGTGGAAGATGAGGGGAGAATGGGGAGTTGATGTCTTAGGTGGGAAGTTGGAGGAGAGAAGAATAAAAAGGGAAAAAAATATAAAATAAAATATGTAGGCTACTAAAAATAATGAAGAGAAAAAAAATAAAAATGGAAGAAGAATACAAAAATCAAATTTAAAAATGGAAATAAATAAATAAATAAATAAAAATAATTAATTAAAATATTGAATAATAAATGAATAAATAAAAATAAAAAATAATATTAAAAAATTAATAAAAAAATGGGGTGACACGTGGCGACTCCAGGAGCGGCCACTTGTCGCACTTAAAAAAATCAAAAATTAAATAAAAAATAAAAAAGAAATAACAAAAGTGGTTAAATAAAAAAGTGGTCGACATAGAAACTTGCTTGTCTCGACGAGATCTACAACTTTAGTGAAGGACCAAAAATCAAAAGAAGTCATATGTACAAAAAGTATTCTAGGGGTATCTTATATATATAAAATACCACATCTTTACTTTTTACAAAATTTTTGTCATTTTTAAATAAGAGAAAAATCAAAATTAAATTAGAAAAATATGAAAGGAGTATTTACAACTTAATCTATTTTTTGGATTTTTAATAATTTAGAAAATAAAAAGATAAAATAAAGGGTAATTCGTTCAATATGTTTAATATGCAATAGGGGCCCAAAACCAAAGTTTCACATACAAACTCTGATTTTTATGAAATTGTACTTATTTTGAAGATCTTTGAATGCATATTGCTTTAAAAGCGAGTAGACCTAAATCGGAGACTATATGAGAGAGATATTCGTATTTTAAGGTTCTTAGTCTCAAACTAGGGTTTGGGTTTATTGGTCCATTTTACAAGTTAGTATTTTTTTTATATTTTTCCTTTATTAGTATTAGTAATATATACACAATGGTGTTAGTTTTATTGGATTTGGAGTTGATATAAAATATATACAAATAGGTGAAATTAGCTATTATACAGGTGAATATGTACATAAAATTTCAGGTTTCTTATTTATGCAAATATGAATGCTAAAATACACATATTATTTACACATGAATGAATGCTAATTATGCAATATAAGTAGAGAATGCAGCTAATTACTCGGGAACAAAGCTCTATTTTCAACTTTTAGAGTGATGAATTACAGATTCATCAGAGACAGAGCTCATTCATGATATAATTTGGGGTCAAAATGAAGTCCATGCATGGTCGTCTTGTTTACGAAATAAGACACAAATTCGAGATATTAATATATTCTATTGGAAATTTGTGTTTCATTGAGATCATTTAGAGTGTGAAGTGTTCCACTCGAGCTCACTTGATAAGCCATCCATTCCTTCTCTCTTCCCCTTGTCTTATATTATAATAGAGAGTTTCCACGAAATATATAGAATCCCAAGCTCTGCTTCTGAAAAGTCCTGAAAGGCGCTTCTGAAAAGTCCTGAAAGGCAAAGTGACTCAGGAAGAGAAGGTGAAGCCAGTTCCACGGACCTTCATAAAAAATGTAAGGCAGGTTATTTCTTTCCTTCAGGACTGAACCATGAACCAAGGTTGGCTGCTCCCTTCTTCCCCCAAAACCTATGGAAGGCATTAACTAGAGCACAACATGTGTCTATAGACACACATACCACCTAGTATTCCTCCTTTATGGCTAATATATCTAATCCCACCTCTGATCTCAATCCACCTCTCGACCTTCCCATCTCTAGGCCCACCATCCATTCCCTCTCTCTTCCTGCTTGACTTATATTATAATAGTGAGTTTCCACGGAATATATGAAAACCTGAACTCACTCTCTCTACTTATAAAAAGGCCTGAAAGGCAAAGTGATTTGGGAAGAGATGGTGAAGCCGGTTCCACAGACCATGATGAGAAAGGGAAGGTAGGTCTCGTGATTACCAATTTCAAGATAAAAGTGGTATAAACCCTGAAATTGGATTGATATTTATATTTCAATTACTATAGATGGATAGTATTATCTCCTCAAAATTATCTCAAAGTACTTGCATTTGTATCTCATGATCCTAATTGGATTAGGACTCATATTTAAAGATGTCAATGATGTGATTGTTATTATTATTGCATTTTTCATAAGGGCATTTTTGTGTTTGATTCACAAAATATATTTGATTAATTAACATGAATGATAATTCACAATAATTAATATTTATAAGAATATGATTCACGTAAATTATATATATGTAAATATGATTTGCATAATATTTGCAAGACATGAAATTATGTGTGAATTTGATTCACAACAATTCCGTAGATGTAAATTGGATTTACATTTTTTGTGCTTGTGAATACGATTCATAATCTATATGGATTATTTCCATAGTTTATACAATAATGATAATATGATTATCAATATAATTTATTAATAAATAAAAGGCAACTACCATGACTATATTTAGTCAAGATCAGGCGTGTACAATGGTTGTACACATGGCGCCATTATATTGAGTCCTATATAGAATAAGGCTTTTAATATCATTGCATTATTTATTGATTAATCGATTAATAAATTATCAACAATCTCATTCCATATACAAAATCCATTGAACATGTGATTGACACATGGCACCACTACAAATAGTCGTTGAATTGAAATCTTTGTTGATTTGTTGCTTGATTTATTACTTAAATTAATTGGAGATAAAGAAGGAGATAATTGTATTATTGAACAAGGACTGGTATTGAGCCCTTGATCAACAATCCAAGGGCCATCATTACACACACCTACCTGAAGAGAAGAATCTTCAATAGGCGTATACAATGTGTATAAAAGGAGAAAGAGAATCTAGTTTTGGAGAGTTGTCCCTTAAGAATTTTGTTCCTTAGAGAAATATAAGAGTATTGATTGTATAAAACTCATACACATTTCTTCTTGTAAAGCTATTTGTCGGAAGCAACACGATTCATCTCTGCATCCATGAGAGACACACGACAGATTGGACTTGATTAGGGAGGCCTCTTACTTCATAGACTCGTGCTTCAAGAGGTAACCCTGATTTCATCTTATTATTCATTAGAATATTATAAACCTTGTTAGAAAAATAGTTTCCCTAATTTAATGGTTTCATAAAGTACAAATCGTTGTGCTGAAATTTCTTGTTCATATGATGAATATACAATTATTATGAAAATAGTTTGCTAAAATTCTGTATTTATGTGATGTGTTCACTGACTTGAAAAGTCTTAATTTCAGTTCCTATAAGGTTCCTATGAATTTAAGTGGATTAAGGTTTGAACCAAGATCCAATCTCCATATTTTATTTAGACTAGTTTAATTATCAAAATCATTCTGAAAATGCTCATGCAATGCTTTTTATGAAGAAAATTTTTCTGGTTTTGAACTTTTTATGAAATATTAGAAAAAAATTGCAATTTTTTTATAGAGTTTTGATTTTTTTATTTTTAGGTATTTTTGGATGGGTTAGTGAATTCAATGTATTATGTAAATATAACAAGAATTTTATGCAAGTATATGCAACTTTTATACAAGTTTTATTTACAACAAATTTTTATGTAATCTTGCAATAATAATATGTATAAGTTTTCAAAATACTTTCAAAACATTTTTGCAAACATTTTTACAAACTATTTGAAAACTTATTTTGCAAGTAATTTTATAAATAATTTTTCAATCATTTTTCAACTATTTTTACAACTTTTTTTGTAAATATTTACAAAGGAATTATTTTTCAAAGGTTTGAAATAATTTTACAAAGATTTTTCAATGATTTTTAAAGTATTTTTCAAAACATTTTTCAACCATTTTTCAAAATTATTTGTCGAGCAGTTTCAAACCAATTTTTACAAATATTTTTGAAATATCTTTACACATATTAAGAAGAATTGTATAGTTGATTTATTGTACACCGTTACCCAATATATTATAGCCATATTATTTAAAAATATGAAAAAGTACAAGTTATGGATAACGTATTTTACGTATATATGACACCCTAGACTTAGCTCAAACTATGTCCTCATAGTGACCAAGCAGTAACAAGGGAAGAAATAACTCATGCTCAGTATAGAAAAGATCTATACTGCAACGAGTCAATAATAATAGAATAGGAAGTCTATCGTCCCATCTATACTTAGGAACAACTAATCCTAAGTATAGCAGGTTGTGCACAAAGCAGGGATGATCTGGGATCAGAATATACGAAATTGACAGCTCGACTTGTCTCCCCGGATACTTAGGGTAAAATATCCTTAAATATAGAATCAAAAAGTTGAGATACAAGGGTGGGATAATAAAGAATACTCAATGCACTCATCCCCATGTACTTAGGATCTAGTCATCCTAAGTACAACAATGATGAAAGGGATGAATGAATAAAATGAAAGAATGAAATAATTGAAAAAGATTGAAAAAGAATCACTCAAGAAAAATGTTTTTGGATAGAGCATTATATGAATATTCTGATGCTGTAGAGAGATCATCTTCAAATACCACATTGATCGAATCGACAATGAACATGAATGCATCATGCTCTAAAGATGGCTTCAGCATTGTCCATTAACTATGAACGGGTGTGTGTCAGATGACAACTCATATATCAAAATGCTACTATTGTCATGCATAGTCCTCACTACGAATGACCAAGTCCACTTGCTTTTAAGGTTGCCCGAGAATATCTTCAACTTAGTATGAAATAACCACACCTTCTATCACATGCTCGAAAGTCTTTCTTTTGATCTTCTTGTCATGTTATCATTTTACTTTCTCCTTGCACATAAGGTTGTTATCATATACACAATATCTGAATTCCAGGAGTCTGTCCAAATCGATCTTTCAGTTTTGATCACCATCTTGTAAGTCCAAGTTACATATATTCACTGCCCAAAGAAGTCCGTGAACAATTCAATTGGTAGATGGCGTGTCTTTCCATATACAAGGTGATAGGGAGACATACCCAATGGAGATTTGTAGGAAGTTCAATAAGCCCATTGAATGGAATCAAGAAGTTGAGACCAGTTCTTCCTATCCGACCTAACAAGTTTCTATAGAATTTTCTTAATCTCCCTATTAGATAATTCGGCCAAGCCATTCGATTGTGGGTAGTAAGGAGATCAGACATGATGATTAATGTCATACTCCTTCACAAGCTTTTTGACTTCTCTATTGATAAAATGGCTATCACATCTGAAATTAAGATCTTGGGAATGTTGAACCAAGAGATAATGTTGTACTTGAGAAAACGACAAATAGTACGATTATCATCAGATCGGGCATGAATAGTCTCCACCCAATGATACATAATCAATGACTATCAGGACGTACTCAAATCCTAGTCTGCTAAGAAATTCTCCCCTAAAGTCAATGCCCCAAGCATCAAATATATCTGAGATTCGGATGAACTTGAGTGGCATTGAATCTTTGGAATTGATTGTTCCTCCCAATTTTTGATAGCTGATGCAATCTTTCATATAAGTTGCAACATCCTTGAATAGTGTCGACTACCAAAGGCCACATTGTAATACTTTCGTCATTCTGCTTCTAGAATGGTGTCCTCCTACTTCAAGCTTATGATAGTGCTCGAGGACACTAGTGTACTCTTCCCGACGAATGCACGCTGCTAAATGCAATACGCGCCTTCCCTAAAAAGGTATGGATCTTCCTACTGGTAAAAATGAATACTAGATAAAAACTTATCCTTGATTTGCACCCAATCTTGTGGAACTTTCTCAGAGATGAAATAGTTCACAATATCAACATATACCAAAGGAAGGGAAGCAACAATGAGAATAGATTTATTGAGAAAGGTCTCAGTTATTGTCACACTGATCAGCGGAAGCCATGAACATTCAAATATGGACAGACGATTTGCTATCACATTCTTTACTCCATGCTTATATCTTATTTCCAAATAAAATTCTTGGAGTAGAAGTATCCAACAGAGCAGAAGTGGCTTGGTACCCTTTTTTATTGTAGGTACCTTATAACAAAGTGGTTAGTGTAAACAATCACATTAGAACCGAGAAGATGGCAGTGGAAATTGTCGAGGGTGAAAACCACAACTATTTGCTCTTTCTCTGTTATTATATAGTTCTTTTGGTATTTATCTAATGGTCTGTTGGCATAGTGAACGACACAAGGTAATTGACTGACAAAGATTGACCTATAGTTCTTAACAAGGCTGGAACCCTAATCATTATGACAACCAATCTCTAATTCAACAAACAACTAACCCATGATGCATAGATAAATAAATGCAATGCGAATGTGAGTTAAAATTTATTATAACTTGGACAAATATGTGTATAAGTATAAGTAATCTGAGTGTCAATCACTAGGAGCAAAACATCAGGTAATTAATTATTTATTAATTATTTTTTAATTAATATTAAGTAATTTTGTATTTCTATATTTTTTTCTTGTTTTTATGTAGGGTTTTAATTACATTTAATTTATATATTTTTAATTTTTATATTGTTTTTAATTTTTAATTTTTAATTTTTATATTTTATTTTGATTTTACAAAATTTTAATTTTTTTGATTTATAAGACATATGATTACATATAATAAGATAAATATTATAGATATTATATAAGTAATATGTATATAATAGATAATATAGTTATTTATATTTATAAATAAGTCAAAATATATTTAAATTTCAGAAAATAAAATCCATAGCTATTTTTGGAGATCTCGGTCCAGGTGGTGGCTTCTGGCCTTTTTCAACGCTTCGAGGTTTTAATTGTTATATATATATATATTTTAGTGTTTTTAGAGATTTTTTACTAAATTTTATAACTTTTTTATAATTGAAATATATAAAACAATGGGTAATTAAATATCTATGCTTGTTTTAGGATTAATAAATATAAATACGTCCAAATGAAACCTAATTTTTTTGATAAAAAGGAATAATTTTGGAATTTTCTAGAATTTTTGCTATTTTTAGAAGGATTTTAGGCTTGTGATTTTAAGCTTATATTTTGTATTTGTTGTGATTTTTGGTTATGTGCTATAATATATTATAGTATTGATAATATAATTCTTAGGAATCTTTACAATTTTTTTTAATTTTTATGAGTTTTTTATTTAGACAGGAAATAAAACCATCGTTTTGGATTTTTAAAACATAGAAAAATTAATTAAAATGCCAAAAATAAAATTAAAATTGAAAAAGCACGATATCAGGCACTTAATTTAATTTTCCTATGATTTATTAAGCAATACAAATATTTAAAATGATAAATATACACAAAAATAAAATATTGTAACTATAGGAACCTGATTGCAATTTAAAAAAACATAAACTCATTTAATTATAGGTCCTGGAACTACAAGGGTATGCATATAATATTTACAGTGCACCATACGTGTGATAGAAGGACCAAGATGTAATTACACAGAAACGTTGGGTCCATGTTGCATTTTTCAAAAAATAATACACTAATTTCAATATTTACAGTATTAAACCTAAATGCAAAAATACAAGCAGGATAAAGTGCAATATACCCATGCAGCGTGTGCGGGGCATGTGAGGTGCGATCGGCAGCCTTGGTCAGGCCATGTATCTTCCACCTATGGTGGACGATTGTGGAACATGCATCATTTTGTTTTAATATTCAATAGCCCAGATTATATATAGGACGAGGCTATGATCCAACAGCAGTGGAGGGGTGAGGAATAACATGGAAAAATACTCCCCTACTCGACCTTTGATCGTCAATTACTCTCTGCTCTGGCAGTCTCCGTTCAAGTTAACCATCTCCTCATCTTTTTGGGGACTTCCCGCAGCTGCAGGAGGCATCATAGAGGTCTGAGTCTCATCGGAGAAGGCGTAAAAGGAATCATAATCTCAGGTCACTTGTGCCCCCTGTTCTTTGATAAATTAGACTCCCAGGTGGTTCTGTTAGGCCTTCAACCTAAAAAGGAATCAAGGGCTCAAGGGTTATCCTCTCGATGTAATTTGAAACTACAATATACACGAAATGGGATTGTATGATGATCTCCAGTGAGAGTCGAAGGATGGAGATCGGTCTCCTTGATTCGTGAAGAATCGAGGGTGGAAGATGAAGGAGTTCGATGGAGAACTTGATGAGGAGTGAGATTGGGGTGTTGGCGAGCCGTGGGAACAGTCAGAGGATGATGATCACAGTGGTCGGAGAACTAGCTCTGACGAACTTCAAATCCTTAAAAATATGATAAACTAAACTATATCAGATGAAATAAAAGTCATTTTCCCATGCCATTGAACAAGAAATGCAAGTAAAAAGCAAAGAAAATCAGCTCATACCTGAACGAGGATCAGGTAGCATAAGGCTACACTGGAGATGATGCTCGGTGGTGGTGGACCTCCTCTCCGGCGCCTTTGTCTACATTGACACTTGTCGGAGCTAGATGCTATCACCGGGAAGTTCAAAGGAGCAAAGGATTGGGGTTATAAGTATCGAAGAGGGATCATCTGAAGATGGGTGGTGGTTGGTGAGGGCTATAAAGATACCGAATGGAGGGATGAGGGAAGATCATAAGGGCGGTGGTCTCGAGGTATGATGAGTTAATGATAAGGCATGGTAAATTGGAGAAGAAGGGATGTTGCAGAGCTATCACACGTGAAGGGGGGCTGTTGACCGAGCGGTCAACAGTCGATGCGCGCCTATTGGTCCACATAGGATCGAATATGACAAAACAAGATAGAAAAAGAAAGAAAAATTAAAATAAATTAGTAAATGATTTTATTAAATAAACTTAAAAAAATGTTTATTATTTTATATTTTTTTGTGGTTTTTATTTATTTTTACAACATTATTTTTTATGAATTAATTTTTACATGTATATTTATAGGTATAAATACCTATACTTTAGGTATTTTATTTTTATTTTGTATTTTTAATATTTAGTATTACATTTACATATTTTATATATTTACAATATTATTAAATACACATTTACATATTTTTATTGTTTCATTTACATGTGTAGGTAAATACACGTGCATTCACTATCGGTAAAAGTAAACCTATATATATTATACTTTATTATTTATTTAATATCTTTTTACAGGTTTTTATTATTTTTATATTTTCAGTATGTTTTAAATAATATATACAATTATTTAAAAATATAAGTAGAGTAAAAATATAAAGAATTTAATATATGAATGTTATATACAGATACACAATATATTGGTACCCTAGAAAGCCAGTTTTTGTATCTTAGCTCCATTTTTAATGAAACCCCCTTCATTATATACTAGATTTAATTTGAAATACAATGTTGGTGATTATTTTTAATTTTATTTGTATGGAGTAGATATTGGTCTATGAAGTTTGGTTTGCGGCCTTTTCATCTACATGTCATTGTTGCACTGTGCATTATTTTTATTGACAATTGATTTGTATATTTCTATATAATATTATGTGAAAGTTTCATGTTGATCATTTTACTATATAGTATGTAAAATAAAGAATAAAATAGTGTAAAATGATTATTTATAGAGTATAAATTATGGTTTTTATACAGTGTATTGGCCCTTATCTCCCATACTTTATTCCTTGTCGATCAAGTCAATATTGAGTTGGTCTCGAGGTTTAGGGTCATTCAGTATCTGTAATAATTCATTTATTTTCTTTTCTCTTTTCTTTATTATTTTATTTTAGATTTAGATAATTGCATGCTATTTGTAAAGTAATTACAAATAAATATTGAATGTTAATTTGTACAAATTAATTGTATTTACAGGTGTTTTGCTAGAGATTTAGAATACAAAATGGAAGTATAAAGGTAGATGAATGGCTATGCATCACCCCCCATACTTACCTTTGCTAATCCTTAGCAAATGCTTATCAGAAGAAAAAGTGATGAAAATAAAAAAATAAAAAATATAAATAGATAAATTAGAATGTTGTTGATTCTTAAGCTGATCTTCATAAAATCAAAGTTTGGAGCTTAGTTAAGACCTGCGGATTGTTAGTATGTTTGGAACCTTATCCATAATAGGATCTAAAACTTAACAACCCTCAATTTCCACAATCCTCTGTTTTGGTCTCCTCAATAGTCAAGTTCGAATAAGTCTTTTCATACGCAAACCCTTATGACTATAAATCTCACTTGTATGTTGTATATGAATGCAACTCTTCTAATTATCAATGGCAAGAAACAATCTCCTTCAGTAGGATAACCCTAATTCTCCAATCTAGCTACTCTTTTCTCAAGGACCGAGGTATTTCCTTCTAAGTTCTAGTACAACCATTTCAAGAAGAGGGGGTGGAGAAAAGGATGGATTGTGACCAGTGTAGTCACATATATTAAGGAGCTTGACCAATGTAGCCAAGTCTCCAGCTACAAATAATCTTGATGTCTTTGAAGCATAATGCCTTGCTTATTTGATACTACTCCGACAGGATTAAATTTTTCATTGGATTTTGTCCATCTATTCTTTTTGTAGTTTTAAATTTTGCATTTTTTATACTATATACAACAACATTTAAATAAGGAATTTTTCCTCTTAAGCCAGTAGACTATTCCTTTTTGGAGCTTTATTGCAACCAACATCGTCATATCTTTATATGTCCATGCCACTCGATCGGGTTGGGGGCACCGATCTCCTATTGGGGCGACGTATGTTTCCACACCTCTGCTTCTCAAGCTAAAGAATCCTACCCACACCACCTCATCAGAGCTGACCTTAGTGCAGAGTGCTTTTCCAAGTTAGGTCATTATCAACAAGAGTAATGTTTGTGCTTTTATATATTCTACTTAGCTTAATCAAGATGACATGTGAACATAGTCTTGTGGACTAAAAGAATTAAGTCTCTGTGCCCTAAAAAGTCTTAATTCTAGTTCTTATAATGTTCTTGTGAAGTTAAATGGATTAAAGTCTAGACTAGGCTCCAATCTACATATTTTATTTAGACTAATTCAATTGTCAAAATCATTTAGAAAAAAACTTATGCAATGTAGAGAAAATATTTTTGTGAAAATAATTTTTTGGTTTTGAACTTTTTATGAAATTTTCAAAAAGTTTTTTTTTGCAAAATTTTATGGAGTTTTGAAAACATTTTGCAAAATTTTAGGTATTTTTTGAAGGGATCAATGAATTTTAAAAAAATTTACAAGTGTTATACATATTTACAAAGGATTTTATACATATTGACAAATCAAGTTCTACACATGTTTTTATTCAAATTTATACGAATTTGATACAAATATTTACATGTTTATTTGAAGAATTTTAGCAAGGATAATATCTATAGGGTTTTCAAAATATTTTGAAAATATTTTTGCAAACATTTTGAAAACTTATTTTGTAAATAATCTTACAGATAATTTTTTAAAACATTTTCACAAATAATTTTTATAACATTTTTACAAACATTTACAAAGATTATTTTTAATTAGTTCTAAAACAATTTACAAAGATTTTTGCAAAGGTTTTCAAAAGATTTTTCAAATCGTTTTACACCGATTTGTCAAAATCATTTGTAAAACAAAACAATTTCAAACCAGTTTTCTCAAACTTTTTTCAAAAATTTTTATACATATTTACACGGGTTTATTCTTTTTTGTATTTATTTGTAATCCTTACTCAATATAGTATACTAACTATATTTATTGAAAATACAAAAATTACAAGTTATGGCTAATGTATATAATATATATACGACCCATATACTTACTCGTACTATGTCCTCATAGTGATCAAAGAGCAATAAGGAAGACATAACTCATGCTATGTATAGAAAATTCTATACTACAATATCTCAAATAAAAGAATAAGAAGTCGATCCCCCCTCCGTACATTAGGTCAACTAATCCTTAATATAACAGGCTGTACACAAAGCAAGGATAATCGAGGATTAGAATTTACCTAAAATCAACAACTCGGCTTATCTATGCTTATACTTAAGGTAAAATATCTCTAAGTATAGAAAATTAATTGTCAACAAGTTAGAAGACAAGCAAGAGAATAATGAAGAATAACTCAAATGCACTCATCCCCCTATACTTAGGATCTGTCCATCCTAAGTATGACACATATGATGGGCTGAATGAAATAATAAGAAGAATGAAATAATGAAAGAGAAATAATTAATCAAACATATTTTTGGGAGCATTATCTGAATCTTCTGATGTTGCGGCTGGGAGATCTTCATCAAACACCACAATAATTGAATCGACAATGAACATGAATGTATCATGCACTAAATACAACTTCAACAACCGTCCCTTGACTACAAATGGTCATGGATTAGATATATGAGAATACTAGCATTTCCACGCATGCTTTTCTTAATAAACGACCATGTCTATTTACTCTTTAATTTTCCTGGGAATATCTTCAACTTCGCATCAATTAACCACTCCTTCTAACCAGTATCAAAAGTTTTTTGTCTAATGTGCTTGTCGTGCCATCGTTTGACTTTCTCCTTGTATATTAGCCTGTTATTGTATGTGTACTCTTAGAATTCCAGGAGTCTGTTCAGATCAATTTTCCAGTTCTGACCACCTTGTCGTGAGTCCAAATTACATATGCTTGCTGCCCATAAAGACGTGTGAATTAGTTCCACTAGCAGATGACACGTCTTTCCATAAATAAGGTGATAGGGAGACATACCCAAAGGAGATTTGTAGGTGGTCCGATAAGCCCACCGGACCGAGTCAAACAATTGAGACAAGTTCCTCCTATCAAGCTTAACAATTTTCTAGAGAAAAGTCTTGAACTCCCTATTGGATAACTCAGTAAAGCCATTCAATTATGGGTGGTAAGGAGATGTGACATAATGCTAGTTGTCGTACTCTTTCATAATTTTCTTGACTGACTTATTAATAAAATGGCTAGCCCTACCTGAAATGAGAATCTCATAAATCTTGAACCATGAAATAATGGTGTCCTTGAGAAAGAGACATACGTTATGACTATCGACGAATCGAGTATGAATAGACTCCACCCAATGACTCACATAATCCACGGTAAGTAAGATGTATTCAAATTATTTACTGTTGAGAAATGGGCCCATAAATCTAATTCTCCAAGCATAAAAAACATTTGAGATCTTAATAAACGTTAGAGGCATCGAATCTTTGGAACTAAAGGTTCCTCGCATTTTCTGACAATCAATGTAACCTTTCACATATGTTGAGGCATCCTTAAATAGTACGGGCCATAGGAGGCTAGACTACAATACTTTTACTACTTTTCTACTTCTAGAACAATGTCCTCCAAATTTGGGCTTATGATAGTACTCGAGGACATTGGTATACTCCTCTTGAGGAACGCATCGACATCAAATGCAATCCACACCTTTCCAGAAAAGGTATGGATCTTAACATTGGTAGAGATGAATACCAAACAAAAATTTATCCTTCTTTACTCTTGTCCAATCTTCTAGAACTTTCTAAAAAATAAGATAGCTCTCAATATCGACAAGAGAGAAGCAACACTAAGAATTGATTCATCGAAGAAAGTTTCATTAATCAACACATGGCTCAGCGAGTTCCTGATAATTCTTTTCTGGACAGATGATCTACTACCACATTCTTAACTCCATGTTTATCTTTAATTTCTAGATTAAATTCCTTGAGGAGAAGGATCCATTTGAGTAGACATGACTTGACATCCTTCTTATATTGTAGGTACCAGATAACATAGTCGTCAGTATACAAAATTACTTTGGATTCGAGAAGATGGGATCTGAACTTCTCAAGAGATAAAAAACTGCAAGCAGATCTTCCTCTGTACCTATACAATTCTTTTGTTCATCATCTAATGTTCTGTTGATATAGTTAATGTAATAGGGCAATCCTTCACGATGTTGTCCTAATACAATCCCAATGGCAAAATCAGATGCATCCCTCATGACGTCAAATGGGAGAGACCAGTCGTGCGGTTGTATGATAGGTTCCTAAGTGACAAGTTATTTCAATTGATTAAAAGCTTGAAGAACTTTCTGTCTCTTTGCCTAAAAATTTTGATAGAAGTTGAGCAATCTTATTGAAGTCCTTGATGGAATTTCTATGGAAACCAACATTCCCCAGATATGACCTCACATTCTTAATTCTACAAGTTGGCTCAAGTTTTGCAATCATATCCACCTTTGCCGAGCTGACCTCCATACCTCATTTGGAGATGACATGGCCCAACACAATTCCTTTAGTTACCATGAAATGCCTCATTTATCATGAAATGACAAGATTAACTTCACAACATCTCTTATGTACTTGTCCTAGATGCACAAGACAAGCATCAAAACAATTACCATAGATCAATAAATCGTCCGTGAAAACCTCGAGAAAACAACCCACCATGTCAGCAAAAAACATCCAACATTCACCATTGGAATGTAGCGGGCATGTTGCATAATCCAAAGGGCATCCATTTGAAAGCATAGGTGCCGAACGGACATGTGAAAATGGTCTTCTCTTGATCTTTAGGAGTGATTGCCACTTGGTTGTACCCAAAGCCCCATCCAAGAAGTGAAAGAACTCTTTCCCTACCAACCTTTCAATATCTTTGTCAATTAAAGGTAATGGAAAGTAATCATTATTGATCGCTGAATCCAAGTACCTATAATAAGCATATATGTGCCATGAAGTATATACTTGAGTAGATATATCCTCTCCCTTGGTCATTTCTAACCACAACAATTCTGGATTTCTTCGAAACTATGTGCAATGGGATAACCTATTTTGAGTCGGAGATTGGATAAATAAATCTAGCCTCACACCATTTTGTTATCTCTTTCATGATCACGTTTCGAAGATTAGGGTTCAATCTTCGTTGAAATTCATGGGATGGTTTACAATCATCCTCTAAAAGATATTGGTGAACACAAGGCCGGATTTATCCCTCGAGATATAAACATTCCAACCAAGAGACTTCTGGTTTTTCTCTAGAATATCTAGAAAGCATGATTTCTGATCTGTGGTCAATCTGATACTGATGATGACCAGATACATATTTGAATCACTCATAAGGAAAGCATACTTGAGATCTACCGGAAGCGACTTTTAATTCTGGTACATTTTGAGTCTGCTTCTTGGACACTTCAAAAACTAAACTGGTTGGTGTATGATCTGCTAACAATAAAGAGGTGATGCCCACCTATATCAATCTTGGCTTAGATAATAAAATACTGAACATATCTGAAATTATTTCTTCTTATTTGGTTTGGGAGGAGTTTTCTTAAAACAGTTCGACCAACGCATTATTGGTCTCCCATTAGCAAGGGAACAAGCATTGACTTTTTGTCCAGGTCCTCCTATGGAAAGAGGATTTCTTGTATCTCAGTGTTGTTCAATGAAATACATGGTTCTCTGATCAGTTTAACAATATCACAGTCTTCTACAGTTGGTTCTGGCTATCTTCTCTCAGATGAGCTCTCTGCGATTTTCTGCTTGGTGATCATATCCATGTTGACCTTTTCATTGCAGAAGCGGAATGTGATCTTTCCAGATCCATAATCAAGTACCACTTTGACCATTCGAAGTATAGGATGACCAAGAATAATTAGAGTCTAGAGAACGGTGTAGGGGAATCCATGTCCAAGATAACAAAGTCCACTGGGAATCTTAGGTCCTACACCGTTTCGATAACGTCTTCTAATAAACTTCTGGTTCGCTTAATGGATCAATCGACAAACTCAATGATCATGTGTATGGGTTTAAGCAGATCCAACCTGAATTCTTGAAGCATTGATGCGGGCATGAGGTTAATGGAGGAACCACTATCAAGCAAAGTTCACTAAAAAATCTCATCGAAAATCTCACATCTGATTAAATGTGCTCCCTTGTCTTTCTTCTTGGCTGGGAGATCACAGATCACATTTGCAATAGCCATAGTCAATATATGCTTCTCTGATCTGCTACGTCTATTTTTACGGGACTGATGCTTTGATGTACATGCCTCCTTCAATCCTTTCTTAACACCATGCATATATTTCATGGCTTTCAATAACAGCACATTCAAAAAAATATTTTGAAGAATCCCAAAAATAGATGGATCAAATAAGTTTTTCAATTTTTCTTATTTTTTGGAGTTTTCCATTGCACCATAAAAGGGAACATTTATAGAACTAAAAGTATTGTTCTTATTTACAATAGAATCACCCTTTATAAATGACTCACTATAAGGGATGCAATAATTCAAAACATGAGGAAACTCAAAATAAATAGGAGCTTCGACTCCTTCGACTGGCATTGGATCGACTATTGATGCGACTCTCTCCTTTATTATATCGGTTCTACCTTGGCTGTTATTCTTTTTTTATTTTTCTTTTTTCTTCATTTTTTATTTATTTTTGGATGATCTGGTGTGACTCCTCCTCCTCTTTCTTCACCGAACCCTACTGCTGGATCGGCTGATGCAGAAGATGATGATTCACCGGTTGAAATTTTATTCTTGCAGAAGGATGGAAGGTCCTACAGCTCTTGAGAGTCACACCATTAGATAACACGAAAGAATCATTATACCTAACTTGTCGGGGTTGGAGGACACATCACGAGCTGCATGTTCTTTGCACTTGAAATTATTGTAGTGGCCTCGACCTATGATAGTCTTTGTGGTAGTGAGGCCATCAAGCTTCTAGCTCCTCTATGTTAGGTATTCACTGGTTGAGCCAAACTGTCTAATGCAGGGTTGATGGGTGCAGCCTCATTCCGTTCAACGTTCTGACCGCACTGATTCTCATAGTATTGTGGAGGCTGCGAGTGATAATTCGAAGAAAACTGTTGAGGAGTATGTTGTTAGTAATACTAAGGGGATGGATACTGGTTATACTGGGTAGCCAAGTATTGATGATACAGTCGTTGCTGGCAGTACAATGACTGTTGATGTGACTGTCTTCATGTGTTAGCATTTGGTGAAGATTAGTGATTCTGAAGCTGATTCTGGACAAATTTACCACTGTAAAGTTGGTGGTATGACCTAAAGGTAGAGGAATAGCCTTGCTGATGTCTGCTAAGATGGATCAATTGTGCATCGTTATTCCAAATTTTGTTCACCACCTAAATTTGGAGTGGAGATGAGAAAAACACATTGACATACTGTGGTTGGGGCTCTGGGTTGTAGACAACCATCTATTGATGTGGTTGCTATGGTGGTGCATGATCGGGTGCCTGCACATAATACACGTGTTGAGTTAACGTGGGTTTCCCTTGACTCTACATTTGTGGTTGCTACTTCGTCTAGACAGAAGTCCAGGTTGGTGAGCTCACAGACTAATAGGTACTGATTGTGCTAACCAACAACTCCAGCTACTTTGTGATCTGGTCAAGCTTGTCCAGATTCTCTGTTCATTGTTCAATCACAACTACTTTCTCCAGGTCCTATATTCGTTTCTCAATAATATCCACTTTGGACTGGAGGCTCCATATGATGCTCAAGCTAGATCTCTCTTCCATGTTCTCATCATGTAATTCTGCCATATTGACAGTCTTGTAGTGGATTTGTAGTTGCTTCTGATATGCTCAAGATGAAGATAAGGTGGTCTCTCCTTTGACCATTTATTTGTATATCTTGCAGACCACAACTTCATCCTTGTTGAAGTGAGAGACACCACACTCAACATTAGTTAGCCTCTGACTTTCTTGAGCCAAACCCCCAAAGACATGTTTGACCAGGTTGGTCCTTGAAATATCGTGGTGAGGGCACTTCTCTTACAAATCCTTGAATCTCTCCCATGCTTCATGAATGGATTCATGGGGTCCTTGAGATAACTTTGAGATGCGGGCATGCATCTGGTTCAGACGACCCAAGGGATAGAATTTGTGGAGAAATGCTGACTTTATTTCCTCCCAGGTCATCACTACCTTACCCAAATGATTAATCCGGTATAATGCCTTATTCTAAAGGTCGAATGGGAAGACAATCATCTTGACTACACCTAATGGGATGTTAAGTAGTGAGTGGATCTGCAGATGCAACCAAATTGCTGAAGATGGATGTACGGTTCTTGGTTTGTGTTCTCCTGGAATAAGGGAAAGAAGAGACAAGAGTTGTGGCTTCAGCTCAAAGTGTCCATGGATTGGTGAAATTTGGATCCACTCCGTCATCTGGTCAAAGCTTGGATTGTAAGTCTCTTTTAAAGTAGGTTTTAGAGCCTCTCTTCTTTCCTCTTATTACACTCCATGGGGTCCATCTACATGTGCTCATCCTCCTCCTCCTATGTTCTCTCTGTCTCTCCTCAACCCCAATAACATTTCCTGGAAGGCTACCCATGCTTTGACCTATGTAGTCAGTTGTGTCTGAATCACATGTTTCAAGACCAACATCTACACATTCACTCCGTTCTGCTCAACTTGATGTGTCTTCTCTTTCAAAACCATCTCTAAATCAAACTCGGATGAATCGAAGCCTTGGTCACTCTCTGGATATGGACAAGAAATGTACCTGATCAGTCTAGAAATGTGAGCCAGATGTAGAGAAGTGTTTGGAATTAGGGTCAATTCTAAACATTATTGGGTTGGGCAATGTGTATGGAAACAAATCGATCTCCATCCACAAAGGAGGAGTTTTTGGATAAGAGTGATCGTGGTTATTTGAAGACAGAAAAGATGGGGAGTCTTGAGAGTGGTTTGCAAAGTCCAAACCCGTGTCTCTGGAATCCTCTCGAATAATTGGAGATATTGGAACTGTGAAATTGATGTTGATATACACAGATGTTGGAAGCCATCCAAAACCCGCCATAGAAACAAAATGACAGAAGATAAGGAATAATGAGTATGGAGATACATAAGGAGTAAAATGAAGAGGATATGGTAAAAGACTCAAATGAGCGAGAATAAAAAATAAGTGTAAAAAAGTTGAAAATAAAAGGTGCAAGTCCGCGAGACTGAGATGACCTAAACTAGATCCGAACAAACACCTATGCAATTGAGTTCATCCAATCAACACATGTGAAGCCGTGAAAGTTCGTATATTTATCTTGTCAATTTTATTTATTGTAATCAAGCAATCTTGTAAACTTAGTTCCTTAGTGCTGCCCCTATAGGCGAGTGAGTACTATCAGATAAGCGTCATGTTCTTCCCACTACCTTTCTAACCAGCAGTCTACACTTTTTACAGATCCTTGACATCAGATCCGGGACCATTAATAATCTATAGAATAGATAGAGGAAGCCGATGTAGCGAATCAATTACTTCCCCCCTTACGGGGCACTTGGACGTGGAACGATGAGTTGGGGACCCACTATCGTAGTTCTCCTATGCTTAAGTAATTCAGACTAAATCCACAACTAGACTTAGCTATACTCACCCACGCAACGATAGAAGTGTTATTACTTCACATATCCAAGCAATAATCAAGGTAGCCATAGACTAGTATTTCGACTCTATTCCTTAAGGTTCATGCCTCACTCAGTCTGGAAGATGCCTGAATACAATGTGGGCTTTAGGAACCCAAAACAATGAAGTCCATTATGAATTTTATTTTGGTCAAAGTTTTATTTAGCAGTCACTGATAAATCCCGATTTCATCACCTTTGTTCTATCATTTTGGCCTTAAAAACCCTAGCTAATGCATGTAAATAACATCAATGTGTGCATAATATGATTCACTATTTATTGCATTACTTGTATATAAAATAAGGTTTTTAATGCCACAACTATAGAATAAAGAGAAGAAAATAAAAGGAATAAAATATTGAAAATATTTTATGACCCTAAACCCTAAGACCAAGTCAAGAATTGAGTTGGTCGATAAGGAATAAAGTAGGGGAGACAAGGGCCAGAAATAGAATAAAAACCCTATTCTTTTATTCTTGAATTATGATTTTTTTACACTTATTTTATTCTTTATTATTTATTCATCAAATAAATAAACTCTGTACATTAAAGTTGTATATAATAATGTAAATAAAAATACAAAATTGAGTTTGTACAAAAATAATACATATTGTTCATTTTATATACAAATCAAAAAGTCAAAAACAAAACTTCACAGACCCATATCTTTCAAATAAAAACTCAAAACATATCAAAATCACATCTAATTGTATATAACTTTTCATAAGCTATTTAATGGTCGTGGTTTTATATTTTTTTTGAGTTAGTATGTGAAAGTTAGGGTTTTGACCCTCATTATATATTATATCGATTAAAATATTCATTTTATTCATTATTCATTATTTTTACAAATCCATATTTTTATATTTTCGTAAATATTATTCATAAAAAACGTACATATTAAAACTAAAATAAAACCAAAAAGAAAATGCAATATAAAATAAGTCTATATAAATACATAGATAGAATACCTATGTTATACATGTATAAAAATAAAAGGGGAAACATATTCTTTTATTCTTTCATTTTTTTAATATTGTAAATGTCATATATATTATAATAAAAATACAAAACCAAAATAAAACTCATTTAAATACATTAAAATAAAAAGATGTATACAATACATAGGTAAAACACCTATAAATATACTATAGATTAGATTTACCTATTTATTTAAGCATACAACTTACATCATAAAATAAAATAAAAATATATTTACATTCACAAAAATAAGTTATAAATATAAAATAAAAGAATGAAATAATAAAATAAAATATACAAAATAAAAATAAAAATGGACAAAATATAGGAAAATATGCCTATAAATACATTATTCAAAATTAACTACTAATAAATAATGACAAAAAATAAATAAAATCATAATAAAATACTACATTAAATAATAAACATTCTTTATTTTATATATAAAAATTAATAAAATCATTTAATATTTTAAATTAATTATTTTTAAATAAAATTTGCTATTTTGTCCTGTAGTGACCTAACATGGACCAATCACGTTAGGTCGCCAGTTGACCGCCGGTCAACTGCCTCCTTTGCTCCAGCTTGATGCTGGCGTGTCTCATCCCACCTCTTCGCCATTTTTCGCGGTCAATCCATCCATCATCTGTCCCCGACTCCTTCAGAAAAAATCATCATAGATCCATGCCATGTCCTTTGATCTACTGTATATAGCTTGATTTCTTTCCTGACGGCCCGTCAATAAGGGTGCCTACTATCAACGTTTATAAATAAGTACCTCCATTCCTCCTCTCAATTTTGGCCACTGATCCGAGTCTAGGAGGGTAGTTTCTTCATCTAGGAGTGTTCTTCGTGACAGAGGGTTCCTCCAAGCGATTGGAGAAAGCTTCGAGAGGACAGAGGTGCGCCCAAGCTGCCGTCGCAGGCGTCTTCTGCTCCTTGGCCGAACGCTAGGTATGAGCTGCGCCTTTCAATCATTTTAGGTAGTTTTTAATGTTAGCATTTTATTTGTCATTAGTTTAGCATTTAGGCCTCAGGATTAGTCGTAGATACCCGTTTTGTAGTTCGCCGGAGCTCCGCTCAGACAAACATTTCATCGTGTTTCACGCATTTTCCGACCTACAATCCACCTCATCTTCTTCCCTCCACGCTTCTCCACTTCCCAGCTGCCTCAGATTAACCAGAACCTCCTTCGTTCTACGAATCAATGCTCTCCCTCCACCCATCGCTGGAGCATAACCGCACATCCTCATTCTCACGCAAAACAGCTTCAATTTTGGTCAAGGAGCTCCTTCTCGAGCCGTATTTCATTCCTGTGCAGATTAGGCGTGTTAATAAGCACCAGGGGCCACATTCAAAGCCTGCCGGAGGTACCTGGAGCATCACGTCTTCTCCGACCTCGTGGTGGTGCTTCAGTGAACCTCTGCCCATTCCGATGCCTCCTGCGTGTAGAGCACCTCGCTAGGAAGCTGCTTGGACATCTTGGTGCTCAAATGGATGCCGGAAGAGGGAGATTTGGCCGGAGGAACCTTGCGCATGCGAGTGTTCTTCTCTGTTCTTGGACCGAGCTCCTTCACCGTTGGATCATATGCGCCGCCCCAGTTTCGATCACAGTCGTCCGATTGAGATGCCCCTTCATCGTAGATCTCAACCATGAGATCTAATCATCACTGTCGGACCGTGAAGCATCATGCACTGTTTTGATGGGCGACACGTGGTAAGTGAGAAGACCAAGACCGTCCGTTCGCGCGCATATATGGGGTAAATTGCAGATCTAAGCCCGCCTTTTTTGTATTTAATAAATGATTCTGTAAATAAAAGCTAACATTGTAAATAAATTAGAATTTTTGTAAATGAACCCCCACGCTTTTGTTATTTGCACTTAGGTCCAGTCCAGCTCAGCTCACGTGTCATCCCACGTGAGTTGGGTAATTTTGCATGTATGCCCTTGACAATTTTTATATTTACAAAAAAACCAATAAAATGAAATTCATGTTATATATTTTTGTAAAAATTGTTGAGAGGTCCCTGAACTTTCATGTATTTGCACTTTAGTCCCTCCTAGTGTGTGTTACGTGCCATCCCCCATGATGGCTAAATTGCATGAGAACCATGGCGGGTTTGGTAATTATAAATTAGTCTTTAAACTTTAAATAAATTTTGTAAACTTTTGGTATTTTTCACAGAGCACCCTAGACTTTATTTTAATTATAAAAACACTCCTACAACGATATATATTTTTATGTGTTTTGTCTACTTATTTATCCCGGCTATTGTGCTCCTAAAAATTAGAAAAAATCAGGATAAATGCTTTATGCCTTGACTCACGCCCATATTTTTAATTAGCATTTTTTGCATTTTATCCATTTATTAAAAATTAGAAGGAGCCTAAATAATCCTTGTTTGCCTATAAAAATTCCAAAAAATATAAAATGTTTTGAAAAATTATAAAAAATTATATATAGTACATTTTGGTATTTATTGAGTCCAAAAAACAAAATCCCCTAAACATAGCAAAAGAAAATGATAAAAATCATAAAACTCCAAAATCCCACAAAAAATTTAAAAAATATACAAAATACCAAAAATATGTTTTCTATTTTATAATTATTGATATATTGAAATTTATATATTAAACTTAATTTCAGTAATTTTGAGAACTATTTAGTATTTTTAAAACCCAAATTAATTTCAGATTATTGATTAATCCCTTAATTGGGATATTTTTAATTTTAAAAGAACATAAAACTGAAAAAAATTCCATAAAACTAACAAAAAAGTAGAACAATATAAAAATAAAAAATACATTATATTTATTGTATTTTATCTATCTTTACATATTTTAATCTATATAGTATCTATATATACCTTACATTGTATTTATAAATATCGATATATACATATCTTATAGCTAAATAATAATAAACAAAGAAATATAACAATTTAAAAAATAAAAAAACAAAATAAAAAATACAAAATCGGAAATAAAAAAATATAAAATGAAAACCCACAAAAACAATTATCAGACAAGAGATAAAAGATAATTTTTTGGTGCATTTACTTTGCCTCCTCCTCCCGTTTGCTCCCAGTGTTCGATCTCTACACATGCTTACACCTATACACCTTTGTTGTAGAGTTATAATAAATTTTAACTCCACATTTTTTAGATTTAATAGCTTCATGGATTATTATGGGTTAATTGTTGATTAAACCCAAGGTTTTTCTCGGTCATGACAGCGACTGCGTTTCCGCCTTTTGTGGAATGTATGACCGCTGAGAATTTTCTCATGTTCATCAAATGTCGTCGTTGTCGGGATGCAACATCGTGTAGTAGGAGATTATTTGATTTTTTTGTCTATTATCTCTTGTTCATTCATTTATTTATTGTTGTCTTTATTTATTTATTTTTCTTTATTATTTGATATTATTGTGAACTGTTTGACACACCTTCATGTTTTAATTTGTTGCGAGGGATCGCGGCGCAACAGAGGATCTCCTAGGAGGACCTATGCACCCAAGCGGAGTGGAGCTGGCTTTCTAACTGAGCTGGCGGGAGAGAGCAACAAATTCAGACTTGAAGGATTTTTTGAGACAACTTCTGAGATTCATTTTATTATGCTTAAAAAATTGTTGTAAATTTATGTGAGAGAGTGACACATGACATGTAATAATTCAGGTTTCTCTACACTTCGACTTCTTGAGGTCCAGTGCCTGAGGGATTGTACCCTTGGGGGCCTCAACGGTTGACGCTTTTCACTTTTATTTTATTTTTATTATTTTGTATGAATGAGCCCTAGCTTATGAATTGTTTGCTGAATAGATTAAGGTCCAAAGCCCCTAATATCTATGCATGTACCTATAGATGCACTCCTAGACTTAGTCAAATAATAATTGTTGGTTATTTGGATTCGAAGCCACGCGCTGTGAGAGACGTTGTACAGCACTGGCAGGACCAGTTTTGGTGGGCACCGAGACATCTCCATGATCGGACTTTAGGGTTTGATTCTGAATAATTGACATCTTGTTCTTCACTATAATAGCAGTTACTACCCTAGGGTGATTTCATCGGCTTAGTTTAGGTTTCAATTCTGTTATGCATCCTGCATGGAGTGATTTGGGAATCACTGTAAGTCTTCTTACTTTGCATGCATCATCGTTTTCCCGACTTGCATGGCTTTTCCGATCTTCTCACTCTGATTTTGACCACTTAGGATATTAATGGAATTAAAAGCATGTTAGGCACGTGCGTTGAAAAATAACCAAAAAAAGTGATAACTAAAATGAAATTGGGACTGCTAACTATACTTGATCTCCAAAATGAAATGTAATGGATTCCTTGTATTGGGAGAGCAACCCCCTCCCCCTCCTTGTATGTGCATTTTATTCCTACACACACGTTAAGGATTAGTGCCCAAATCTCGAGCCTCTCTTCGGTGTGTGCAACTTTGTGATAATCACCTAACTCTAAAATCGACAAGATAAAAAGACCACATCTTGATCGTCATTGTGTTGAGTAGGTGAATCATGGGTTTGTTTTGTGTATTGATTGTAACTTGGAGTCCTGTTGCATTTTCACGTCTCTTTGAGTTTTGCGGTCCCATCCGTGTGAGTCATACCTTTTCATCTTTGAGTCTCTCTACCTATCTTATACATATACTCCTCATTTGCATTGAGTTGTGATATTGGGTCTTGACCTTCATCATCTTTGTCAGATTTTACGGCTTTTCCCTTTTTTCCCTTATCACCCACATTTAGTCCGGTTCGAGGAGACCCTCTCCCGGAAACATAATTTTGACTGTGTCCACCTTCACCTCACCCACCCTCCTCATGTCCCCCGTATCATCCTTCTTTTGCCCAGGATTGTTGTGCTTATGGATATAACCTGCATCGAGAATGTTGACGTACAATGATTATTTGAGTAAGTGGGGCACATTTTGAGGATGCTGAGATTGATGCCTTACTCTTGGTGGATTTGACTCATGATATGTGCATAAGATCTTATTGAGGACTTCGATGATGCACGATCATTAGGTGTGGTTATTATTTGATGATTTTGGTCTCATACACCGAATTGAGGATGTGATATGCTTCGATGGTTCGATGATGATTTCATGAGTTATGACTGATCAATATATATCGAGGTTCCCACCATATTGATTCAGAGATTTATTGACTGAACTTGATTTGTACTTCAGAGCGATGGTGTGCAGAACCCACATGATCTCTCATATTCTTGACCCATCCCCGATCTCCTAATTCTATCATCCACCTGTGGCACTTCGAGGATTTCTGATTATATTTCGTGCCATTTCAGCTGATGGGATTGAGTTGAGGGACGTAATGTGATTGACATGATTATTTCTCATCCCTCTATGATCTTATGCCCTCCTGAGTTTTGATTGAGTGATTGCTTTTGAGGACCTGAAATTTGATGCCAACAATCCCAAGACTTGATTGACCTAGTTCGTATTACTCCTCGAGGACTATCTGCGGGTGGATGCAACCTTTACGACCGATTTCATACACTAACTCTGTCTCCAACTTAGTGGAGTCCGAATCCGCGTCATCTGATTTGACTGTTTGGCCTCCCTGCTGATTGTGCGCCCAATCTGTAGGTGCACGGGCCAATATCACAGAATCCTTTGAGTCTTCTCTCCTTTACGGGTCCTCGTAAGGATGAGCCCCCACATTTCTGATCATTCACTGCCTAGTTCGCAACGTTCTCCGAGGGTTATCTGTGGGAGGGTACATCATTTTCTTGATACTCAGCTTCCTTATGGTGTCTCCCATTTGGTGGAGCACGAAGTCATATCTGCTGATTTGTGTACTCGATCTCCTCCCTGGTTGTGTCTCCTCTCTGTTGGAGCACGTAGCCGAGTCCATATGATTAATTTCTGATTCCGCTCACCTTGAGGACCCTCGCTGGGTGGAGCCTGTGTATTGTGTTCTTCGCTGTATTCCTATGACTTTCTGACTTTATGACCACCGAACTTTACACTGCATTGACAAACTCTTGCTCTTCACTTTTTATATCTTTCGGAGACCATTATTGGCTAGAAGGAGTCTGTACTATTCTTTCTTGCTCCTTGTCTTACAGTATCGGCTATGATCTCTCATTTCCTTCCTTATGAGCCGATGTTCTGATTCATGCTATCGGTCCCTGGGTTAGTTTTTGATCTTTTGTCCCCTGTAGCTGACACTCACTTGATTGCATATATGGATGTCTTTTCAATGTCTAACTGCATCCTCGTTCTCACAGGGAGACGATGACGAGAGCACGGTATTCGCTTACTAGACACTGTCTTGTACTTCACACTCTTTGCTTGATGTATATACGTATTGTGTATTCTATTCCTTCTTACTTTTATATGTCTCTTGTGTACCCCAGATCTTGCGCCATATCTGTGTGTCTATATTAGGACGTACTTTGTCCTAAGCATGTGGGGTACACACTGTGTGTTCTTTCTCCATTCAGTTTCATAACTCCTGTCATTGCCTATGCTTAGGGATCTTTCAACCTAAGTTAGGGGGAATGATGCGGTTCATTCTTCACGATCTATTCATCTATATGTATATATCTATCTTTTCTTCTTTTCTTCTTTTTCTTTTCCTATTCATTTTTATTTTTCTACATAAAAGGTGTCGCCCCTTTGTGTCAGTTTTCTGTACTTAGGACGTACTTTGCCATAAGTATATGGGGGTGCACCCCAAATCCATTCATTCTTTGATCCCCTCCACTGTCTCCTCTCTTTTGATTTGCTATGCTATACTTAGGGATATCTCACCTTAAGTATAGGAGAAGACAACATGAGCAGTGATCTGTTCATTCCCACCCTTGACTCTCCCTGCATTATGTACAGTCTGCTATATTTAGGATTATTTGATCTTAAGTATAGGGGGGACGACCAACTTCTTATTCATTTATCTCTTCATTCTTTTGTTACTCTTTCATCATTGTAGTATAGTCTTTTCTATACTCAGTACGAGCTATGTCTTCTCTTTCTCTTTTTGATATATGAGGGCATATCTCATGCTAAGTATAGGGGGGTCCGTATATACTATGTATACACTTTAACCATAACTCATACTTTTGTATTATTTATTAATAAATATGGCTAAAAATATATATAATTCATTAAAAAACTATTCAATAATGCTTCTTATTCCTCGACTTTTTTGTACATATTGATTAATAAATCATGTTAAAAATATTTTTGCAAAATGATTTGAAAATGGTGTGAACCGTTTGGAAAGCTTTTTGTGAAATGTCTTCAACTTTTGTGAAAATGTTTTGATTGCAAAAATCCTTTTCTTTGTGTGAAATAAAAAATTTGAAAACCTATTTGCAAATGATTTTGAAAATGTTTTGTGAAAATATTTTGAAAAATGTACATATACTGTTTGAAAAAATATGTGCAAAATAGCTTTCAAATGTTTGTAAATATTTGCAAAAATTATTTTGTACTATGGTTTTGAATATTGTTTTCAAATAAAGTTGAGGAATAAAAGCATCATTCAAAATAAAATATGTACATAAAATTCATTACCAATTGTATATATACCTATAAAATAACTTTAAAATTGGTAAATTCTTTACTTCTTAATTCTTGTAAATAAAAATAAGCACGCCCGTGTAAATAGCTGTATATATTTTTATACTTTGTGTGCCAATATTCTTTTTATTTTGCAAAATTCTTTATGTAGAAATTCTATTATTTTCAAATTCTCTTTGAAAAATTGCATCATTCTTTGCATCATTGTACATAGCATTCACATAGCATTCATATTCTTTTGAGCTTGATGATTGGACTAGTCCAATAAAGTCGAAGATTGGAGCTTGGTTGGACCTTACTGCACTGGAACCTTATGGGAAGTAGGTTTAAGGTACTTCATTCTGTTCGGAATTAATTCTTTGATACTCAGGCTGGGTTCAAGTCACCTCAACTGACTAACTAGAACTTTTCAAGACATACGCACGACTTTTGTCGGGCGTGACTTAACTTGGATACTTGCACCTTTAACTTGGCTCAACTTAATTGGAGTGGTGAGGGGGCTGGAATTGCCTGCCTGAGACACACACACATGGAAACATTCATCCTCGTCTAGGGAGGGAAGTGTACCCCAACCTGGTCCTGTTACAATGAAGTCGAATGACAAGAGAGTGTGGGTTGCAATAAAGCTTCAAAAAGAGGGATAATCTTCTGGATCAAGAGGAAAAAGTCCTTTATTTCAAAAAAAACTTCAAAAAAGTGGACATGCCTGCAAATAAAAAAAATAAAATGCTTGCCGGAGTATGTATATAAGTTGTATAGAAAATAAGAAAGCTTAAGCATCAAAGTTATACCATGCGAGCCTGCAACTGGATGGCTGACTACACTGGTCTTGCATCCCAGGATAGGTAGCTACATTGGCTACCATCCATTCTTTCCTTCACCTCCTCCTCTTGAGTTGGATGCCACTAGAACTTATAAGGGAATACCCCGCTCCTCGAGGATAGAGTGCTGGATTAGGGAATCATTGGGTTGTCATTCTGGAGAAGTCTGTTCTTGTGTCATTTCAGTTGGGGAGAGACACTATCACTTACACTGTACAAGTCAGCTTCATAGTCATAAGGGTTTGCGTATGATGTAGGCTAGTTCTAACCTAGCTATTGAGGTGGTTTGAACCGAAGTTTGTGACTCTCGATGGTTGTTGTATTTTAAATTTGGTTCCCGACTAGGTTCCACACACATTCTCACATCAAGGTCTAACCTGAGCTCCAAACTTTGATTTTGTATAGACAAGATTAATTATCAAAATCAATTCCATTTATTCTTTATTCTTTTTTTCATTCCTTTTCTTTTCTTCTTCTTTTTCTTTTTATACTTATTGCATAAGTGTTTGCTCGACACTAGCAAAGGAAAGTATAAGGAGGTGATGAATCTCCATTTCATCACCTTTATTCTATCATTTTGGCCTTAAAAATCCTAGCTAATGCATGTAAATAACATCAATTTGTGCATAATAGCATTCACTATTTATTATATTATTTGTATATAAAATAAGTTTTTTAATGCTAAAATTATAGAATAAAGAGAAGAAAAGAAAAAGGAATAAAATATTGAAAATATTTTATGACCCTAAACCCCGAGTCCAAGTCAAGAATTGAGTTGGTCGACAAGGAATAAAGTAGGGGAGATAAGGGCCAGAAATATAATAAAAACCCTAGTCTTTTATTCTTTAATTATGCATTTTTGACACATATTTTAGTCTTTGTTATTTATTCAACAAATAAGAAACTTTGTACATGAAAGTTTTGAGTTTGTACAAAAATAATACACAGTGTTCATTTTATACACAAAACAAA